>JAJEOU010000680.1:1507356-2004856 GCA_021534815.1 Acrocephalus arundinaceus
GCAAAGGGATTTCATGGCAATTTCATCATGCAGGAGGAGCTGCCCCAGCTCCACTTGCCCAGATGTCTCTCTCACAAAGAGCTGAACGTGCCACGTTAAATGCATTTATTTAACCAGGAATGCTGCTGTGGAAAGAACAGCTGGGAAAAGGAACATTAAAAAAAAAAACCACAAAACTTTCTGTACACCCAGAGCTACCAAAGCAGCTCAGCTCATGTGGGAGCTGCCCCTAAGGACAGCAGAGAGTTTTTGGGGTGAGGTGTTGCTGCTGGTTTGCACTGACAGGGAGGGGAATCTGGGCTGCACACAAGGGAGGTGATCTCTGAGAGGTTCCCCACGAGAGGGAATCCTTGGGGTGCAGCTTGAACTGCAGGCACTGACAGCTTCTTGTTCAGCCACCCAAATAAAATCTCTGTGTTCTGTGTTGTAGTTCCATTAGCATTGACTGGGCTGGGTTTAAAGCAACCCAAGCAGGGCTGCACCACAGAGGAGAGCAAAGAGATCAGAAATACCCGAAAAATCCCCTAAGAATCCCCGAAAAATCCCCTAAGAATCCCCTAAAAATCCCCGAAAAATCCCCTAAGAATCTCCTAAAAATCCTCTAAAATCCCCTAAAAATCCCCTAAAATCCCCTAAAATCCCTTAAAATCCCCTAAAAATCCCTTAAAATCCCTAAAAATCCCCTAAACCACTCCTGTGCCCCCAGCTTTTAATGCCAGGCCAATATCCCCACAGAGGACACCACGAACAAGCCCAACCCCTGGAAATTCACTTACTTTTATCCCCCCTCAGCAGCTCCTCCTGGGCTCTCCTGCTGCTCTTGGTGCAGACAGAAAGGGTTTTTATGGCGTAGCTGGATGTGAGGTGTCCCCAGCCTGAGGGAGTGAAGCAGAGGAACAAACACAGCTCATCCCCAGAGCAGTCTGGGTACCTGGGACAGGCAGCTCTTCCCCAGGTCTGAGCCCAAATATCAAATGAAATTGATATGATTGAAATGATATTGAGCCCAAATATCAAATTAAAACCTTCACAGGCTGAGAATCACATCAAATTCACAAAATCCCTGCCAGTTATGAACACACAAAATTCCCTGGATCTCTGCAGCCCAACCCTTTTCAAACCAACTCCCTTTTAAAGGAGCTCAGTGCCACAGATTTTTTTTCTAGACTAACTTGATCTGCATAATCCACACCTGCTGGGCACAGATATACAGCAAAATTAAAGAATTAAAAAAAAATTAAAGACAAGAAAGAATTTAAGAATTAAAGAAAATTTAAAATTAAGTAAATTTAAGAATTTAATTAAAGAAAATTAAAGAATTTAAGAATTAAAAAATAATTAAAACAGGCTTAAAATGAAACCTGGGAGTGCTGTTACAATGCAGACAAATCCTCCAGGGACAGGAGGATACCACAGGGGGAGTTGGATTTGCTCAGGGACACAAGGCAGGCAGAAATAAAAAAAAAAGTTGGATTTACTTTCAAGAATTTGAGCATTTTCTTCACCACCCCTCCTTTCACCACTTCCTCCACGGCTGAGGGAGACGCTGGCAGGACACGGCTCAGCACTCCTGTGGCTCTCTAAATGAGGAAAAAAGGAGAGAGAAGCAAAACCAAACATTTATTGGTCCAGACAGCTTAATTATTTTGTTTCTTGCAGAGTAAAGCTGAAGCAATTAAAGTATAAAACGAGAAATTCACAGGGATGAAGACAATCCCAGAATTACAGAATCTAACAAAGAACATCTTCAGGATGTGGCTTTTTTTGTCATTTCTTGGAAATTGAGCACAGCAGAGCTTCAGCACAGGGAGAGATGAGCCCAAACTGGGAGCAGCACAACTGCCTGGGTGTTCATAATTAAATTTATTATTAAAATAAAAATACAAATCCCTGGCAGAGACCAGCCCAGAAGTGGAGCAGCTCAGAACAGCTCCTGAGAGCTCAGGAAGGACTCAGAGCTCACATCACCCTGCCTGGGGGAGCTGCTCTCCCAGTCCCAGTCCCAGGGGCACAATTTTGTAATTCCCATACAAGAACTGCAAATAGAAACAGCTGCTGAACACCCAAACTGCTCTTGCTCTTTTATTTTTAAGGGGTTTCATATTGAAATGGTTTGTAAGAGCTTTAATGAGCAGATTTCAAGAGAACCATGAAAAGCTCTTGCATCAAACCACAAAAAAATGAATATAAAAGGGGTTTATTATTTCTTTATTGCTCTTAGGGATGTTTTAGGGTTCAAAGCCTCCTGCACAAGGCAGAAGTTTGCTCTGAAGAGCTCAGGAGAGCCAAACCCAGCTTTGGTTGGTGACTTACTGTGACAATCTTTCCGTCCTGGTGGTTGAGCAGAGCCAGGCACCTGCCACTGATGGGCACAGCAAAGTCCTGGAAAACACAGGGAAAACTCAGGGAAAACTCAGGGAGAACTCAGGGGAAACTGAGGGAGAATTCAGGAGAAACTAAGGGAAAACTGAGGGAGAGCTCAGGGAAAACTGAAGAAAACTCAGGGAGAACTCAGGGAATAGTCAGGGAAAACTCAGGGGAAACTCAGGGGAAACTGAGGGAGAACTCAGGGAGAACTCAGGAGAAACTAAGGGAAAACTCAGGGAAAACTGACTCAGGGAGAACTCAGGGAAAATCAGAGAAAACTCAGGGGAAACTCAGGGTGATTCCAAACAAAACACTTATACCACTGTGGAAAGATAATTTATGCACTTTACACTGTTTTTTCCTTACAGCTGTTCCTATATTGAAGATGGTGGCAGAGGAGAAAATTCTGTAATTCTTTTTACTTTTCAGCCTACCTAAATTGCCAACCACCCTTAAAAATCATCCACAGCACCACAATGTTCTTTAAATTCCCTACCTGGATGGTGCCATTGGCCTCGAGCAGCAGGTTCATCATCAGCCCCAGCACTGCAAACACACACTGCTGGTACCCAGGGCTGCTGGCACCGGGGGCTCCATCCTGGGAGAGAGCAGGGCAGGGACATCAGCCCCAGGGCCAGCACGGGCTGCTGGGGCAGCTCCAGGGGCAGGGAAAGCTCAGGGAGGAGCAGAGCTGGGGACACCTCTGTGACATAAACCCACGTGTCTGGACCTAAAGCTGCACACCCCAAACTCGGAGTGTTTGGGATGTTACAGAGATCCCAAACTTGGGGTGTTTGGGATGTTACAGAGATCCCAAACTTGGGATGTTTGAGATGTTACAAAGATCCCAGACTTGGGGTATTTGAGGTGTTACAAAGATCCCAAACTTGGGGTGTTTGAGATGTTACAAAGATTCCAAACTCAGGGTGTTTGAGATGGTGCAAAGATCCAAAACTTGGGGTGTTTGGGATTCTACAAAGATCCTAAACTCAGGAGGTTTGAGGTGTTACAAAGACCCCAAACTTGGGGTGTTTGAGATGTTACAAAGATTCCAAACTCAGGGTGTTTGAGATGGTGCAAAGATCCAAAACTTGGGGGTTTGGGATTCTACAAAGATTTCAAACATCTCTTGGGGTGTTTGAAATGTTACAAAGACCCCAAACTCGGGATGTTTGAGATGTCACAAAGATCCTAAACTCAAGATATTTGAGGTGTCACAAAGATCCTAAACTCAGGGTGTTTGAAATGTTACAAAGACCCCAAACTTGGGATGTTTGGGACATTACAAAGTTCCCTTCCCACCCCCTGAACCCTCAGTTTCTGAGGGTTCTGTTCACAGCACAGCCTCCCCTGCAAGCCCCACTCTGAAAGGACACAACTGAGGGTTGGTTTTGGGAGAGTTCCCCCAAACCCCAGATGGGGTGAAAGGTGCTCAGGGCTGTGAGGGGAGCACACAGACGGGGCAGAGGGTGCAGATGCTGCCCAGTTCCCTTACCAGCAGCTGCAGGCAGCCCTGCCAGCACTCCCTGCTCTGTGCCAGCTGTGCCCGCAGCCCAACATCAGCACAGAGGCTGCCCAGCACAGCCACAGCCCGTGCCAGGGCAGCCTGGTTCACCTGCCTGGCACACACCTGCAAACACACACAGGGAAGGGAATCAGCCCCGGGGCACAGCAAACACCACAGGGGGGTGTGTGGGTGTGTCCCAGCCCCTCTGGCACTCAGGAGCTCCCTGATCCATCCCAAGGTTTGGGGTTTCCCTCGTTCCCACGCTGCTCTGGAGAAAGGGATGAATTTTGTGTCCCCTAATCCCTAAATGTGAACATCTCCTGCAGGGAATGTTCAGAAAGAAGGGCCACAAATGATGTGAAAGTTGTGAGTTTATTGTCTTGCTGCTCATTTGGGGAAATGGGAGAATTTTACTGGCCAGAACCAATCTCCCCCTTCCTTGGGACAGATTTCTGCACATTTTAAACTTGCTGATTAAACCAACACGTTTTACATTTGCTGTTGGAATAAGGGATTCTTTACCTTTGTCATCTCCTCACCCTGACCCCTCAGACTGGAAGGCAAAAATCACCATCCAAGACAGAACAAGTTGCTGAGAGGGATTAAAGTGACAACAAGAAGAGCAAAACTCAAAGCTGAAGGTGAAATTATCAGTGGGAATCTGCAACCAAGGCCAGAGTTTATACTGAACATTAAAACCAGGGATGTGTAGGACAAAATGTTGGAGAAAAAAAACAATTTTCCTGACAAAAGTCAATCTCTTACACCCATAGGGCAGACTCGGGACATGTGACACAAAAATAAACTGGAAATATAAAAATCAGATCTTCCCTACAGCAACTGGGTGAATAAGGGAATAACACCTGTGGAAAACATGGCCCGACACTGGGTTTGGAACCTGTTGGGATAAAAAACCGAAGTTTAGTCAAAAAACTTGACTTTGGGTAGCCAAAGCAAGACAAGAGCAACAGAAACCTCAATAACCTCACAACAAAGGTGGCCAACAGCCTGTCCATGCCTCATTTCATACAACTCCAAGCCACAACTTTACAGAAATGAATGAAGGATCTAAATTACCTTTCCTCCCCAATTAAGTCAGACAAGATGTTCATGGCACTATCAGCCCGTGCATCAGTGCTCTTGACAAATGCCATCAAAATCTGCAGCCATCTGGTGTTAATATAATAATAATAATATAAAAAAAACAACCAAGAATTGTTGTCAGCTTTGGTTTAATCATTAAAGATCAACATTCTATTTTTTTAGGTGGCTGATATTTCAAGTTGCTGTTCAATCTGCATTTTTAAGCACCCAGGAAAAAGGAACAACCTCTCCTGATCACCCATTTTTACCCCAAAGCAGTAATTGCACATTTCTCAGTGATACTCTGGGAGGGAAGCAGCAGGATAACGGGACACAGGAATGGGATGGTGTTTTGGGCCATGGCAACACCAAATAACCACAAACCCCCAATTTTTAAATGAGGAGAGGCTCCCAGCTGGAATCCAGGAGGTTTCAGAGGCACCAGGGGTGAGTTTGGCCTCTGTGCTACACAGGTTTGAAGGAGGGGATTAAAAATTACAGGAACCCCCTCCTGGGTTTGTTTCAGACACCAAACTTGCTGCAGTTCCACCCCCACACACCCGAGCTGTGCCCCAGGGGCAGAACCAGTGTCACCATGTCCCCAAGGGCAGAACCAGTGTCCCCAAGGGCAGAACCAGTGTCCCCAAGGACAGAAACCAGTGTCCCCAAGGGCAGAACTGGTGTCCCTGTGTCCCCAAGGGCAGAACCAGTGTCCCCAAGGGCAGAACCAGTGTCCCCAAGGGCAGAACTGGTGTCCCTGTGTCCCCAAGGGCAGAACCAGTGTCCCCAAGGGCAGAACCAGTGTCCCCAAGGGCAGAACCAGTGTCCCCAAGGGCAGAACCAGTGTCCCCGTGTCCCCAAGGACAGAACCAGTGTCCCCAAGGGCAGAACTGGCGTCCCCGTGTCCCCAAGGGCAGAACCAGTGTCCCCGTGTCCCCAAGGACAGAACCAGTGTCCCCGTGTCCCCAAGGACAGAACTGGTGTCCCCAAGGGCAGAACCAGTGTCCCCAAGGGTAGAACCAGTGTCCCCATGTCCCCAAGGGCAGAACCAGTGTCCCCGTGTCCCCAAGGGCAGAACCAGTGTCACCATGTCCCCAAGGACAGAACCAGTGTCCCCAAGGACAGAACCAGTGTCCCCAAGGGCAGAACCAGTGTCCCCAAGGACAGAACCAGTGTCCCCATGTCCCAAGGGCAGAACCAGTGTCCCCAAGGGCAGAACCAGTGTCCCCGTGTCCCCAAGGACAGAACCAGTGTCACCAAGGGCAGAACCAGTGTCCCCAAGGGCAGAACCAGTGTCCCCAAGGGCAGAACTGGTGTCCCTGTGTCCCCAAGGCAGAACCAGTGTCACCAAGGGCAGAACCAGTGTCCCCAAGGGCAGAACCAGTGTCCCCAAGGGCAGAACTGGTGTCCCTGTGTCCCCAAGGGCAGAACCAGTGTCCCCAAGGGCAGAACCAGTGTCCCCGTGTCCCCAAGGACAGAACCAGTGTCCCCAAGGGCAGAACCAGTGTCCCCGTGTCCCCAAGGACAGAACCAGTGTCCCCAAGGGCAGAACCAGTGTCCCCATGTCCCCAAGGGCAGAACCAGTGTCCCCAAGGGTAGAACCAGTGTCCCCAAGGACAGAACCAGTGTCCCCGTGTCCCCAAGGGCAGAACCAGTGTCCCCAAGGACAGAACCAGTGTCCCCGGTCCCCAAGGGCAGAACCAGTGTCCCCAAGGGCAGAACCAGTGTCCCCAAGGGCAGAAACTGGTGTCCCCTGTGTCCCCAAGGCAGAACCAGTGTCCCCAAGGGCAGAACCAGTGTCCCCATGTCCCCAAGGACAGAACCAGTGTCCCCAAGGGCAGAACCAGTGTCCCCATGTCCCCAAGGACAGAACCAGTGTCCCCAAGGACAGAACCAGTGTCCCCGTGTCCCCCAGGAGGTTTCCCCTGGGGCTGGGGCAGCTCTGAGCACTCAGCTCAGCCCTCCAGGAGATTTCCCTGCTGTTCTCACCTGCTCAGGTCCTGCCTGAGCAGCAGGCCTGCGGCCACTCTGCTGCTCTGAGCACAGAGAAATCAGAGCCAGGGTCTCCCTCTGGAGCTGGGCTGTGCCAGAGCAGAGCAGCTCTGCCAGTGGGCTCCCACCCCGGGCTGGGCCAGCAGGAGACGCTGATTTTCCTCTGCAGAGAGAGGGGAAATCTCAGAGCAATGGCATCCTCATTTTATTTATTTTTATTTTAAGTGTGAATGTTTTATCTGGCGTCAGCTGAACCCCACAGACACCAATATTCTGCATTTCCCCTCTACCACCCAGCCCAGGCCACTGCTCACCCATTTGTTATTCCCCTAAAAACAGAGGCAGGTGCCTGCCCAAGCACTATTGATTGTTAATTCTAAAATAATTCACGTCCTCTTCCATAAAACTCTGCTTTTTTCAGATATAACTGCTTAAAACAGAGAAATTGTGCGAGTGGCATTATCTTAAGAGCAGCAAAAATCACAGGGAATTTACTTCCCACCCCTTGAGTGGATCTGAAATGCTCACAGAGGGGAAATTTCATCCTGCCAAAACTCTGGCTGCATCCAACACCTCCTGTGACTTGGAAAACCTGCAAAACTTGGGCTGGATGGATGCAGGAGCTCTGGGAGAGGGGGGGACTCTCAGTTCTGGGCTCATAACCTCTGAGATGGTGTCCAAGTCCTCCTCCAGAGCCCTGGGGCCAGGAGAGAGTCAGGATGGGTCCATTTCTTTCTCAGAGTTGTTCATTGTCTCTTATCTAAGCACATTCAGTGCTGATTGTGGGTGACTGACCAGCTCAAGGGTGGTTGTAATCTTTTATATTAAATATAAATATGTGAAATATGTTTATAATAATACACCAACACCTCTCACCTGTGTTAGACAGTGCAACTCTACACTGAACCAACCCAAACGTGCCACCACCACAGCAGGAGATGGAGGAGGAGGAGGAGGAGGAGGAGGAGAAGAAGAAGGAGAAGGAGAAGGAGAAGGAGAAGAAGAAGAAGAAGAAGAAGAAGAAGAAGAAGGAGAAGAAGAAGAAGGAGAAGGACAGGGACACACCCAAATCCCTCCATTTTGGCCTCCTTGAACCTCCTCTACGAACCCCAAAATTCTACATTTTCACCGGTGATAAGTTAATTATTACTGTAATCACACACTTGGAGTTTGTAATTCATATAAGGTTGGTAACTGCTCCCATGGGCTAAAATCGAAGGCATTTTGGTATTTTTATCATTGTTCCAGGGTCCCAGACCACCCAGGGCAGCCAGAGAGTGTCCTGGGTTCTGACATTGGCCCTGCCCAGCCCCGTTATTCCCACATTATTCCCACATTATTCCCAGGGATTGGTGTGGATCCGTTACCGTTCCCAGCACAGGCAGCTTGCCACAGCAGCAGGAGGGAAACACACAGCTCCACCTCAGCTGGGCTCTTGGGATCTGCACAGAAGGCCCTGGAGGAGAGAAATCAGCTTGTGAACGGGGCAAAGGATGGATCAAACCCAGGGAATGAAAATTTCCTTCATCCCTCAATCCTGTTTGCAGCCAAAGATGGATGAACCCTAAAAAGTGCTGCAGGACAGAGCTGAACACCCAAATATTCACTGGTCACAGCCCCAGGGGTGCAGCCAGATCCTTCAGATGTTTTTTCCTATTCAGAATTTTTCTGCAAGCCTGCTCTCAGCACCAGGGATAGGATAACTGCCCCAAAGAGCAGGGACAAACAGCAGTCAGTGAATTCTCCTCCCCGCATCTGAGGGAGCTCTGTTTGTGTCAGAGCAGGGATAAGTCCCTCCATTCACACACCAAAATCTGGGATTTCATCCTGCTCTGATCAGTTCATCTGCATTTCAAGAGGTGATTCTGTTTCTTGAAAACAATATTCCCATTTCCCCGGGCTGCAGAGCTCTCACCCTCTGACAGTCTCGTTCCTGAGGATACTGAAGCCATTGTTTGTCCTGAAGAACGTTTGCCCAGAGCCTGGAAGAGGCAGAGACAAAACCAGCACAAAAACAGCTCAGGTGTGTGACAGCCGGGCAGGCTCCTGCTCTTCCTGCACGGTGCTAAAAGAAAAGGTCACTGCCTCAGCAGCTCTGGGGAAAACATCATTGAAAAGCAGAGAAAATTCAGGAATTAATGAAGGAGGAGTGGGTTTGAAGCTGGAAATTGCTCTAATTATGCCTGGTGTTGTTGGCTTCAAGTAAATGATTATTTAGGAAGGCTGAAACACAAAATTGGCTTTGTAACTCAATGTTTATAAATATTTTTAGGTTTCTGTTAAAGAAACTGTTAAATATTTGTAGTTTTGTGGTTCTCTTTAACAGAAACCTACAAATATTTATAAACAAATGAGACCCAAACCCCTAAGAACTCTCAGCAGCTCAGCTCAACATCAGGTTCTAAAAAATGCTGTGAACACCTCCTGGCCACGCTGAATATCCAGTTTTATGTTTTAAGCATTTAAGCATTGCCAGTTTTATGTTTTAAATCCAGGAACAGCTGCTCTGCTCCTTTAAATCTGCTCCCTCTGTGCCAGAATTAACAACTTTTGCAGAAATACTCACGGTTGTTCACAGCTCCTGCCAGGAGCCTGATGCCCCCGGTGTAGTAGAGATGTGGTGGTCAGGGCTGCAGATCCTCTGCAGCAATTCCTGGATGGATGAGGCAGTGACATTCCCAGCCTGAGCTTCCTTCTCTGCTCTCTCCTCATCTCTCACTTTCTTCTCCTCCAGCCTGGCCTCGCTCACACACTCTGGGGATCACAGGGAAACCAAGCGTGGCAGGGAAATCCTGCCCCATTCCTCATCAGAGTGAAAATAAGTATGAAAATATCGATTTCTTACCCTTGACCAAATTCTCCTTCTGGGGATCAATCTGCAGCATCTTCTCATAGCACAGCTTGGCCTGAAGGGGGAGGAGAAATAGGAAAATGGTATCAAGGATATCCCAATCAGATCCCAAAAGTTTTTGGGGCCGCAGTCTTTAATAAATGTGAAAAGTAGAATTTATGGAGACGTCCACAGTCCTTAATAAATGTGAAAAATAGAATTTATGGAGATGTCCACAGTCCTTAATAAATGTGGAAAATAGAATTTATGGAGATGTCCACAGTCCTTAATAAATGTGGAAAATAGAATTTATGGAGATGTAAAGATTTTGAGGTGTCAAAATTCTCAAAAAAGCCAAATATTCTCAGTCCCTACATCTCCCTGCTGCTGCAAGTTAAAATTTCCAGTGAAACCCCAAAAAACCCAAAAAATCAGAGTTCAAGTGAAGAAAACAGAAATTGAGACATGGAGTGAAATTTTCTCCCTCTCACCCCAAGCAGAACAAAAACGATCCCACAGCCCCCAAAATTGAGCCAGCTCACCTCAGTGAAGCGCTGCAGTGCCAGGTGAGCTTTCCCCATGAGGAAATAAGCTTTAAGGCAGTTTTTATTGCACTGAGGTAAAAAAGAAATTATTTTTAGTTACTTAGAAATGCTTAGAAAATTTCAGCCTTTCAGTATTTTTTTTTTCCTAGCAGTCTGATTAATAATTAGAGGTGCCCAAAGCAAAGATTGGGGTGTTTATATCATTTATTAGGGGTGCCCCAAGCAAAGATTGGGGTGTTTTATAATTTATTAGAGGTGCCCCAAACAAAGATTGGGGTGTTTATATCATTTATTAGAGGTGCCCCAAACAAAGATTGGGGGTGTTTATATCATTTATTAGAGGTGCCCAAACAAAGATTGGGGTGTTTATATCATTTATTAGGGGTGCCCCAAACAAAGATTGGGGTGTTTATATCATTTATTAGAGGTGCCCCAAACAAAGATTGGGGTGTTTATATCATTTATTAGAGGTGCCCCAAACAAAGATTGGGGTGTTTATATCATTTATTAGGGGTGCCCAAAGCAAAGATTGGGGTGTTTATATCATTTATTAGGGGTGCCCCAAACAAAGATTGGGGTGTTTATATCATTTATTAGAGGTGCCCCAAAACAAAGATTGGGGTGTTTATATCATTTATTAGGGGTGCCCCAAACAAGATTGGGGTGTTTATATCATTTATTAGAGGTGCCCCAAACAAAGATCGGGGTGTTTATATCATTTATTAGGGGTGCCCCAAAACAAAGATTGGGGTGTTTATATCATTTATTAGAGGTGCCCAAAACAAAGATTGGGGTGTTTATATCATTTATTAGGGGTGCCCAAAACAAAGATTGGGGTATTTATATCATTTATTAGGGGTGCCCCAAACAAAGATTGGGGTATTTATATCATTTATTAGGGGTGCCCCAAACAAAGATTGGGGTATTTATATCATTTATTAGGGGTGCCCCAAACAAAGATTGGGGTGTTTATATCATTTATTAGGGGTGTCTAAAGCAAAGATTGGGGTATTTATATCATTTATTAGAGGTGTCTAAAATTTTTATGCTAAAATATTTTTATGTCTATGTCATATGTCATAAAAATTTTTTTATGTCTAAAATTTTTTCCCCTCAGGGACCCAAAAACCACAGGTGAGGTGAGGGTGGAAAACAGGGTTTCCAAAATGTGATTATTTGAATAAAAACCGTGGATTTCTGTAAATAATGCTGATTTTAGGGTTTTTTCCACTTGACAATTCTGGAATTACCTTTAATGCCCACTCGCAGTCACTGATGGCTTTCTCAAACTCACAGAGCTTCAGGTAGGCCTGAAAAAAACCCCAAAAAAATCCAGGCAGAACAATTAAAATCCTACAAACGATTCCTGCTCGCTGTTGTACAAACACTGGCTAATTAAAAGGAATAAAATGAGGCTGCTGATTGGGCTGGCCAATTGATTTTTAGGGTAATTTCCATTCTTGTCTGGAATTTCTCATTTAGGATCAATTTAATGCAATTCCACAGACACAAAAGGGAAACAGAGAATGCAAAGTAAATATTTCACTGCACAGTTAGGGAAGGGAATCCTAAAAAAGCATTAATTAAAAATAAAAATCACAATATTTAAATAAAATGGAATTGGAAATTTTTTTCTCCACTTGTTCTGGAGGAGCAGGGGCTCACCACATCCGAGAGGGTGTGACAGAACGTTTTGGGGTTTTGTGATTTTGGGGTTTTGTGTTTTGGGGTTTTATGTTTTGGGATTTTATGGTTTTGGATTTTATGTTTCGGGGTTTTATATTTTGGGGTTTTATGTTTTGGGGTTTCATGTTTTGGGGTTTTATATTTTGGGGGTTTGTGTTTTGGGGTTTTGTGTTTTGGGGTTTTATGTTTTGGAATTTTATGTTTTGGGGTTTTATATCTTGAGGTTTTGTGTTTTGGGGTTTTATGTTTTAGGGATTTTATATTTTGTGGTTGTATATTTTGGGCATTTATGTTTTGGGATTTTATATTTTGGGGTTTTATATTTTGGGGTTTTATGTTTTGGGGTTTTATGTTTAGGGGTTTTGTGTTTTAGGGATTTTATGCTTTGGGGTTTTATATTTTGGGATGTTTTAGGGATTTTATGTTTTGGGGTTTTACGTTTTGAGGTTTTACGTTTTGGGGATTTTATGTTTTGGGGATTTTATGTTTTGGGGGTTTATGTTTTGGGGTTTTATGTTTTAGGGATTTTATGTTTAGGGATTTTATGTTTTGGGGTTTTATGTTTTGGGGTTTTATGTTTGGGGTTTTATTTTTGGGGTTTTATGTTTGGGGTTTTATGTTTAGGGATTTTATGTTTTGGGATTTTGTGTTTTGGGGTTTTATGTTTTGGGATTTTATATTTTGGGGTTTTATATTTTGGGATTTTATATTTTGGGATTTTATGTTTTACGGATTTTATATTTTGGATTTTGTGTTTTGGGGTTTTGTGTTTTGGAGTTTTATGTTTTGGGGTTTTATGTTTTAGGGTTTTATGTTTTGGGGTTTTACGTTTTGGGATTTTGTGTTTTGGAGTTTTATATTTTTAGGGTTTTATATTTTGGGGTTTTATGTTTTGGGGTTTTATGTTTTGGGGTTTTACGTTTTGGGGTTTTATGTTTTAGGGATTTTATGTTTTGGGGGTTTATATTTTGGGGTTTTGTGTTTTGGGGTTTTATGTTTAGGGATTTTATGTTTTGGGGTTTTATGCTTTGGGGGTTTATATTTTGGGATGTTTTAGGGATTTTATGTTTTGGGATTTTGTGTTTTGGGGTTTTATGTTTTGGGATTTTATATTTTGGGGTTTTATATTTTGGGATTTTATATTTTGGGATTTTATGTTTTACGGATTTTATATTTTGGATTTTGTGTTTTGGGGTTTTGTGTTTTGGAGTTTTATGTTTTGGGGTTTTATGTTTAGGGATTTTATGTTTTGGGGGTTTATGTTTTGGGGTTTTACGTTTTGGGGTTTTGTGTTTTGAGATTTTATGTTTTGGGGTTTTATGTTTTGGGGTTTTATGTTTTGGGGTTTTATGTTTTGGGGTTTTATTTTTTGGGGTTTTATGTTTAGGGATTTTATGTTTTGGGGTTTTATGTTTTAGGGTTTTATGTTTTGGGGTTTTACGTTTTGGGATTTTGTGTTTTGGAGTTTTATATTTTTAGGGTTTTATATTTTGGGGTTTTATGTTTTGGGGTTTTATGTTTTGGGGTTTTACGTTTTTGGGGTTTTATGTTTTAGGGATTTTATGTTTTGGGGGTTTATATTTTGGGGTTTTGTGTTTTGGGGTTTTATGTTTAGGGATTTTATGTTTTGGGGTTTTATGCTTTGGGGGTTTATATTTTGGGATGTTTTAGGGATTTTATGTTTTGGGATTTTGTGTTTTGGGGTTTTATGTTTTGGGATTTTATATTTTGGGGTTTTATATTTTGGGATTTTATATTTTGGGATTTTATGTTTTACGGATTTTATATTTTGGATTTTGTGTTTTGGGGTTTTGTGTTTTGGAGTTTTATGTTTGGGGTTTTATGTTTAGGGATTTTATGTTTTGGGGGTTTATGTTTTGGGGTTTTACGTTTTGGGTTTTGTGTTTTGAGATTTTATGTTTTGGGGTTTTATGTTTTGGGGTTTTATGTTTTGGGGTTTTATGTTTTGGGGTTTTATGTTTTGGGGTTTTATTTTTTGGGGTTTTATGTTTAGGGATTTTATGTTTTGGGGTTTTATGTTTTAGGGTTTTATGTTTTGGGGTTTTACGTTTTGGGATTTTGTGTTTTGGAGTTTTATATTTTTAGGGTTTTATATTTTGGGGTTTTATGTTTTGGGGTTTTACGTTTTGGGGTTTTACGTTTTAGGGATTTTATGTTTTAGGGATTTTATGGTTTGGGGCTTTATATTTTGGGGATTTTATATTTTGGGGTTTTATGCTTTGGGGATTTTATGTTTGGGGGTTTTATATTTTGGGATTTTATGTTTTAGGCGTTTTATGTTTTGGGATTTTATGCTTTGGGGTTTTACCCAGGCACAGCACCACAAAACCCAGCCAGGAGTGGCTCCATCCGTGCCTCTGACCTGTGCCCTGTTTGTGTACAGCTCCTGCTTGTCCCGCAGCTTCTCCAGCCCCTCCGAGTACCTCTGGATGGCCTGGCCAAAGTCTCCTGCCCTGAAGGCTTCGTTCCCCTGCTCCTTCAGGGCTGCAGAGAACAACAAATTCCCTTTTCTGTCCCCAAATGTCACTGAGGGAGCTGAGCCCAGGCCCTCCTGCTGGAGCAGCCACAGAATTCCAGCCCAGCCGTGATTCCCAAGTTTTCACTGCCACCATTCCTCCTTCAGAGGGAAAAGTGAAGGAGGAAAACCCTGCGCCCAGCCCAGGGTTTAAAAAATTTCTATAATAAAAATATATTATATAAAAATTTCTATAATAAAATATATTATTTTAAATTTTCTATAATAAAAATATATTATATAAAAATTTATATATTAAAGATATATTTTTATTATATATTATATATATCTAATATATATATTATATGATATGATATATGATATATGATATGAATATGATATATGATATATGATATATGATATATATTTTATTATATATTATATATATAATATATATATAATATTATATATTTTTATATTTTTATATTATTTTTATTATTCCATCCCAAACCAGCAGCACCACGAGGAGATCACGGACAAACCCAGGAATTCTGTGGAACCTCTGACCCTGTCCCAGGGCTGGGGACACAAACAGGAAAACCTGGGAGTCCCTCAGTCCCTGCCAGGGCATTTTTGGGGCTGAAGTTTTTCCAGCAGTCACCGTTTGCCAGCTGCTCGTTCCTCCTCCTCCGCTGGGCTCGTTCTTTGGCATCCTGCTCCAAAGCTGCCAGGAAGCCATCTTCCAGCCAGGAGGGTTGGTGGCATTTTAGGGAGGAGAAAAAAGCAAACTTTATTAAAAAAGCCATTCCTTGTCCCTCTGCCCTGGCAGTGCTGGGTCAGTGCTGGCACAGGCTGTGGCTTCTCTCCAACTCATTTATTTCCCGAGGATTCACATTTTTGGGGTTCTTAGCCCTGTTCTCCTCCCCTCTGTGCTCCTGGGAGGTGGGAACAAGCAGGGGCTCAGTTCTCCTCAGGGATTGCCCCTAGAGGCTCCCAAATATTCCATTAATGGGCAGAAGGAGGCAAATTGGGGATTTCAGAACTCCTCAGGATGAGGAAAGCCTCAGGGCAGGCTGCCTTCCCTGTCCCTGGAGCACCCTGGGGTGCCAGGACCCCCATCCCTGCAGGCAGGGCTTGGTGAGGGCAGGACTGCAGGATTGCAGGATTGCAGGATTCCTGCAGCCCCTGTGGGTGCCACAGCCCTGCAGCTCCTCCCCAGGGACAAACAAACGGGTTTGCTGTGAAATTCACATTAAAAGTGTTTGGATGGGGAGGCACAACAAACAAGGCTCCCAGCTGTGAAAAACCACGCTGGGAAAACCTTGAGTGTGGCCCTAGAGCTGAGTGAATCCTGGTTAAAGACACCAGGAAAAGTCAGCTTGGACTGGGCGGGGGTGGGATCAGCTCTTGCAGGACTCAGCCCTGCTGGAAGTGGTTTTAGAGCTGTGCCAGGTGAGAGGAGCACGGTCCTACCTGCATCCGCTGCCTCCGGCCTGGCCGGGCCCTGCAAGGACAGAAACAGCACAAATATTGTGGGGAAAAGGCAGAGCAGCACAGGAACCTCGGCTGGGCTGTGCAAAGCTCCAGGGAGCGTCAGGGGATGTCTGGGTGCATCTGAAATATCCAGACTGAGGCACAGAAGGAGCATCAGTTTGGCATTTAAACAAAGAATTTGAGAAATTCTGACACTCCTGGAAAGTTTCTATTTGTGTTTTTAACCTGAAATGGGTCCAGCTTTAATTTCAGAGGGAAAAGCCCTTACAGAAGTGTTGATGCGGGTTCTGTTCACCGTGGTCCTGCTCTCCTCCTCCTCCTCCTCCCCGCTGGCTCCCTGCTCCCGGAGCCTTTTCTCTGTCTCAGCAATGGCTTTTTCCTGGACAGCCGAGTCCGGGGAGTTCAGACCTTGCAGCAAATTGGCTAAAAATTCACAGAAATAACTAAATTAAATATATACACACACAGGACTTCAAACGTGGAAGCACCAGGAGTTCAGGTGGGAGCTGCTTTGAAGGCACCGCTGCCCAGGATGGCTTTTACCATAAAATCACAAAATCCCAGAATGGTTTGGGTTGGAAAAGACCTTAAACCCCCCAGTCCTATGGGCAGGGACAGCTCCCATAGACCAGGATGCCCCAGAGTGGCCTTGGGCACTTTAAACAAACAGAAACTTACACAGGGTCGATTTCCCGTCCCTTTCAGGAGCCACCCGCAGTTCCTGCCAATATTACCGAAATAAACACAAACCAGCGGCTCGCAGCACCCCAAATAAAAACAAGAGGCCCTCAAAGCTCCCCACAGCCGAGCTCACGGGGAAACACCCCAACAAACCTTTTAGGGATTTTATGTTTGGGGTTTTACGTTTTGGGATTTTGTGTTTTGGAGTTTTATATTTTTGGGGTTTTACATTTTGGGGTTTTACGTTTTGGGGTTTTACGTTTTGGGGTTTTACGTTTTGGGGTTTTACGTTTTGGGGTTTTATGTTTTAGGGATTTTATGGTTTGGGATTTTATATTTTGGGGTTTTATACTTTGGGGTTTTGTGTTTTGGGATTTTGTGTTTTGGGATTTTGTGTTTTGGGATTTTTTAGGGATTTATGTTGTTTTGGGGTTTTACCCTGGCACAGCACCACAAAACCCAGCCAGGAGTGGCTCCATCCGTGCCTCTGACCTGTGCCCTGTTCGTGTACAGCTCCTGCTTGTCCCGCAGCTTCTCCAGCCCCTCCGAGTACCTCTGGATGGCCTGGCCAAAGTCTCCTGCCCTGAAGGCTTCGTTCCCCTGCTCCTTCAGGGCTGCAGAGAACAACAAATTCCCTTTTCTGTCCCCAAATGTCACTGAGGGAGCAGAGCCCAGGCCCTCCTGCTGGAGCAGCCACAGAATTCCAGCCCAGCCGTGATTCCCAAGTTTTCACTGCCACCATTCCTCCTTCAGAGGGAAAAGTGAAGGAGGAAAACCCTGCGCCCAGCCCAGGGTTTAAAAAATTTCTATAATAAAAATATATTATATAAAAATTATATATTAAAATATATATTAAAAATATTTTATTATATATTATATATATAATATATCTAATATTATATATTAGATATATAATATTATATATTATATATTTTTATTATATATTATATATATATAATATATATAATAAATATTATATATTTTATATTTTTTATATTATTTTTACTATATCCATCCCAAACCAGCAGCACCACGAGGAGATCACAGGACAAACCCAGGAATTCTGTGGAACCTCTGACCCTGTCCCAGGGCTGGGGACACAAACAGGAAAACCTGGATCCCTCAGTCCCTCCAGGCATTTTTGGGCTGAAGTTTTTCCAGCAGTCACCGTTTGCCAGCTGCTCGTTCCTCCTCCTCCGCTGGGCCTCGTTCTTTGGCATCCTGCTCCAAAGCTGCCAGGAAGCCATCTTCCCAGCCAGGAGGGTTGGTGGCATTTTAGGGAGGAGAAAAAGAGCAAACTTTATTAAAAAGCCATCCTTGTCCCTCTGCCCTGGCAGTGCTGGTGTCAGTGCTGCACAGGCTGTGGCTTCTCTCCAACTCATTTATTTCCCGAGGATTCACATTTTTGGGGTTCTTAGCCCGTTCTCCTCCCCCTCTCTGCTCCTGGGAGGTGGGACAAGCAGGGGCTCAGTTCTCCTCAGGATTGCCCCTAGAGCTCCCAAATATCCATTAATGGGCAGAAGGAGGCAAAATTGGGGATTTCAAACTCCTCAGGATGAGGAAAGCCTCAGGGCAGGCTGCCCTCCCTTCCCTGAGCACCTGGGGTGCCAGGACCCCCATCCCTGCAGCAGGCTTGGTGAGGGCAGACTGCAGGATGCAGATTGCAGGATTCCTGCAGCCCCTTGGGTGCCACAGCCCTGCAGCTCCTCCCCAGGACAAACAAACGGTTGCTGTGAAATTCACATTAAAAGTGTTTGATGGGAGCACAACAAACAAGCTCCCCAGCTGTGAAAAACCACGCTGGGAAAAACCTTGAGTGTGGCCCCTAGAGCTGAGTGAATCCTGGTTAAAGACCACCAGAAAAGTCAGCTTGGACTGGCGGGGGTGGATCAGCTCTGCAGGACTCAGCCCTGCTGAATTTTTTAGAGCTGTGCCAGTGAGAGGAGCACGTCCACCGCATCCGCTGCCTCCGGCCTGCCGGGCCCTCAAGGACAGAAACACACAAATATGTGGGGAAAAGGCAGAGCAGCACAGAACCCGGTTCTGGGCTGTGCAAAGCTCCAGGAGCGTCAGGGGATGTCTGGGTGCATCTGAAATATCCAGACTGAGGCACAGAAGGGACATCAGTTTGCATTAAACAAAGATTGAGAAATTCTGACACTCCTGGAAAGTTTCTATTGTGTTTTTAACCTGAAATGGGTCCAGCTTTAATTTCAGAGGGAAAAGCCCTACAGAAGTGTTGATGCGGGTTCTGTTCACCGTGGTCCTGCTCTCCTCCTCCTCCTCTCCCCGCTGCTCCCTGCTCCCGGAGCCTTTTCTCTGTCTCAGCAATGGCTTTTTCCTGGACAGCCGAGTCCGGGGAGTTCAGACCTTGCAGCAAATTGGCTAAAAATTCACAGAAATAACTAAATTAAATATATACACACACAGGACTTCAAACGTGGAAGCACCAGAGTTCAGTGGGAGCTGCTTTGAAGCACCGCTGCCCAGGATGGCTTTTACCATAAAATCACAAATCCCAGAATGTTTGGTTGGAAAAGACCTTAAACCCCCCAGTCCTATGGGCAGGACAGCTCCCATAGACCAGGATGCCCCAGAGTGGCCTTGGGCACTTTAAACAAACAGAAACTTACACAGGGTCGATTCCCGTCCCTTTCAGGAGCCACCCGCAGTTCCTGCCAATATTACCGAAATAAACACAAACCAGCGGCTCGCAGCACCCCAAATAAAAACAAGAGGCCCCTCAAAGCTCCCCACAGCCGAGCTCACGGGGAACACCCAACAAACCGAACCGCAGAGGGACACAGCGGGATTTTCCTCCTTCCCACCGATTTTCCGCTTTCCTTGCCCGCAGGGCTCCCCTTCCCTCGGCCGCTCCCCTTCCCTCGGCCGCTCCCCTTCCCTCGGCCGCTCCCCGCACTGTCCCCGGCCGGGGCCCCCCCGGCACTCACTGACATCGTCCACGCGGCGCAGGAAGCGCTGGAAATCCGCCTCCGTGTCCTCGTCGCGCAGCATGGCCGGGGGACAGCGGGGGACACAGGGACAGCAGGGACAGCAGGGACAGCGGACCTGCCGAGGCCGGGCTCGAACCCGCGGCTCCGTTGCCGGGGGAACGCACCTGACCCTGCACCCGCGGCTGGGCGTGGCTATGCAGATAAGGTGGGCGTGCTGTATTAAAAATGAGGTAGGCGTGACAAATTTAAATGAGATGGGCGTGACTATGCAGATACATTAAAATGAGATGGGCATGGCTATGCAGATAAGGCGGGTGTGATAAATTAAAATGAGGTGGGCATGGCTATGCAGATATGATGGGTGTGATATATTAAAATGAAGTGGGCGGGGCTATGCAGATAAGACGGGCAGTTGCATTAAAGTGAGGTGGGCGGGGCTATGCAAACGAGCCGGAGATTTGGCGGGAAAGCGGCAGGTCCGGCCCGCGGCTCCCGCCACGGAACCCCGGGATTATCCCGGATTTATCCCGGCTGGGAAAGAGCTCCGGCAGCACGGAGCCCACCCCGTGAGCCATCCCCACCTTGTCACCAGCCCCGAGCTCTGATGCCACCTCCGGGCCTTCCCGGGACACCTCCGGGGCGGGCAGCCCCTTCCAATTTTAAACCTTTCCGTGCAGAAATTCCTGCTGATGTCCAACCTCAACCTTGTCGTGATTTTAATGCTAAATTCGGATTATTTTTAAGGTCTCCCTGAGAGGCTGTGGTTTAGCGGGTCTCGGAGAGGCGATGGAAGCTGTCGGCCACCGCAGGGAGCCAGAGCATCGCGGAGCTGCGCTGCCAGGGATTGCCATTCCCCGCACATCCGCACGGAGGGGACCCGGCAGCACAAGGACGGGGCACCCTGGGGCTGCTGGGGGCCAGAGACCGCCCTGGGAACCGCCAGCCCGGCCATATCCGCCCGCCTCCGCTCCCACCTCCCGCCTCACCAGCTGGGAGATGAAATCCGGGGTGCTGAGAGGCGCCGAGCCCCACAGGCAGCCAGAATCCCCCATCCCTTCCACCCTTCGGCTCTAGGAACAGCCAGGATGTTCCTTTCCCCCCCTCATGCAGGGGGGAAAATATCAATTCCCTTCCCTCCCACCAGCTCTGCCCGCACCACCCTCCATCCCAAAGGGTTTTTTCCCTCTGATGAAGCTGTTCCCAACCCAGTGTCCTGCTAAAAACACCCACGAGGCCATAGCTGGGGCAGTGGGATGGATGCTCAGGAATTTGGGGTTTGTTATCCCACAAATCTGGGGAATAAAGCCACACGGGGCAGCAAACGTGCAGACACCTTTAGTCTCTGAACACCTCAAAAAGCATTTAAAATGATGCTCTGAAGCTCATGCACGATATTCATATACTGATGTCTGATAAAAGGCCGGATAATTATGATTTGTAGAAGGGATGAGAGAAAGAGGCACAAAATTCTCCCTCCACCTCCCTCCAGCCTCCCAGCCCTGCTCGGACTTACCCCAAATTCAGCCCGGGGGGAAAAGGAGCCACACTCAGCCAAGGTGACACTGCCAGCCGGGTGCCATGGCCTTAACAGAGGGAGAATAAAAATTAAACGGAAATTAAAAGGTCTGAGGGTTGAGAAAATGGCTGGAGAAACATAAAGATTTAATAAGGGATCTGTCAGTGGCTTTGCCACTGAGCACAGCCCCAGCTCCAGGAGCAGGAAAATCCCTTTTCACTTCTCTGGGAGGAGAGGGAGGAACCCCTGAGCTCCTCCAGGGGCAGGAAAATCCCTTTTCACATCCCTGGGAGAAGAGGGAGGAACCCCTGAGCTCCTCCAGGTTGAAAGGTGCAGCAGGCAAAGGCGGAGTTCCATCCAGCTGGCTCGGGGGCTGTGGGCATTGAGGGATCTCTGAACCCAAAAAGGGCAACCCCAAAACCTCCCCTGAACCCCAACCAGGGACCTGGGCCAGCTGATGTTTCCCCACTTGAAAGGAATTGATGTTTTTTACATCAAATGGGCTCCAAGAGTGACTTTAAAAGCTTTTTTTCAGTTAAATGGAAACTTTCGTGTGAAAATCAGCTCTGTTTTGTCAGGATGTGTGAAGATAAAGGCAACCCTCCCCTCCCCGTAATCCCCAGAGTAAAAAAATTAAAAGTTGGGCAACTGGGTCAATTTTTAGCTGGAATTTAGCAAAAAAGCTCAAGACTTGAAAATGAATTAATTCAATCAATTAATTACATTCAAACCTCATTAAGTCAGGCACCCAATTCAGGCTGGGCAGAGGTCACCTCTGACACCCAACACTCCAGTCACACTTTCCTCAGCCAGGCAAGAGCAAAGTGCCTTTTTGGGAGGGAAAAAGCTTCACAGTAGCTGCGAAACCGCATTTTTGTGTTTGTTACCTCCTGGAAATGAATAAATAAATATCGAGGGACAAAGAAATGAACTTTAAAGTGCTTTTAGTGCCACTCAGTTGGGGTGAGGCAGCAGGACCAGGCAGAGCAGCTAAAGAAGGGCAGACTGCAGGCATCAGCTTTTTTTTTTCTTTTTTTGTAGTTTTATTTGAACACAGTATTCTGACAGAATGCAAAGTCAAAATCCTCAGTTAGTATCAGTATTTACACCAGTGAGAATGGGATAAAGGTGGAGTCGATGTTTCACTCGGTAAAAAGATTTTTTGTTTTTTTCTTTTTTTAACAAGATAGAAGGCCCCCAAAAGTAGGGAATGCTGGGGAAGGATGGCCATGGAGGGGCTGAGAACAACTATCAAAACAGCCTGGTGGTGAAAAATGTGGGGTTTGAAGGCTCCATAGAAAAGTGTGAGAAGAAAACGCCACTCTGGAAGCCGACGGGCGGGATGCACTATTGTCACCTGTACGAATGGTGCAGCACGAGATGGCAGCGCTCCTGTGACACTGGGGACGGGCACGGGGCGGGCACGGCACTGCCACCAGCCCTGGGACAGCCAGGCAGTGTCACCAGCCCTGGGACAGACAGGCAATGCCACCGAATCCAGGGATGGACACGTGGAACAGCCATGGCAGTGTCAACAGCCCTGGGACAGCCATGGCAGTGTCACCAGCCCCAGGGATGGACATATGGAGCAGCCACAGCAGTGCCACCAACCCTGGAGAAGCCATGGCAGTGCCACCAGCCCTGGGGCAGCCACAGCAATGCCACCAGCCCTGGGGATGGACACATGGAACAGCCAGGCAGTGCCACCAGCCCCAGGGATGGACAAATGGAATAACCACAGCAGTGCCACCAGCCCTGGGGATGGACACATGGAACAGCCCCGACAATGCCACCAACCCTGGGGCAGCCACAGCAGTGCCATGAACCCCAGGGATGGACACAGAGCCACAGCAATGCCACCAACCCTGGGGATGGACACGTGGAACAGCCACAGCAATGCCACCAACCCCAGAGCAGCCGTGGCAGTGCCACCAACCTCAGGCTGGTCCCTCCCCCCGAGGGGACAGGTCAAAGCCACGAGGCTGCAGCTGGCTGGGCAGCGGGTGCTGGGACATGAAATATGGAATTATTTTATTGTTACAGGTGATGTAAACCCACCCCAGTGAGGGAGGGGTGACGGAAGGAGCTGCTGGACACTGCTCAGGGTCCCCTCCTGCCTCCAGCCACCCCCAGGCCGAGCTTTGGGACAGAAGGGACCCTAAAGCCCAGCCAGAGCCACCCCCAAACTCTCCCTGGCTGCTGGGCTGGGCTCTGAGCTCGTCACCTTTTGGGACAAAAATCCCAATCCAGGTGGGGCAGCTCCCCCAGTTCCCCCCTGGCAGGTTTTTGGGAACGGTGCTGTGTTTCCCACCAGCTGCTCAGCCGTGGGGTCACAGCACACACAGGTGACAGAACCAGCCAGAATTTGGTACAAAAAGGGACGAGCTGGGCTCACCCACGGGGATGGAGGCACCGCTGCTGCCCAGCACTGCCCAGCTGCGTTTTATGGATTCATTCCTTGGGGAAGAAAGGAATCCTTGGGGCTGTGAGTTCAGGGACACTGCTGGGGCTGCCTGTGGCACCAGGCTGGGCCAGGAGGCCCCGTCCGGCCCCAAACCCGGGCAGGGCAGCCCAGCCACACCTCCGGCCCTCCCCTGCGCCCCAGGAGCTGAGGAAAACAAAACGCAAGAAACCCCACACTTAGCGAATGACAAGACCATTGTTTCTCACAGCTGGGAATGGTGTGATGCCACTGGAACAGACTGCAAATTCCCAAGGAACACACGGATACAGCCTCCACACCCCGCTCATCCCTCTGGGAACGCCACACTCAGCTCGGGTTGCTTTTCTCATTTAAAGGCTTTTTGCTCTTTGTAAAAGTTGTTCTCTTTCTGTATTTTTTTTTTCTTTTTAATTATTATTATTATTTTTAAATTATTTTAATTCCTGAATATTTCTCTTTTTTTTGTTTTGTTTCTCAAATCTGAACTAGCGCTACACCTTCCACATCCAAACTATGTTGAAGCTTTTATTATTTCAATACTATGACAAAAAACACGGTTCACACTAAAATAGTCACGCACCCACAGTGCACAAGCTTGCAGATCTAAAGTAGAATTAAAAAAAAAAAAAAAATAAAAGGGAAAATAAAATAAAATAAAAATTAAAAAAAAAAAGGAAATAATACCCAAAACCCCAACAGGAGGAACATCTCTGTACAATGGGCTGGTCTCTCCCTACACTCCTCTGCCTTCCTTCTGCTCAAAGCTCCTTTTCACCCCCAAATCTCGGTGTTGCTCCACGATTCCTGATAATAAATCCCATTAATCAGCACTCCAACCCCAAATCTCAGTGTTGCCCTATGATTCCTGATAAATCCCATTAATCAGCCCTCCAACCCCAAATTTCGGTGTTGCTCCACGATTCCTGATAATAAATCCCATTAATCAGCACTCCAACCCCCAAATCTTGGTGTTGCTCCACGATTCCTGATAATAAATCCCATTTATCACCACTCCAACCCCAAATCTGTGTTGCTCCATGATTCCTAATAATAAATCCCATTTATCAGCCCTCCAAACCCCAAATCTCAGTGTTGCCCCACAATTCCCGATAATAAATCCCATTTATCAGCCCTCCAATCCCAAATCTGTGTTGCTCCATGATTCCTGATAATAAATCCCATTGATCAGCTCTCCAACCCCAATCTCAGTGTTGCTCTATGATTCCTGATGGTGTTGCCCCACGATTCCTGATAATAAATCCCATTTATCAGCACCCCAGTGTTACTCCATGATTCCTGATGATCAATCCCATTTATCAGCCCTCCAAACCCCAAATTTCGGTGTTGCTCTATGATTCCTGATAATAAATCCCATTTATCAGCCCTCCAACCCCAAATCTGTGTTGCTCCATGATTCCTGATAATAAATCCCATTAATCAGCCCTCCAACCCCAAATCTTGGTGTTGCCCCACAATTCCTGATAATAAATCCCATTTATCAGCCCTCCAACCCCAAATCTGTGTTGCTCCATGATTCCTGATAATAAATCCCATTTATCACCACTCCAACCCCAAATCTCAGTGTTGCCCTATGATTCCTGATAAATCCCATTAATCAGCCCTCCAACCCCAAATCTGTGTTGCTCCATGATTCCTGATAATAAATCCCATTAATCAGCACTCCAACCCCCAAATCTTGGTGTTGCTCCACGATTCCTGATAATAAATCCCATTAATCAGCTCTCCAACCCCAAATCTGTGTTGCTCCATGATTCCTGATAATAAATCCCATTTATCAGCCCTCCAAACCCCAAATCTCAGTGTTGCCCCACAATTCCCAATAATAAATCCCATTTATCAGCCCTCCAATCCCAAATCTGTGTTGCTCCATGATTCCTGATAATAAATCCCATTAATCAGCCCTCCAATCCCAAATCTGTGTTGCTTTATAATTCCTGAATAAATCCCATTAATCAGCCCTCCAAACCCCAAATTTCGGTGTTGCTCTATGATTCCTGATAATAAATCCCATTAATCAGCCCTCCAACCCCAAATCTCAGTGTTGCCCCACAATTCCTGATAATAAATCCCATTTATCAGCTCTCCAAACCCCAAATCTGCATTGCTCTATAATTCCTGATAATAAATCCCATTTATCAGCTCTCCAACCCCAAATCTCGGTGTTGCTCCATGATTCCTGATAATAAATCCCATTTATCACCACTCCAACCCCAAATCTCAGTGTTGCCCTATGATTCCTGATAAATCCCATTAATCAGCCCTCCAACCCCAAATCTGTGTTGCTTTATAATTCCTGAATAAATCCCATTTATCAGCTCTCCAACCCCAAATCTGTGTTGCCCCACAATTCCTGATAATAAATCCCATTAATCAGCTCTCCAACCCCAAATCTCGGTGTTGCCCCACAATTCCTGATAATAAATCCCATTTATCAGCCCTCCAACCCCAAATCTCGGTGTTGCCCCACAATTCCTGATAATAAATCCCATTAATCAGCCCTCCAACCCCAAATCTGTGTTGCCCCACAATTCCTGATAATAAATCCCATTTATCAGCCCTCCAACCCCAAATCTCAGTGTTGCCCTATGATTCCTGATAAATCCCATTAATCAGCCCTCCAACCCCAAATCTGTGTTGCTTTATAATTCCTGAATAAATCCCATTTATCAGCCCTCCAAACCCCAAATTTCGGTGTTGCTCTATGATTCCTGATAATAAATCCCATTTATCAGCCCTCCAACCCCAAATCTGTGTTGCCCCACAATTCCCGATAATAAATCCTATTTATCAGCCCTCCAACCCCAAAATCTGTGTTGCCCCACAATTCCTGATAATAAATCCCATTTATCAGCCCTCCAACCCCAAATCTCAGTGTTGCCCCACAATTCCCGATAATAAATCCCATTTATCAGCCCTCCAACCCCAAATCTGTGTTGCCCCACAATTCCTGATAATAAATCCCATTTATCAGCCCTCCAACCCCAAATCTCGGTGTTGCCCCACAATTCCTGATAATAAATCCCATTAATCAGCCCTCCAACCCCAAATCTGTGTTGCCCCACAATTCCTGATAATAAATCCCATTTATCAGCCCTCCAACCCCAAATCTCAGTGTTGCCCTATGATTCCTGATAAATCCCATTAATCAGCCCTCCAACCCCAAATCTGTGTTGCTTTATAATTCCTGAATAAATCCCATTTATCAGCCCTCCAAACCCCAAATTTCGGTGTTGCTCTATGATTCCTGATAATAAATCCCATTTATCAGCCCTCCAACCCCAAATCTGTGTTGCCCCACAATTCCCGATAATAAATCCTATTTATCAGCCCTCCAACCCCAAAATCTGTGTTGCCCCACAATTCCTGATAATAAATCCCATTTATCAGCCCTCCAACCCCAAAATCTGTGTTGCCCCACAATTCCTGATAATAAATCCCATTTATCAGCCCTCCAACCCCAAATCTCAGTGTTGCCCCACAATTCCCGATAATAAATCCCATTTATCAGCCCTCCAACCCCAAAATCTGTGTTGCCCCACAATTCCTGATAATAAATCCCATTTATCAGCTCTCCAACCCCAAATCTGTGTTGCCCCACAATTCCTGATAATAAATCCCATTAATCAGCTCTCCAACCCCAAATCTGTGTTGCCCCACAATTCCTGATAATAAATCCCATTTATCAGCCCTCCAACCCCAAAATCTGTGTTGCCCCACAATTCCTGATAATAAATCCCATTTATCAGCCCTCCAACCCCAAATCTCAGTGTTGCCCCACAATTCCCGATAATAAATCCCATTTATCAGCCCTCCAACCCCAAATCTCAGTGTTGCTCCACAATTCCTGATAATAAATCCCATTTATCAGCTCTCCAACCCCAAATCTGTGTTGCCCCACAATTCCTGATAATAAATCCCATTAATCAGCTCTCCAACCCCAAATCTGTGTTGCCCCACAATTCCTGATAATAAATCCCATTTATCAGCTCTCCAACCCCAAATCTGTGTTGCCCCACAATTCCTGATAATAAATCCCATTTATCAGCTCTCCAACCCCAAATCTGTGTTGCCCCACAATTCCTGATAATAAATCCCATTTATCAGCCCTCCAACCCCAAATCTCGGTGTTGCCCCACAATTCCTGATAATAATCCCATTTATCAGCCCTCCAACCCCAAATCTCGGTGTTGCCCCACAATTCCTGATAATAAATCCCATTTATCAGCCCTCCAACCCCCAAATCTCGGTGTTGCCCCACAATTCCTGATAATAAATCCCATTAATCAGCTCTCCAACCCCAAATCTCGGTGTTGCCCCACAATTCCTGATAATAAATCCCATTAATCAGCTCTCCAACCCCAAATCTGTGTTGCCCCACAAT
This sequence comes from Acrocephalus arundinaceus, assembly GCA_021534815.1. Taxonomy (NCBI): domain Eukaryota; kingdom Metazoa; phylum Chordata; class Aves; order Passeriformes; family Sylviidae; genus Acrocephalus; species Acrocephalus arundinaceus. The sequence continues at coordinate 1,535,333 of JAJEOU010000680.1, forward strand.
TCCTGATAATAAATCCCATTTATCAGCTCCCCCTCCATGATTTACCCCCGGGGCTGCCTCAGCCCTTCCCCAGCCCTGCAGGGTTCCCAGGGATGTTCCTGGCAGGGAATTCCAGCCCCTGCTCCCGGGTCCAGGGGATGGGATGGACCAGGAGGGTCCCAAAGGATCTCCAGGGATCACCTGGGGCAGCTGGAGTCTGCCCAGCAGCTTTGGGGAAAAAAAAATCTTTGCTTTTGGTTTTTGTGGGGTATTTTTAGGGTCACAGGACATGGTATTGACTGAAATTGGAAGTTACTGATATAGGAACTGACTGAAATTGGAGTTTATTTTAAATTGGAGTTTACTAAAATTGGTGTTTTCTGAAACTGGGATTTTCTGAAATTGGAGTTTATTGAAATTGGGATTTTCTGAAACTGGAATCTACTGAAATTGGGATTTTCTGCCACTGATATTTTCCAAAATTCCTGTTTACCAAAACTGGAATTTTCTGAAATTGGCGTTTACTGAAATTGGTATTTTCTGAAATTGGAATTTACTGAAATTAGGATTTTCTGAGATTGATATTTTCCGAAATTTGTGTTTATGGAAATTGGAATTTTCTGAAATTGGTGTTTATTGAAATTGGAATTTTCTGAAATTGGTGTTTATTGAAATTGGTATTTTCTGAAATTGGAATTTTCCAAAATTGGTGTTTACTTAAATTGGGATTTTCTGAAACTGGAATTTACTCAAATTGGGGTATTCTGAGATTGATATTTTCCAAAATTCGTGTTTACTGAAATTGGGATTTTCTGAAATTGGGATTTTCTGAGATTGATCTTTTCCGAAATTGCTATTTACCAAAACTGGAATTTTCTGAGATTGGAATTTTCTCCAAGTGGGATTTCCTGCCGTGAGCAGGAGGGATGGATTTGGTCGCACACACCTGAGCCCAGACCAGCCCAACCTGTCCAAGCTCCCTTGAGCTCCTCAGAGCTCCGGGAGGGTTCCGTGAAGGAAAGGGGAGAATGTCCGAAAAAGCAGAGATGATATTTCTCTTATGCAGTCAGGCCCAGGTCCAGCGAGGGACTTCAAACTAAATTTAAGCACAGGAAGGAATTTCTCCAGCAATTCCCTCGCCCCAAGCAGATTTGGGGATTGCTGGAAAAAACCCTTGACTGGTGGCGAGTGGTTTAAACACCCCCACCCCCCCAAAAAAAACCCCAAACCAAACCCCAGCATCGCTTTTCTTCTTACTCCAGTAAGAAATAATAATAATAATAATAATAACAATAATAATAATAATAACAATAATTAAGAAAAGAGAAAAGGGGAAACGACTACTGTAAACATCCATGGTTGAAAATGTCTCCCTTTGCAAAGCAAGCATGCTGCTACCCTAGTGTCTACAGGACTGGATTGACTGAAAAACCAAAAACAAAAAGAAAAACCAAAAAGAAGAAAAAAAAAAAGGCAGCTATTTTACACATCCATTTCAACACAACAAAAGTTTAAAAAATATCTGTCAATTGTAAACACTGGAAAGAACCAAAGTTGGCAAAAAAAAAAAAAAAAAAAGAATTGAATGCAAAATTGAAAAAAAATGTAGAGTCTGAATACTGCAAATTGAAATACATCCCCCAAAGCTGCAATTTTGGCATTCTTCCTAAAAAATAGATAATAATAAACCCCAAATAAAGATCTAACGTGGCGAGCAGGATTCAGTCACAAAGAGCTCGAGACGCTTTGCATACTGACCAGATACAAGGTGAACAGAAATTATAACTTATTTATGAGGCTTTACATATTTCAAACTCGACTGAAAAGTATAAAAATAAATTGTGGACTTTGTTCTTTAAGCACCAGCCGTGCCCAGCAGCACAGTGGTTATCTCTGCTATACTAACAAAGGAAACAACAGGGTCTCTTTTCATTTTTTTTGTCTTTTTTAGTGGTTTTTTTGTGTCTAGGACTACTTGATTTTTGAGTTTCCCAACCACATTGCAACCAGCAGTGCAATGTTTGCTTGTTTGAATATACACAGGGCCAGCTGAGCCCTGATTTGGTGACGGGTTTAACCCTGTTTTTTAACATGTTTTACTTTTTAAAAGCAAGTGCACAACGAATAGAACCTGTCTAGAAATCTCAGAGGAACCAAAAAAAAACCAGAAATCAAAACCAAAAAAATAAAATTAAAAAAAAACAACAAAAAAGAGAAGAGAATAAAAATAAAAGGAAAAAAAAAAAAAAAAGAGACATTCCCTCCCTCCCCCCATTTATGCATTTTTCTGGTTGGTTTGTTTGTTTTTTCTCTTTTTAAAAAAAGGCAACAGACACTAGAGGAATGAGATGGGTGTGTGGGTTGTGATTTCAATGCTCGGGTGAAGCTTTCTGCCGTCCCCTCTGCCGGTGCTGATCATGCTTTGCTCTCGTTCTCGTTTGTTTGTGTGGCTTCGTTGGGCACCGTCTTCACCTCTGCCGGGGGGCTCTTCCTGTCCTGCACGGCGCCTTTGTCCTCGGGCATTTTCCTGGGGAGAAGCAGCACAGGGACAGAGTTTAGAGGCACAGAAATGTGGCCTGGGCTGATTTGCCATGGGGAAAGAGTGTTTGTCTGGGAATAAATCGCTTTAGGACAGCAAAACCTGCATTTCCTGACACAGGAGTAAAGAGAACCGAGCTCAGCCTGGTTCTTTTAGTTCTGGATTAACTTTTTTTTTTTGGCTTTTCCTGCCCTGATTTGGCTCAGGGCTCAGAACCTCACAGAGCTGCAGAAGGATTTGGTTTTAGCACTCAAACTCTGATAATTTAGCAGCAATCCCTTTTTTTTTTTGTGCTCCTACAGGAAGCCAGTCCTGAAATCCCCAGGATGCTGGAGAAGGGGGACACAGAAGACAGGAACTCTGTCACAGACATTGTCACAAGTGTGAGGGAGGTGACCAACCTTGGAGGTGACAACTGCCAGCCCAGCCAGAGCCCAACATCTGCAGCACAGCTGGGACCCCCCTCAGCCCCCAGGTGCTGTTTGCTCTCTCCTGCCCAACTTGGGGTGCTCCCTGACCTGCAGGAAATGGCATTTTTGGGGGGCTGTGCTCACTGACCTGCAGGGGATGGCATTTTTGGGGGGCTGTGCTCACTGACCTGCAGGGGATGGCATTTTGGGGTTTGTGCTCACTGACCTGCAGGGGATGGCATTTTTGGGGTTTGTGCTCCCTGACCTGCAGGGGATGGCATTTTTGGGGGGCTGTGCTCACTGACCTGTGTTGGATGGCGTTTTTGGGGCTGTGCTCACTGACCTGCAGGGGATGGCATTTTTGGGGTTTGTGCTCCCTGACCTGCAGGGGATGGCATTTTTGGGGTTGTGTTCACTGACCTGTGTGGGGATGGCATTTTTGAGGGGCTGTGCTCACTGACCTGTCTGGGGATGGCGTTTTTGGGGTTTGTGCTCACTGACCTGTGTAGGGATGGCATTTTGGGGTTTGTGCTCACTGACCTGCAGGAAATGGTGTTTTTATGGGGTTGTGCTCCCTGACCTGAGTGGGGATGGCATTTTTGGGGGTTGTGCTCCCTGACCTGTGTGGGGATGGCGTTTTTGGGGGGTTTGTACTCACTGACCTGATGGAATTTTTGGGGTTTGTGCTCCCTGACCTGCAGCACCTCAGCGCTCTGAGGAAAGCTCAGCACACCAAACTGCACTATTCCTGCTCCTCCTCATGAAATAACAACCCAGGACACACAAAGCTGCCCAAAAACCTGAGGAACACCACATTCCTGCCAAACTCCCAGCTTCCTTTCCTCTGCCTCCCTCGCTACTCCTGCTCTCCTCCTGCCACCTGCCAAGCCAAGCCCCGCGGGCTCTCAGGTGAGTTAGTTGGCTAAAGGAAACAGATTAAGTCAAGAAAACACCCAACAGAGGACACAGCACGAGCACCAGGGCACGAGGGACACAGCACACAACCAAGACAAGAGTAAAGGCGGCCGTACTCGGTCTTTGCGGGGGCAGAGCCGTCTGCAGCAGCAGCAGCAGCAGGCTCGGGGGCTTGCCCACCAGCCCCGCTGGCAGCAGGAGGAGTAGCAGTGCCAAGAGCTGCAAAAACATCCTTTGCAAGGTCAATGTCTGGTGGCTTGAAGGTCCCTTCGTCCATTTTTAAGTCCTCGTTCTGCGAGGGGTTGGCGGCGCTGCCCGAGGCAGCCTCGCTCTTCGCGTTGCTCGGGTTCTTGGGGGTCTCCACCGGGCTCTTCACCGTGCTGGGCTGCACGGGCTCCTTCTCGGGGCTCTTGGCCACCTCCTGCTTGGGCTCCGAGGGAGCTGCAGGGCTGGTGAGGTTGGCAGGGCTGGGGGCGGCCGGTTTGTTCCCGGCGGCGTCGGCCGCGGCAGCGCTGGGGCTGAGCACGGCCTGCCCCGGCAGGACACTTGAAGATAAATTATTGGTGGCCGGAGCAGAGCTGGGGGTGTCGCTGAGATCGACGAGAGGGGCCACTTTGGGGGTGCTGGAGGGTGGTGGTGACGACGCCGAGGTGGCGGCCGCGCCTTTGGCCAGGGTGGCCTGGCCGGGGGTGGCGGCATCGGCGTCGGGAGCGGCCGTGGCTGGTGGGGCCAGGCTGGAGGTCAGCGTGGTGGTCTCGCTGGTGGGGCTGTTCTGGGCAGTGGCAAAGGTTTCAGTGATAGTGTCAGAGTTAGTGGTGCCCGTGGTGACAGAAGGCAGCATGTCCTCCACGGTGGCCGCGGTGTCGGCGGGGTGCCTGCGAGGGGGACACGGGGACGAGAGAGAGAGAGAGAAAAGAGAGAGAGAGAAAGAAAGAGAGACAATGAAAGCCCGAAACGACAGCAGGGAGAGGGGCAGAGAGGGAGAGTGAGGACAGCACACACACGGGACATGGAGAGGGACTCAGGAGCAGAGACTGGCAGAGGTCAGACATGCAAAGGGAGCGAGGCTGGGATGGCTGAGGATAATCAGGAAGAGAAAATAAAGCCAAGAGGATGTGACCTGCAGGAATGGCTTGTTCACGTGGAGGGTTTGGGCTGAGGCAAATGGGATCCTGTCAGCCTGCAGAGACTCTTCTGTCCTTGCCTAAAACTCTCAGCCTCTGGGTCCTGACCTGTCCAGGCAGCTCCCTGAGCCTGCAGCCCTGTGCCACCTGCCACCAACACAACACGGTCCCAGCCCATCACCTTTTCCTGTCCTTTGCCTGCACAGCCTCGTTAAACCCACATCCCTTTTCTCACACATGCAGCCTCAGGCCCTGCTGAGCTCTCAGCTCTCTCAGAATGCTCAGCCTTGCTGTGACTCCACATCCTGGGCAGGATCTGTCCCCACGGGTTCAGGCTCCCACCCAGCACCGCTGGGACAGGGCTCGCTGCCAGCTGGGGCTGACTTGGCTCTGGATCCTCTGCAGTGACCCTGGCCAGCGCTGCATCTCCACACTGGACAGACTGGCAGAGCCTTTCAGGAAACTCTGCTTCCTTCCCCTTTCCCTTCCAGTGCTGGGAACAGCAACCACTGAAGCTCCAGAGGAGGCACTTCCTCACTGGCACGTGGAGATTTTACCTTTCTTCCTCTCTTCCTGCCCTAACTGGTGTTCCTGAGGGATTAGGGCAGCTGAGGGCAATGCAGTGACCCTGTGCTAGGGCTGCCTAAGGCCACATACTCTGGCTCTGTCAGCGGGGTGGTCTCGTTGGGCTCCGTGTGCTTCCCCCCGTCGTGGTTGGGGGTCCTCTCCTCCTCCGTCCGCACCTCCACGATGGGTTCCTTGGACTCATCCTTCCTGTAACGAGGGAATGGCATGGCAGGGACGGCTCCTCCTGCAAAGACAGCCTGACAACGGCCACAGGGACACACGGACACACAGCTCCGGGGCGGGGAGCGCCCTGGGGTCACCGCTCCTTCAGGGACTGCGCAGCACCGAGCTCCGGGGTCATGGCCAGTGCTGGGGTGTCCAGCACTAGGGTGTCTGGGATGTCCAGCACTGGGATGTCCAGCACTGCAGTGTCCAGCACTGGGATGACCAGCACTGGGAATTCTGGGGTGTCCAGCTCTGGAATGTCCAGCACTAGGGTGTCTGGGATGTCCAGCACTGGGATGTCCAGCACTGGGATGACTGGGATGTCCAGCACTGCCATGATCAGCACTGGGATGTCCAGCATTGGATGTCCAGCACTGGGGTGATGAGCAATGGGATGATGAGCACTGGGATGATGAGCACTGGGATGTCCAGCACTGGGATGATCTGCACTGGGATGTCCAGCACTGGGAATTCTGGGGTGTCCAGCTCTGGGATGACTGAGATGTTCAGCACTGGGAATGATCAGCACTGAGATGAGTGAGATGTCCAGCACTGGGATGACTGAGATGTCCAGCACTGCCATGTCCAGCACTGGGATGAGTGGGATGTCCAGCACTGGGCTGACTGAGATGTCCAGCACTGCCATGTCCAGCACTGGGGCACCTATTGGATGGCTACCAACAAGAACGAGACAAAAAACCCCAGAAGAACAACTCCAAAAACACCTTCCTGCAAGCACCCACAAACCCCCAGCCCTGTCCCCAGAGAGGTGAGGGACCCCCAGTCCCTGGGGCAGCTCCTCTGCCGTGAGGGGGGCCCACGGGGATGATTTTGGGGCAGAGGGGGCCCACGGGGAGGATTTAGGGGCAGAGGGGGCCCACGGGGAGGATTTTGGGGCAGAGGGGGCCCACGGGGAGGATTTTGGGGCAGTACTCACGAGAAGGCCGCCTTGCCCTCCTCCATGTCCTTGCCCTTGGCCCCCGGGCCGGATTTCCCGCACAGGTTGACGGCGATGCACATGAGCAGCCCACACTTGTTCAGGAAGTAGCAGGTGACATCCACGGCCACCAGCAGTGCCACGAACACCACCACGAGGATGCCAATGATGGCAGCAGTGCCCAGGCCCGAGGTAGGGCTGGTGCTGGCTTCAAAGACCAAGGGAGAGAAGAGGAGAAGGCGTTCGGGTTAAAATTTGGGGTTTTTGGCTGTGCTTAAGCTGCTTTTTTAGAAGTCCACCCTCAGTGTCAGCCCTGAGCAATAATGAGCACTTTATCCTGCAGACAATCTGCCTGACACGATGGACCTGGCTGGGCTTTCCCCATCCCTGCTGGGATACAGCCTGGGAAGCAGACAGCAGGATCTCCTCCCGCTGGGCACACACCCAGCAGGGCTCCTGCCTCCCTCCTCCTCCTCCTCCTCCTCCTCCTCCTCCTCCTCCTCAAGAGGAAGGTCCAGAGTGGCTCTGGCACTGCCCAAGCCTGGCCTGAGGAGCAGGGGAAGCAAAGCCCAGACTGCAGCAGGATTTTTCCTGGTGGGACATCAATCACCAGGCGATGCTCAGAGCTGATGAGCCCGAGGGTGACACTGAGTTAAACCTTCCCTGGAGCTCAGGTGAGACCCAGCTCTCCAGAATGTGCTCCCGGCTCCCCAGTCACCACCCAGCCCCTGGAGCCCCAAACCCTTGGATCCTTGCCCTGCAGAACCCCCCAGCACAGCCCCTTTATCCCCCCAGCCCCAGCGATGCTGACTGGGACAGGTGGGGACAGCATGCCCAGGGCTCCGGACACAGCCACACCCTCTGTGCATTTGTTTGCTCAAACCAGGAGGCAGAGAGGTGCTGCTGCATCCTGTGACCCCGGGATGGACCAAGGAACGCAGATTCCAGCAGGAAAAGTACAGAAAAGCCACCGTGAGGCACCATGGAGCACAAATCCAGCCCCGGGTCAGCAGAACATTGTCCCAGAGCCCAGCCCCTGTCACCATGACCTGAATTCATCCCCCTCTGGTGCCTGCAGGGATCAGCAGGGCACGGATTGTCCCTCTTGTGATGTGCTCGGGGTCCCTGTGTGGGTGATTTGGTCACTGAGGTGCTCCTGGAGCTCCTGGTCAGGCTCTGGGGTGAGCCAAGGGGAGCATTCCTGCAGGATCACAGCATCACACTGTGATTTTCCCCTTCTGGAAAATTCCCCTCACAGCAGAGCGCTGCTCTTTGCCTCCTCTCATCCCACCCAGCTTTTCCAGGAGCTGCCACCCCCGCCAAATTCCTGCTCTGACAGGCACAGACCCCTCTGCTCCCCTGAGCAGGACCAGCCTCCCCTCCCTGCCCTTCCCTGCAGCCCCTGCCCTGCTCCTGGCCCCAGGAGGAGGATGGAGAACCAGGGCGAGCCTGCAGAGGAATGTCCCTGTTTTTGTTCTATTCCGGGATTTCACACCTCAGACAATGAAACTGGGCCAAGGTAATTGCCTGCGATTTGGGTTTCTAGGCTGCTGAGGGAGCCCTGCAATTTGCAGGAACTTCCGAACCTCTTCCATCAGTTGTGGTTTCATAAATCCTAATTCACATGAATTGATATTCCAAACCTTCCAGGGACTGGCAGGAAGCAAAGGTAATATAAAAATCCTCCACGACCCCATGAACTTGGTGCTGCCTTTCTTTTCCCTTGTAAAGGAGTTTTGCTGTTCCCATAAAATGCAGGAATCATAGTGGAGATTGCTCTTTTCACAGACCTGTCCCATCTGATTAAATTAAATCGCTCTCCAAATACTTTCAAGAACCATTCCCTCCATCCCCTAGCTGGATTTATGTTGGATTTAATGAAAGTAATATTTAGACATCCCTAAAGGGTTTGCTGGGGCCTGAAACAACTCTGTGTACAAAAGAAAGGTATAAATAAATGGGCTGTGGAGCAGCTGCTCACACTGTGTGGATGAAATAAATGCAGTAAATCGGTGTTGGACATTTCTGACCTGATCCACATCCAACCCTTCCATTAATCCCTTTCTGCCATTCTCAGCACTAAGAGGAACAACAATTACACCGGTTCAATAAGGAAACACAAAAACCATCAAAGAACTTCTGGAGTCCTTCATTCTAAAGAAGTGAAGAATTTATTAATTACAAATTATGCTTTCCAATGGAAAATGAGCTTCCTGCAAGACTGGCTTTTCCACTCCCCCTCATTTACAGTGCACAGTGAAACCCCCCAGCAGTCCCAGTTCCTGTACAAACCCTGCCCTGTCACAGAGGCTGTGTCCTCCTAGGGGGGTCTCAGCTAGAAAATGTCCAGGCACAGGCAGAGAGACAAAAAAGGGATGGAGAGAAGCAGGTGGGACTCCAGGCATTTCAAAGGTCCGACAGGATTTGGCAAAAGAGAGAAGAACGGGCAAAACAAATAAAAATCCATTGTGTGCATCCCCAGAGGAGCAAACCCCAGGAGAACAGCTCCAGGAAAGATGTCAGCAGCTCCCTTTGCTCACAGACAGAAATTTCCTTTGCAGGGGGGTTTCACAGAGCTGCTCCCTCAGACCCTGCCCAGGTCACACTGGGGACAAGGACCCAGCTCAGCCATGTCCCCAGCTCAGCCAGTGTCCCCAGCTCTGCCAGTGTCCCCAGGGACACAAATCCCTGTTCCAGCACCTGTGGATGGCCTGGGAGCTTTGCCTGGGGCAGGGCAGTGGGGATCTGTCAGAACTGCTCTGAATTCCTGCTGGGTGTCACCTCAGTGCTCTGCTGTGCCCCTGTGACTGATCATAAAAGCCCAGGATGGTCTGGGGACCTTAAATCCCATCCATCCACCCCTGCCATGGCAGGGACACCTTCCCCTGTCCCAGGGTGCTCCCAGCCCTGTCCAGCCTGGCCTTGGGCACTGCAGGGATCCAGGGCCAGCCCCAGCTGCTCTGGGAATTCCAGCCCAGCCAGGAATTCCTTCCCTAGATCCCACCTAACCCCTCGCTCCGGCAGTTTGAAGCCATTCCCCCTTTCCTGTCCCTCCATCCCTTGGCAATGATCCCTCTCCACTTCTCCTGTCAGCTCCTTCAGGTCCTGCCAGGAGCACTTGGGGCACCCCAAAGCTTCTCCTCTGCAGGCTGAACACAGAGTGACACCAAAATCCTCTTTCCTCTTTCCCTGCCCCAAGTGCCCACCCCATTCCAGCATCTCCAAGAGTCAGAAGTTATTTTTAAATCCTTTCAGAGATAAAACCTTCTTTTTATCCCCCAGAACCTTGGAGCTGCAGCCACCTGCAGCTGCTCCTGGTGGAGCAGGACATTCCCAAACCTTCCTGCCCATGGGAACAGCCAAACATTGACAAAACTCCTGAACAAACTGGGGGATCCTGTGGGGCTCTGGGAGCTGCAGGGTGCCCGTGGCTGAAAATCCCAGGGCTTGAGCACCTTCTGCTTCCAGATCTCAATCTTTGCCTCCTCTCTGAGCTGGCTTTTCTAAAAACTCTATTTAAATTTTATTTTACTCACATCACAGCCTGGCACCTTGAACACGAGACCTCAAGGGTCTGACAGAGCTCTGGTGTCTGGCGTGTTACAAATCAGCACAAATCACTGCTAAAACCCCAGTCATGCTCCACATTTTAACAAACAGAAAGAAACAGGTTCTGTTTTTATTCCAGGCTGGCTGGGCTCCTGATTGCTGTTGAGTTTGGGATTAATTTCAGCCACTTTAATCTCAGCTGCTTGCAGGGCTCTGCCACAGAGATCCCCCCTGCCCCAAAGCTCTCTGCTGGGACAGAAACCCCACAGGTGCTGCTCTCTCTCCACACCACCCCACACAAAGTTCTGGAGATAATTCTCATCACTGATTTTGGTGAGAAACATCTCAGCCTCAGGCAGGGACCTCCCTCTGTGGGTAAGGGGAAACCCACGAAGAGCTGACCCCAGATCTGCAACCAACTCAGTTAATCCAGTTAGCAGGGAAATCACACCAGTTTTTAGTATCAGGGTTATTTTGCTGCACTTCAGCAAACTCCAAAGCTCTAACAAAGTGTCTACACTCTAAACACCGGGAATGAGGGGGTTTTGTTAAAAAAAGGAGAGAATTCCACAGGATTTTGTGTGTGACACCTGCCCCGAGTTTTCATTTACAATCCAGACGGAAAAGTTCACAACTCCTCAAGAACAAACACAGCAGGAAAAGGCAGAGTCAGACACGAGCGGGGATTTTGTTTGTCCCTGTGAGAATTTTGTCAGGAAGATGAAGCCCACCCAGCTGAGAGGGTTTGGGACATTCTGGACAGACAAGTCAGGGATTTTAAAATCTCCTGATTTTAGGAGAGCATCAGAGAGGATGGATTTCCTATTCCAATGGATTTCCTATCCCAATGGATTTCCTATTCCCAATGCGTTTCTTATTCCAGTGGATCTCCTATTCCAATGGATTTCCTGTCCCAATGGATCTGGTATTCCAATGGATCTCCTATCCCAATGGATCTCGTATCCCAATGGATTTCCTATTTCAACAGATCTCCTATTCCAATAGATCTCCTATCCCAATGGATCTCCTATCCCAATGGATCTCTTATCCCAATGGATTTCCTATCCCAATGGATTTCCTATCCCAATGGATCTCCTATCCCAATGGATCTCTTATCCCAATGGATTTCCTATTTCAATGGATCTCCTATTCCAATGGATCTCCTATCCCAATGGATTTCCTATTCCAATGGATCTCCTATCCCAATGGATCTCCTATCCCAACGGATTTCCTATTTCAATGGACCTCGTATTCCAAAGGATTTCCTATCCCAATGGATTCCCTATCACAAAGAATTCATTGGAGTTGTTGTGTTGGGGTTTTTGTGATTTTTTTGGTGGTTTGTTTTTTCTTTTTTGGGGGGTGGGGAGCTCTGTTTTTGTTTGTTTTTTTTTTTTTTAAAGAGGCAAAGCAAAAATATCCGAATTTTGTCCAAGAAAATTCCCAAGATTTGCTAACAAAGCTGGTCCTACTGCAGCAGTTTAGAGCACGGATTAATCCTGTCACACACACACAGTTAACAAGGATCAGTAACAACAATCCTGCTCAGGCCACTGGATCCAAGCTACGATTTTCCTGTTGGAACAGCAAGGAAAGGGATCTCTGTGTGATAACACAGCCGTGGAAATCCAGGGGCTGTTAGGGAAGCACTGGAAATCCGTGAGTCCCCAGGCTGATCCCAGCAGGTGTTTATGGTCAGAGCAGCACAGCAGGAAAACCTTCCAGACATTGGAATCCACATGCAAAAACCCCCAGAGACATCTGGGCAATCAGCACACGCTGGTCTCTGACAAATCTTCTCTTTCTTTTTACAGGCTGCGGGGTTGGGGTTGTGGATGGGGCCTCCTTTTGCACAAGATCAGCACCAGATGTGCAGAGAAATCAGTGAAAAGCAGGATCTTAAAGGCTTTCAACATTGCACCTTCCTTTGATGAAAACAGCAAGCAAACAACACAAAAAAAAATCTTTCTTTACGTCCATTTAAAAGGGCAAATTCATTACAAGTAACAAAAAAAAATGTTAAAGAGAAAAAAACTTGGCTTAAACCTTTTTTTCCTTGTTACAAAATACTGACTCTTTCAAATCAAACATTTTTTTTTAAAGTGTTCTGTGTTTCTTTCTTTCTTTTTTTTTTTAAATTTTCCTCTGAACTGACAAGGATCCTCTGAAGCAAAGTTATCTCCTTCCACACCTTGGTGGGACCCAGGCCTTCCCAAGCAAATATTGCTTTATTTGACTCTTTTTTGTTTGTTTTTTAAGTTTCTAACAGAGCAAAAGCAGAGTCACTGCAGAGAGAAGCAATGAGACAAAGGAGGACGACGTTGATGGACTTCCCAAGGTCGCTGCAGGTGCCAGACAATGGTTCCCAGGAGGGGGGAATATGGTTGTTTTAAAAACAAATTTGGTGCATGTGGCAAGCGTGGATGTTCCCCGTGAGATCCAAGGTGACCATGGATGACAGACATAGGAAAGGAATTGGGGGGAAAAAAAGGGAGAGGGCAGGGAAAGAAAGGAAGAAAAAAAAAAGAAAGAAAAAAGAGAGAAAGAGAGAGAAAGAGAGAGAAAAATAGATAAAAAAAATTAGGTCATAAATACAGAAAACATAAGAATCCAAGGTTTATTTAATCTCGTAAATTAAAATGGCTCAGGGTTCAAGGAGCAGCACATTCACCACAAAAAGGGGCAGAAGCTCAGCAAAGCCCAAAGCTGCAGAGCAAGGTCTGAGGCAGGGCAGGGCAGGGAGGGTTTGCAAGCAAATGAGATTAAAAATGAGGGGACAGAGACAGGGAAATGGAGGCTGGAGAGCACAACGCTGCCTTCAACAGGGAGAACAGGAAAACAAGAAAAGCTTTGGTGCAGCAGAGAATCCACCTGCCTGTGCAAGCCCTCCCCCAAAGCCTGGATAAAAAATCCACATTTTCCTGAAGGAGCACCAAGGTCTCAGGAATTCTCTGACTGTGCCATTCAGCCTCCCAGCTGCTTGGGAACCAGTGTGACTATTATTATTATTATTATTATTATTATTATTAATACTGAAAGGAACACCCTTATCCTTCCAACCACTCAGGCCTCTGCACAGGTGAGGGGAACAAAGGACTCCACACAATAAATGCACATTTTCCTCCAGGGAATCCCTGGTGGTTGCTGTCAGTGCCTGTTCCAGCACTGGCTCTGCCTCCTGCCCAGCTCATCCTGAGATAAAAACACAGAAACGCCACGGGAACAACCAGGAAAGGAAAGGAACACACGGAGCCTCTTCCCAATAAAACCTCTGGGGCTGCACAGCAGAGGGAAAACCAACCTGGCCCTGGAAATTCCCTCAGTGGTTTCACTCTGAGCACCAGGGAACACCTTGGAAGGCCAAAATGACACAAACCCAGCAGGAAAGAGTCCCAAACTGTGTCACTGCACAAGGACATTTCTGAGCTGCTCAATTCCAGCCCTGCACACCCCAAATCTGCTTTGTCCAGTGCCTCAGACCTGGGCTCCTCCCGTGCTTCACACTGAGCCAAGCAAGGAACAACTTCAGAGAGGCCAGGGAAGTTTCACTCTGGTAACAAACTGGGCTTTCCCTGCTTTTTAGGAGGTTACACATGTTACATGGATTTCAGGGACTCAGAGGGGGAGCAAGGATTAGAGATGTTGAAAATGAGAATCATGGAGTGAGTTGTTTAATGAGTTACTGAGGGTAAAAAACCAAAACTGCGCCCTGTTCAAGCACCCCCAGCTCTCCTCTGCCCCATCTCCCTCCTCCTCACTGCCAGTCCCACTTTTCCAGCACATTTCTGTGCTCTGAAACCACAGAGTTCCAAGAGAAAACATGAGACAGAATGAAATCCCTTCAGGATGGGCTGGCAGCACCAACCCCGGCTGTGCAGGGAGGGCTCCACTCAGCACCCCTGTCTTTATTCAATTTACAGCTACCCCAGCAATCCCATCCTCAGGTTTTGCTTGCTTTGTGTGGCTTTCGCCTCTCCTTTCTTTAAGTGCCCACATGTAGAAAAGAAATCCTAAAACTGTCCTTTCAACAGCTTGCCACAAAATGCTCAATTCCAGTTCCCCAGCTGAGAGTTCTGCTCGGTTCTTGCAGTAATTGTCCTTATCCCTCACTTTATGAGCACACTAATAAGTACAGGCTGTCTTAAGAGCTTCCAGCAGCATCCTAAAGCTTTTGAGTTATTTTTTCCTAATGCCTTCCTCAACACTGAATCATTGCTGTTCCAAAATTGCTGTCATTTGGTAACTTGAACGGCGAAATGCTCAGCAAGAGATTTTCAGGACATGATTTTCACTGCCACCTCAGCCAGCTCCTGAAGCCTTTAATCCTTTGTACAAGCAGGAGGGGAGGTCTGCCTGGTGAAAAGCTGAGGGGCCTGATGGAGTTCCCAACATGAACCCCACATTCTGCTCCCAAAAAGCTTTTCCCACCCCACACGAGGAGCCGACACCCCCCGGGAGCAGCCAGGCAGGGGGGATTTGCCAGGGGGGAGCACTCCCACATACCTGCCCCACAGGTATGCACACAGCCACAAACCCTCCAGCTCCGGATGGCGGGGGAACCAACCACGAGAGAGAAATGGGCTTGAAGCAAGCGAGCCGTGGGGGTTACGGGGCGCATTAGGGGCACTGCGTGGCATTAATGGGCAGCAGCACCCCGAGGGGCAGGGCGGCGGTACCTGGGATCACGGTGGGCTGGGCAGAGGTGCGGAAGGCGTAGTGGGCAGGCTTGGATTTGCCCTGCTGGTTCTCGGCCACCACGTACACCTCGTAGTCGGCGTTCCAGTCCAGGGACTTGAGCATGACGTGGTCGCTGCCCGATGGCAGCCGGATCTCGGGCTTCCACTCCTGGGAGTGCTTCTGCAGGGGAGGGACATGGGGGCTTCAAAACCTTCAAATGGTATTTAAAACCTTCAAATGGTATTTAAAACCTTCAAATGTTATTTAAAACCTTTGAATTTTATGCTTTTGCTTTTTGGCTTGTCTGTTTTTAGTGATTTTTTTGCTGTTAGTAAAGCAAATCTACATGGCAGCGACATGAGGTGGTACAGAACAAACTTCCATGTCCTGGCCGTGCCCATTTCCCATGCTTCTGTAGGGGAGGGACTGGGGGGCTGCAGCTTCAAAACCTTCAAATGTTATTTAAAACCTTCAAATGTTATGCTTGTGCTTTTTTGGCTTGTCCGCTTTTAGTGATTTTCTTGCTGTTAGTAAAGCAAATCTACATGGCAAAGACATGAGGTGGTACAGAACAAACTTCCATGTCCTGCCCATGCCCATTCCCTGTGCTTCTGCAGGGGAGGGACAGGGGGGCTTCAAAACCTTCAAATGGTATTTAAAACCTTCAAATGGTATTTAAAACCTTTGAATTTTATGCTTATGCTTTTTGGCTTGTCTGCTTTTAGTGATTTTCTTGCTGTTAGTAAAGCAAATTTGCATGGCAAAGACATGAGGTGGTACAGAATAAAGTTCCATATCCTTCCATGCCCCCTCCATGTGTTTCTGCAGGGGAAGGACAGGGGATGTCCTCAGTTTTAAAACCTTAAAAGGTTATGTTTATGTTTATGCTTTTTGGCTTGTCTGCCTTTAGTGATTTGCTTGCTGTTAGTAAAGCAAATCTACATGGCAATGGCATGAGGTGGTACAGAATAAAATTCCATGTCCTGGCCATGCCCCCTCCACGTGTTTCTGCAGGGCAAGGACAGGGGATGCCTTCAGTTTTAAAACCTTAAAAGGTTATTTAAAACCTTCGAATTTTATGCTTGTGCTTTTTGGGTTCTCTGTTTTTAGTGATTTGCTTGCTAGACTTCCATGTCCTGGCCATGCCCATTCCCCGTGCTTCTGCAGAGGAGGAACAGGGGGGCTTCAGATTCAAAACCTTCAAATATTATTTAAAACCTTCGAATTTTATGCTTGCGCTTTCTGGCTTTTTATTGGTTTTGCTTTTAGTGATTTTCTTGCTGTTAGTAATGCACATTTACATGCCAAAGACACGAGGTGGTACAGAACAAACTTCCATGTCCTGGCTGTGCCCATTCCCCTGTGGCTCCCTCCAACCCCAGCAGTTCTGGGATTCACTGAAACCATCACACCCATGGTGGAGAGGGAGAGCTGCCAAAGCAGCCTCTGTCCTGCTCACCAACAATCCCCTCACCTCCTCCTCTCATTCTGAAATCACTGAATTATTTCCAGAGGGCAAAATCTGCCACTTCTGCACCCTCTGCCCTGCCAAAGCATCAAATTCCCGTCAAATCCAAACCAGGTGAGTGAGAGATTTCTCTCCCCAGCCCAGCCCCGCACTTACAGCTTTGTACTTGATCAGGTAGTGCCTGATGGGGGAGCCACCATCGTCCTGCTTGATGACGTTCACTTTGATGGAGTTGCCATCCTCTCCTATGTGACCTTCCAGCTTGGGGGCGCTGGGTTCCCCTGCAACAGCGGGGCACGCAGGGTTATTTGTGAACAACAACAAAATAAGGCGTTATCAAGGGAAAAACACTCATAAAAATCAGAATTCTTCATTATCCTCAGCTCAGGGGGTGAGCTGGCCCAGACACAGAGGTCAATGTTTGCCACATCTGAGGATTTCTCGCATTTCAAACACTGAATTTCCATTCCTGCCTGTGCTGGAATGGAGTCAGAGGGAAAAAGATCCCCCACAGAAATCCCAGAGCAATGAGCAATTCCTCACTGCCTTTGCTGTGGAACACTTGGCAAACATCAAGCTGGGCTCTGTGGGTGCTCCTGTGGGATGGGATGTAAAGGGCACCACTGAAAAGGACCCTGTGCCCCTCAGACACACCCAGGTCTGCATTTTGGATTTGTTCAGGGGTTTTAGGGTTGCTGGACCACTGAAATGAATGTGCAAACACCTGAGGAGAAGCCCAGAGCACATCCCCTCACTCCGCCTGCACTGGTGGAACTCCAGTGGGTACTGGAGAGAAATTCAGACAAACCCCTTTACCCTTCTGGAATAACCATTTTTAGGAGAAAAAGGCAATAATTTCCCAAAGTGCCCCCCTGCCACCAGCAGGAAATGGAAATGTCCCTCCCTCCTGCAGGGCACACTGAATTACAGCCCCATCCCTGCAGCCCACAGCTCCCAAAGTGCTTTTCCTACTGAATTCTTTAACCCCTCCGTGCCATGGAGGATCCCAATCCCACCCTGCAGCCCTGCTAAAAGAACCAGACACAGGAGGTGTGATCCCAGATTTACACCCCTGGATTTGTGTCCAGCCCCTCACAGACAGCACAGGCATCTCTCAGTGACCAGAGGAGGGTTCATCTTCCAACATCCTTCAGAAGTTCATCCTCAGAAGGAACCTGAAACCTTTTCCCTTCCCTCCTCCCTTTCAAAGGAATATGAACACAATTTTTTTGTGAAATACCAATGGGAAAACTGCACAACCTGGGGTGAAACTGTGATTTAGGATGGATTTAATTTTGCTGCACTGTTCCAAGAAGGGAATGGATCCCACCCCAGGAGTGTGGCACACACACATTTGTGTTTAACAACACAGGGACTCCTCTGATGGGTGTAGAGAGGCCACACTCCTTTTTCCAGGTTATCTTTTGCTTTTCCAAACCCTCTCCTCTGCCTTTATCCCCAGTGCAAGACTCCCACACCCCCTGGAGGTTCCAGATGTGCATTCCACCTGGGACAGCTTTCCCACTGTACACTGAACATGAAAAACGTGGATTAAGGCACAAATGAACAGGAAAACTTCATCCTCACCTGGGCATATTGAACACATCAGTTAAACAGCACTGACATTATTTCCCTCGATCCCAAAGACAAACACCACCAAAGTCCCTTTGTGGAGCTGCCTGGCAGGGCTGTAACTGTCCTGGCTGGTCACCAATAACCCACAGGTGACAGAGCCAGGAGCAGATTCTGGTTGTGTCACCTGTGACCCAAAGCTGCTGCCAGGAGCTCTGGGTGAGCCTGCAGCAGCAGCAGTGCCCAATTCCTGCAGGGGACACAACACCAGCAGCATCTCCTCGGTCCTTCCTCACTCCCCCAACCCCAGAGATCATCAGAGATGAGTACAGAGATCTCCAGTGCTGAGGGAACTCTGCACTCACACAATCTGACCTTTATCTAACACAGGCTGGAGGTTTTTTGCAGTGATTGTGCACCAAGACTAATAGGAACATCCTTTAAAAAGATGCTTATTCCTGATTTTAAATGTCAGAGATGCTGCTGTACTTTACACACAACCATTCCCGTGATTAATTACCTGCTCTGCTGAAACTTTTCTTGCTTTTTGTCACTTTGAATTATCTAATTTCTACCTCCTGATTCACTCCCTCCTCCCCCAATAGCTTAAATTCATTTCTGCTTTGAGAGACATTTCCCTTCAAAGAGAAGAACACTCCTGAGTGCTGAAAACCAACAGGTGGAGCAGTGCAAGCCCTGGTAAAGCAGAGTTTTCTCTCCAGAAACACGGATTTATTTCATTTATCTCAAGCAGGTGGATGCAATCCAGACACAGGGCTGTAAAATGAAAACTGGGTTAGTGTGTCAAACAGAGGAGGAAGAAGTTTAGTGGGGAAAGGTTTAGTCCAGCAGAATCAGCAACCCTATAATGAGTGAAGATGTGAGTAGCTGCAGAGAGAAGGTGATCAGCAGAGATCAGAGAACGGGCTCATGCTCAGGCATGCACAGGGCTGCAAAGCAGAACAGAGTCAGGGGGATCCATGCTGGGGCAAAAATCAGCCTGTCCCTCCCTGCTGGGGCAGAAATCAGCCTGTCCCTGTGTGCCAGGGCAGAAATCAGCCTGTCCCTCCCTGCTGGGGCAGAAATCAGCCTGTCCCTGTGTGCCAGGGCAGAAATCAGCCTGTCCCTGTGTGCCAGGGCAGAAATCAGCCTGTCCCTGTGTGCCAGGGCAGAAATCAGCCTGTCCCTGTGTGCCGGGGCAGAAATCAGCCTGTCCCTCCCTGCTGGGGCAGAAATCAGCCTGTCCCTGTGTGCCAGGGCAGAAATCAGCCTGTCCCTGTGTGCCAGGGCAGAAATCAGCCTGTCCCTCCCTGCTGGGGCAGAAATCAGCCTGTCCCTCCCTGCTGGGGCAGAAATCAGCCTGTCCCTGTGTGCTGGGGCAGAAATCAGCCTGTCCCTGTGTGCTGGGGCAGAAATCAGCCTGTCCCTGTGTGCTGGGGCAGAAATCAGCCTGTCCCTGTGTGCTGGGGCAGAAATCAGCCTGTCCCTGTGTGCTGGGGCAGAAATCAGCCTGTCCCTGTGTGCCGGGGCAGAAATCAGCCTGTCCCTGTGTGCCAGGGCAGAAATCAGCCTGTCCCTGTGTGCCGGGGCAGAAATCAGCCTGTCCCTGTGTGCTGGGGCAGAAATCAGCCTGTCCCTCCCTGCCAGGGCAGAAATCAGCCTGTCCCTTACTGCCGGGGCAGAAATCAGCCTGTCCCTGTGTGCTGGGGCAGAAATCAGCCTGTCCCTGTGTGCTGGGGCAGAAATCAGCCTGTCCCTGTGTGCCAGGGCAGAAATCAGCCTGTCCCTGTGTGCTGGGGCAGAAATCAGCCTGTCCCTCCATTCCAGGGCAGAAATCAGCCTGTCCCTCTGTGCAGGGGCAGAAATCAGCCTGTCCCTCCCTGCTGGGGCAGAAATCAGCCTGTCCCTGTGTGCTGGGGCAGAAATCAGCCTGTCCCTCCCTGCTGGGGCAGAAATCAGCCTGTCCCTGTGTGCCAGGGCAGAAATCAGCCTGTCCCTGTGTGCTGGGGCAGAAATCAGCCTGTCCCTGTGTGCTGGGGCAGAAATCAGCCTGTCCCTCTGTGCTGGGGCAGAAATCAGCCTGTCCCTGTGTGCTGGGGCAGAAATCAGCCTGTCCCTGTGTGCTGGGGCAGAAATCAGCCTGCCCCTCCATTCCAGGGCAGAAATCAGCCTGTCCCTCCATTCCAGGGCAGAAATCAGCCTGTCCCTCCATTCCAGGGCAGAAATCAGCCTGTCCCTCCCTGCCAGGGCAGAAATCAGCCTGTCCCTGTGTGCCAGGGCAGAAATCAGCCTGTCCCTGTGTGCCGGGGCAGAAATCAGCCTGTCCCTCCATTCCAGGGCAGAAATCAGCCTGCCCCTCCATTCCAGGGCAGAAATCAGCCTGTCCCTCCCTGCCAGGGCAGAAATCAGCCTGTCCCTGTGTGCCAGGGCAGAAATCAGCCTGTCCCTGTGTGCCGGGGCAGAAATCAGCCTGTCCCTGTGTGCTGGGGCAGAAATCAGCCTGTCCCTGTGTGCTGGGGCAGAAATCAGCCTGTCCCTGTGTGCTGGGGCAGAAATCAGCCTGTCCCTGTGTGCTGGGGCAGAAATCAGCCTGTCCCTGTGTGCTGGGGCAGAAATCAGCCTGTCCCTCCCTGCCAGGGCAGAAATCAGCCTGTCCCTGTGTGCTGGGGCAGAAATCAGCCTGTCCCTGTGTGCTGGGGCAGAAATCAGCCTGTCCCTGTGTGCTGGGGCAGAAATCAGCCTGTCCCTGTGTGCTGGGGCAGAAATCAGCCTGTCCCTGTGTGCCGGGGCAGAAATCAGCCTGTCCCTCACTGCTGGGGCAGAAATCAGCCTGTCCCTGTGTGCTGGGGCAGAAATCAGCCTGTCCCTGTGTGCCGGGGCAGAAATCAGCCTGTCCCTCACTGCTGGGGCAGAAATCAGCCTGTCCCTCCCTGCCCAGAGCAGAAATCAGCCTTGCTAAGCCATCAGCACACCAATCATCATCTGCTGCTGCAGGGAAGCAGGAGATGTTTCCTGATATCCTCGCCACTCTTTGGTTTCTGTTCAGGCCCTCCTTGTCCTGCCACTGGTCTGTTGGATTTCTGAAATTCTTGTTTTTATTGTGCCACAAGCACCAGGAGCAGGTGCAACTCGAGGTGGGCAGGAATGAGAAAATGAAAAACAGCACTTAAAAATGAGCTTAATTCCCTTTAAAGTGAAATTAAATCCTTGCCCAGCTGGCAGCAAGGAAAGGTCCTGCATCCTCCTTGTGCTCAGAGAGAAAAAAAGGAAAATTCTGCAGCAGAGGAAGGAGGGAAGGGCTGATTCCTGCAATCTGGGAACAGACACCAGGAGAAGCAAAACCACAGAGAGAGACCAGGCTGGGGTTCGGGGGCACACGAGGGGAGCAGACACCAGCAGCAATCAGAACACAAACAGAACGTGCAGAAACGAGACAGCCACGCCTCCCATCCCGCTGGAATTCCAGCAGAGAGGGAGCAGGGACGGGTCTCTGCTGTGCATGCACTCATGTGGGAAGGTTACTGGTGTTAGTCTG
This sequence comes from Acrocephalus arundinaceus, assembly GCA_021534815.1. NCBI lineage: Eukaryota > Metazoa > Chordata > Aves > Passeriformes > Sylviidae > Acrocephalus > Acrocephalus arundinaceus. Next base: position 1,556,830 of record JAJEOU010000680.1, read on the forward strand.
GTTTTCCTGGCAGCCTCAATCCTTTCCTGGGGGGTGGTCCCGGACTAAAAGGTGATTCCAGAACTCCTGGAGTGTAAAAAGCCAATTCCTCCCTGATCCTCACAGTTCCTCCAGCAGAAAATCAGGGGTGTCCCTCCCTCCCCCCGTGGGGACTGTGAAGATGTGAAAATCCCAGCAGGAATTGTTCCTCAGCACCCCACACTGGGCTGGAGGCTGATTCTATCTTTGATTCCATCTCTGATTCCATCTCTGATTCCATCTCTGATTCCATCTCTGATTCCATCTCTGATTCCATCTCCATCAGTGCCAGGGTCAATCATTTGCTTCTTGACCTGCTGGGGCTCAGCAGCTCCTGTGAGCTCAGGGTAAATAAAACCTTGCCAGGCACCCAGAGACCCCGAAGGAGGAACAAGGGGCTCTGGCAGAAGTGCAGCAGCACCTCTGAGGACAGAGAACCGTGTGAGGTCTGGCTCCCACCATGACCTCTGTGTGTGCTGTTCCACAGGGTTTGTATATATAATTTTATATAGAGAGAGATTTTATAATGGCATTTTATAGAGAGAGAGGATTTCATAACACAGCTCTGGCTGTGCTTCAGTCCCACTCACAATAAAAAGAAATTAATTTCTTAAATCAAACTGTGACATACTCCAAATAATCAGAGAATTCAGGATTATTCTGGAAGGCTACTAAACATGTCCAGTGTGGATGTGTGCACATATCTCTATAAAAATGTGAATTTTATCAGGCCAGGATGCTGCTAAAGCAGCAGGACAGAGGCTGCTGCCCAAATCCAGCCCTGATTTCCCACCAAACTCGAGTCTGGGCTTCCTACCCTGAGAGGCAAAAGGATTCTGGCCTTTGGTGCTCACTCCAGAGCTTTTTTAGCACCTTCCTGGGACAGTTCCTTGCTGGACTCTGAGAATGAAGAAGCAAATGACTGAACCAGGTCATTTTTGGGGTTTTTTTCCTGTTTTCCCTCCAAGTTTTTTCCAGCTCAACGCAGAGGACCAAAGTCGAGTTCTTCCCATGCAACTCCTCCAAAAAGGCTCGGTGGGAAATGATTTTTTTTTTCTTTTTTTTTTTTTTTGGAATTTGGAGATCCCAGAGGGGAATCCTCACCCCAAAAATCTAGGCAACCAATCAGAACAAAGTATTTTACCTTCTGTTCACCAGCGAGGACGACATCATCAGCACCATGCAAGCCACATGACAAATTTCACATGATACGCACGCACATGAGTTTGGTTGAAAGGAAAGTGGAGGAGGTCACATGGAAAATACAAAAAAATTAAAAAACTGATGTAAACAATGGGCAAGGGAAAAAAATCAACAACAGAATTACAGAGTAAATAAAAATAGGAGCAAAATTAAATTAGCCAGCATATATCAGAAACACTGAGGGGAGGGGACAGTAAAACCGCCTGGAAAATAAGAATATTAAACCACAGCAAGCACTGAGTTATGGCCTCGTGTTAGGCACAGCTGCGTCACTGCTTAGTCATACAAAGAACAAAAGGGACAAAAATCATTGTGGTGTGTGCCAGGACTGCTGGAGGAATCCACAAAACTGCTGGGGAGAAAAAGGGAATTTTGTTATGGTGAGGTCGCAGAGGTGAAAAGGGTCAAACCCAGCCTGGCAAATCTCAGCTGCCAACACTGCTGTGAACTCCCTCTGCAGCACAAACGTGATCCTGAACAGCAACAACGGCTGCAAAAGAGAAAACCCTGCCCAGGTGATGTTCCCGAGGGGAGATTTCCCTCCAGGAGCTGCGGCTGGATTGGGGTGGGTGGGAGTGACACCGAGGGGCTCTGCCAGCCACGACAGGGAACCCATCCCCAGTGGAACCCAGCAGCTGCTGGGGGAGATGGAGGAGTGCAGGGAGAGCAGCAGGGAATGAGGAAAAATCAGCTCCCAGCCCAGAGAGCAGCAGGGAATGAGGAAAAATCAGCTCCCAGCCCGGAGCAGAGCGCTGAGCCCAAATTCCCATCCCAAATCACTTCAGAGCTCTCATTCCTCACGCTCGTGCCTCTGTCTCATCCTAATGAGGCTGCTCTGGTAGTTCCCTGTTAATTTGATGTATAGAGAATTAAACCCTTAATCTTTTGGGTGCTTGTCTCTGACAAGATTGAGGACAGACCATTACTGGAGAAAAAAAAAACCCTGATGGCACAAAATGTAAAATCCATTTGTTCCAGCCAAGCTCTCAATCCATTCTCTTTAAACACAGTCTCACAAGACTTCAGAGGTTTCAGAGTTACTGTGAGATTGCCTGGAAGGAAAATCCGTGTCTTCTGGTCAGGAATAACATCTCCCAAACTCCAGCAAGCCCAACAGAACCTGAGATTTCACACCAGGCAAGAGAGGCTGCCTGTCCTCATGAGAGGAGCTTTAGGTAGAGATCAAGGGCAGAGTTAGCAGCATAAACAGAATAAAATGGTTTGGGTTGGAAGGAACCATAAAGATTGTGCAGTCCTAAGCAGGGGCACTTCCCACCAGACCAGGCTGCTCCAAACCCTGTCCAACCTGAAAAAAAATCCCCTTTTCCAAGTGAGGAAGGCAAAACAGGTCCCAGAGTGGAGAGAGCTGCAAGAAAAATGTCAAAACTGGTACAGAACCATTTCCTGGAGCAACCTCAGAGGGTTAAACCAAGGAGAGACATTCCTAAACCTACAGACATCTCTCCCAAACACCACTGATCCCACCGAGCCCAAAGCCCAAACAGGCAGGGCACAGAACCCTGAGATCCCAAAGCCCTAAAATGCAGGGCACAGAACCGAGAGATCCCAAAGCCCAAAAATGCAGGGCACAGACCCCTGAGATCCCAAAGCCCAAAAATGCAGGGCACAGAACCCTGAGATCCCAAACAGGCAGGGCACAGAACCCTGAGATCCCAAAGCCCAAACAGGCAGGGCACAGAACCCTGAGATCCCAAAGCCCTAAAATGCAGGGCACAGAACCCTGAGATCCCAAAGCCCTAAAATGCAGGGCACAGAACCCTGAGATCCCAAAGCCCAAAAATGCAGGACACAGAACCCTGAGATCCCAAAGCCCTAAAATGCAGGGCACAGAACCCTGAGATCCCAAAGCCCAAAAATGCAGGGCACAGAACCCTGAGATCCCAAAGCCCAAACAGGCAGGACACAGAACCCTGAGATCCCAAACAGGCAGGGCACAGAACCCTGAGATCCCAAAGCCCAAACAGGCAGGGCACAGAACCCTGAGATCCCAAAGCCCTAAAATGCAGGACACAGAACCCTGCAGCCTCATTATGTTTCCGTGCCTGCCTGGCAGTGCCCATTGCAGCTCTCATTCCCTAATTGCTGCTGGTTTCACTCACTGAACCCCCGAGGTGAGGCCGGGGGAAGCACGGATCACTCCCAGCAGCAGCAGTAATTAAATGATGCAGAGCTGGAGGAGCAGCTGCCCCGTGCCAGTGCCCTTTCCCTGCTGCTGAATTTCTCATTTTCGCAGGCTGCAGCACGGCCCAGCATACCAATGTGGGCACATAAATGGAGCCTACACACAAATAACAGCTCTGCCCCGAGCCTCAGCTCCAGGTGAAAAGGGAAATTTTCACCCTCCTCCTCCTCCACACACGCCACCAGAGCTGTGGAAAATGTTTATCATTAATTAGCTCTTAGCATCTTTTCTGGGTAGAGAATTATTATTTTTTTTAAGAACAAAGTGTTCTGTAAAACATGAACCCAACGATTTCCCTGCAAGGGAAGCTGCCTCCAGCCCCCACAGAACAGCCAGGAGGGAATCTCTGCCTGCTGAGGAATAAAGGGTGATGAGCAGACCCTGCCCTTCACCCTCTCCAGCCCATCCTCCGAGCCTGGTGGGAATTAAAGGGTCCCCTCAGCACTGAGGGCAGCAGGGATTGGGGTTTGGCACTTCAGAAATAAAAACTGCACAAGGAACACGCTGGTTGTGGCCACTGGTGGATACAGGACATTTAAAGCCACGTGTAAGACCATGAAACATAAATGCATTCATTATAATTAATTATAAATTCCTTTGACTGGCCACACCCTCCTCTCCCTCCATGCCGAGATCACCCCACACTTCATGCTGTTAGTGTTTTCCATTCAGAAAACCATTTCTGACCCACCCCAGGGAAATCCCTCAGTTACCTCACATTCCCACACACTTTTTATTACTGCAAATCACAGCAAGAGCATTTGGCTTTGCAGAGATCATTAGTTACCCAAAACACACACATGCACAGGCAAATCCAGATCTTCACTGGGTGTTTTCTTCTCCCTGACCACCCAACCAACAAAGGAGTCTGAACTCAGCTCCCATCTCAGATATCCTCAGGTTTTTGGAAGCCTGAGGCCTCTTTTAAGGCCAGCAGGGCCCTGGGATCTCTCCTGCAGGATATTCCCCCTCCTCATTTGCATCTTCTTCCAATATCCCCAATTTTAATAGCAGCTCTGTCTCCCTACATTCACAGCAAACAGAGCGAGGCAGGGCAGCAAGAGAATTATTTAATGCACGACCCTTTTGCAAGGGCAGCTTTAACACTGAAACAGGGAATGTGAAAGGAAAAAAATCCTTTTGGGAAGGATCATTTGTTGGGGGGTTGCTTCTGTTTTGGAAAGATCATTTGGGATGGGTTATTCCATTTTTGGGAAGGATCATTTGGGAGAGTTGCTCCCCTTTTGGAAAGGATCATTTGTTGAGGGTTACCCCCCTTTTGGACAGGATCATTTTTTGGGGGGTTGCTCCCCTTTTGGAAAGGATCATTTGGGGGGTTATTCCTCTTTTGGAAAGGATCATTTGGGGGGTTATTCCTCTTTTGGAAAGGATCATTTGTTGAGGATTGCTCCCCTTTTGGGAAGGATCATTTTTGGGGGTTACTCCCCTTTTGGAATGGATCATTTGAGGGGGTTATTCCTCTTTTGAAAAGGATAATTTGGGGGGGTTATTCCCCTTTTGGACAGGATCATTTGTTGGGGCTGCTCCTGTTTTGGAAATACCATTTGGGGGGTTGCTCCCCTTTTGGAAAGGATCATTTTGGGGGGTTATTCCTCTTTTGGAAAAGATCATTTGTTGAGGATTGCTCCCCTTTTGGGAAGGATCATTTGTGAGGGGTTACTCCTCTTTTGGGAAGGATCATTTTTGGGGGTTACTCCCCTTTTGAATGGATCATTTGGGGGGGTTATTCCTCTTTTGAAAAGGATAATTTGGGGGGGGTTATTCCCCTTTTGGACAGGATCATTTGTTGGGGCTGCTCCTGTTTTGGAAATACCATTTGGGGGGGCTACTCCCCTTTTGGAAGGATCATTTTGGGGGGTTATTCCTCTTTTGGGAAGGATCATTTTGGGGGGTTATTCCTCCTTTAGGAAGGATCATTTAGGGGGGTTATTCCCCTTTTGGAAAGGATCATTTAGGGGGATTATTTCTCTTTTGGAAAGGATCATTTGGGGTGGTTACTCCTCTTTTGGAAAGATTATTTGGGGGGGCTACTCCCCTTTTGGAAAGGATCATTGTGGGGGGGGTTACTCCTCTTTTATAAAGAGTCATTTGGGGGGGTTACTCCTCTTTTGGAAAGGATCATTTGTTGGGGATTGCTCCCCTTTTGGACAGGATCATTTAGGGGGGTTATTCCTCTTTTGAAAAGGATCATTTAGGGGGATTATTTCTCTTTTGGAAAGGATCATTTGGGGTGGTTACTCCTCTTTTGGAAAGGATCATTTGTTGAGGGTTACTCCCTTTTTGGACAGAATCATTTTTTTGGGGGGTTGCTCCCCTTTTGGAAAGGATCATTTGGAGGGGGTTACTCCCCTTTTGGGAAGGATCATTTGAGGGGGTTACTCCCCTTTTGGGAAGGATCATTTGAGGGCGTTACTCCCCTTTTGGACAGGATCATTTCGAGGGATTGCTCCCCTTTTGGAAAGGATCATTTGAGGGGGTTACTCCCCTTTTGGGAAGGATCATTTGGGGTGGTTACTCCCCTTTTGGACAGAATCATTTCGAGGGATTGCTCCCCTTTTGGAAAGGATCATTTGAGGGGGTTACTCCCCTTTTGGGAAGGATCATTTGGGGTGGTTACTCCCCTTTTGGACAGGATCATTTCGAGGGGTTGCTCCCCTTTTGGAAAGGATCATTGTTGGGGATTGCTCCTCTTTCTCTCCCTCTCCGTGCTTTTCCTAAATCTTTTGCTCCCATTTCTCAGCCCGTGCTCGGCAGAGTGAGGGAAAGAGAGGGAAGAGCAGCAGCGTGCTGGGATGTGAACATGCACACACATCAAACTGCTGCCATCAGACACCAAACCCTGCCCCGAGCCCGGGGATTCCCGGGATGCAGCACAACTCCAGCAGCAGCTCCGGGGATTCCCGGGATGCAGCACAACTCCAGCAGCAGCTCCGGGTACTCACCCGGTGCCTCAGAGCTCTGGGATGCAGCAGGAGGGGTCGCTATGGGAACAGAAGGATGGACAGGGCACAGTCACGGTGAGGCACTGCAGGGCCCAGGGGTGACAGCAGGGACACACAGAGAGGTGACACCCACGGCTGTCAGTCTGGGTATTTCAGATGCACCCAGACATCCCCTGGCGCTCCCTGGAGCTTTGCACAGCCCAGCCGAGGTTCCTGTGCTGCTCTGCCTTTTCCCCACAATATTTGTGCTGTTTCTGTCCTTGCAGGGCCCGGCCAGGGCGGAGGCAGCGGATGCAGGTAGGACCGTGCTCCTCTCACCTGGCACAGCTCTAAAACCACTTCCAGCAGGGCTGAGTCCTGCAAGAGCTGATCCCACCCCCGCCCAGTCCAAGCTGACTTTTCCTGGTGCCTTTAACCAGAATTCACTCAGCTCTAGGGCCACACTCAAGGTTTTCCCAGCGTGGTTTTTCACAGCTGGGAGCCTTGTTTGTTGTGCCTCCCCATCCAAACACTTTTAATGTGAATTTCAAAGCAAACCCGTTTGTTTGTCCCTGGGGAGGAGCTGCAGGGCTGTGGCACCCACAGGGGCTGCAGGAATCCTGCAATCCTGCAGTCCTGCAGTCCTGCAGTCCTGCCCTCACCAAGCCCTGCCTGCAGGGATGGGGGTCCTGGCACCCCAGGGTGCTCCAGGGGACAGGGAAGGCAGCCTGCCCTGAGGCTTTCCTCATCCTGAGGAGTTCTGAAATCCCCAGTTTTGCCTCCTTCTGCCCATTAATGGAATATTTGGGAGCCTCTAGGGGCAATCCCTGAGGAGAACTGAGCCCCTGCTTGTTCCCACCTCCCAGGAGCACAGAGAGGGGAGGAGAACAGGGCTAAGAACCCCAAAAATGTGAATCCTCGGGAAATAAATGAGTTGGAGAGAAGCCACAGCCTGTGCCAGCACTGACACCAGCACTGCCAGGGCAGAGGGACAAGGAATGGCTTTGCTTCCAAAAGTCCTGGGAAGAACCTGAGGAAAAATCCTCCGAGCTGGGAGGGATTTCTCTGTTAGTCCCCACAAAACCTTAAAAACCAAAAGAATTCTGTGCCTCCAACAGGCAGGGAGATGAGAAGGGTAAATCAGACCTGGGGAAGCTGCAGAGCAGCTGCAGGGAGAGAGATTTGAGGGACAAAACCCTCCAGGGCTGTTAGAAATGCAGCAAACTGGGTGAGGGAATCATGCAGGGCACACAGGGCAAACCCCCTGCCATACTCACTGTGTGCTGCAGGGCTGGGGGCAGCAGCACGGGCTGGAGAGAGAGAAATCAGGTGAGCAGAGGGAGGGGATTCCTGAAACGCTGCCAAATCCCAGGAAATGAGGAGGTTTGGAATGTGAATTCCAAATTTGGGGGTGATTTTAGTGCTGCTTGTTGGCTTGGGGGTTTGTACATGAAGATGTTTGGGTACCAACCCCACACACACTCTTGGGGTTGGACACTTTTGGGGTCCCAGCCCTGCTCCCCAGGCCTTTGTTTGGCTTCAGATTTGTAAGGAAAAGGAGATAAAGAAAAGCAGCAAATGGTTAAAACAAAAATACAAACCCAGGTCAACTCAAGACACTCTCCCAACCTCCAGAACTCTCATCTGTGCCACTCTAATCCATAATTATCACTAATTACCTCATGGAGAGGCCCTCTAAGATAGACAGAAACTTTTTTTTTTCTTATTGAGGGGAATTAAATACATCGAAATGACTTCAGACTTATCCCAGCAGGCATTAAAAACTGTGTCAGGTTTTACATTCAGACAGAAACTTTAAATAACAGGGCAAGGAAAACAAGTGGCTTTGGTTAATCTGGGCTGTAAAGTTCCTGACACATCTCTGTGACCTTCAAATCACACTGGAGGGGACAAAGATCCTTCCTGCTTGGGACTCTGCCCACACAGAGGTGACTGGAATTCCAGCAGAGATGGAAAAAAAGGCGTTTTTGTGGTGCCATTTCCTCGGGCAGGATCCTGGAAAGAGGGAACTGGGGGGACTCAGTGCCCAGGATGCAAAGCCTGGAAGAGCAGCGTGGATTTGTACATGAAAAATGAGGTACAGGAGGAAAAACTGCAACTCCCCCTGAGCTGGGGAGCACAGAGTGACTGACACACAAAAATAAATTAAAAAGGCAAAGCCTCCAGGCCAGAAGTGCTGGAATGTTCTGCACAGCCACTCACCTGTGCCCAGGTGATGTAAAACCTTCTCTGGGGCTCCAACATTGCTTTTTGTGTGCTTTTCCCTCTCTTCTCAATGGGATTTTCCCTGTGGATCCCCAGCCCTGCTCTCTGTTCTGTATCTCCAATCCTCAGCCTGAGCTCTGACCCTGACCATCATCATCCTCATTACTGCTCATAGAATTAACTTGCAATTAATTAATTGCTCCAAATGATTCCAGACTGCACCAAAGTTCTGGGAATGCCTCCCAGGTGGCTCCTGTCTGTCTGTCTGTCTGTCCTTCCCTCCCTGCTCCACTACATCCAAGCTTTTACTTCAGGCTCATCCCAGCAGGCATCAAAAACTGTGTCAGGTTTGACATTCAGACAGAAACTTTAAATAACAGGGCAAGGAAAACAAGTGGTTTGTTTTCCCCTCTGAGGGGAAACAGCATGAATGCGATTCAAAATTTGGGTGCAAAATAAAAATATTTTAAAAATCCTCTCCTGTTTTCCACTTCAGGAATGTCAAAGAATGTGACAGCAGCTTCTGCGAGCTTGTCCTGGTAATCTTGGGAATGCACTGATAAATGGAATAATGCTGGAATAAAGAGAGGTTTTAACTCCATTGATCAGTTTTGATTGCAAAGGCACAAAGCTGTGGAGCCATTCAATATTTCACTCCCAGTTACACCAATCCTGACTCATTTTGCACGGGGAAGTGGGGAACATGCCGTTTTTAAAAAATTTAGTATGAGGTTTATTTATTTAATCACACAATCTACGCAAGTGCTGGAAGACTGTCCAGTGGGAGAAATCATTAGTGAGAAGAAGAAAAAAAATCAATTTAATTTTTTTCTTCGATTTTGTGCTTTCAAAATTGTGGAGATATTCAAAATTTTGAAGTTTTTGGTTGGCTCTGGTCTAAACCAGATCTGCAATTTGGCTGAATTGATTTCCCTGAATTATATCTCAGTATCATTAAAATGGAACAATTTTTAATGGATTCATAAATATGAAGCCTTCCACTACTCCACTCTGAGTCAACGAGCTAATTGCTATTATTTTTATTATTATTATTATTAGATAATCACTACATTAAATACTTCAAACACAGACACAGAGTTAACCCTAATTCTGTTCTAAAAAAGAGCAGAGTGGCTACTCCAGAGTCAGTGTTGTTAGGAAATGGACACTACCAGTTACTCCAATCCTAAAGCCCCTGAGGGGAAAAAAAGGCACTAAATTAAAAGCTGAAAGTTCTGGCTGTTAGAGGAACGCTCTAAAAACACAAAAAAGAGTGAAAGAAATGCAGAGAGCACTTACGTGGGTGAGGGATGCCTGCAGTTTGTCCATGGATGGGACACAGACCAAAAACGAAATAAAAAGAGGAAATAAACACACACACACACACACACAAATAAAAAATAAAGAATGAAGAAATAAATGAAAAAATAGAAGATGTGAAGAGATAGAGAGAATGGAGGTGGGAAATCCCATCCCAGGGATGGGCACGAGGTGCAAAGTTGAGCCTGGGCACAGCTCAGGAACTCTGGACATGCTGGGGTGGCCAAACCTGGGTCCAGCAGAGGGTCTGGAGAGAGAATTGCAGCAGAGAAAATTGCAGCAGAGGGGAGTGGAGAGAAAATTGCAGTGGAGGGGTCTGCAGAGAAAATTGCAGCAGAGAGAACTGCAGCAGAGGGGTCTGAGAGAGAATTGCAGCAGAGGGGTCTGCAGAGAGAGAATTGCAGCAAAGGGGACTGCAGAGAGGATTGCAGCAGAGGGGTCTGCACAGAGAATTGCAGCAGAGGGCTGGGAACAGCAGTCCAGGGCTGAGTGCAGGAGGGAAGGGGAAGGGGAAGGGGAAGGGGAAGGGGAAGGGGAAGGGGAAAGGGAAGGGGAAGAGGAAGGGGAAGGGGAAGGGGAAAGGGAAGGGGAAGAGGAAGGGGAAGGGGAAGGGGAAAGGGAAGGGGAAGAGGAAGGGGAAGGACCCACGGCAGCAGCAGCAGCTCTTCCTCTCCCTCTCCCTTCTCCCCCTCCCTTCTCCCTCTCCCTCTCCCTGCCTGCTCTGTCACACCTCCCCTGCCCACTCTGCTCTCTCATCATTTTTCTTTCTCTCCTTCCCACCTTGAGGAGCTCCCTGGGGTTTAACCCTTTCCTGGGACAGGAGGACAGTGTCCCACAGCACAACGTGGGGCTGGCCCAGGCAGAGCAGAGCAGAGCCTGAGGGATCCAGGGAATCCCCTCAATTGGCTGCATCTCGAACCAGGATGAGCAGAGCAGAACAACCCTCCCTCCCTTCACCTTCCACAACCCAAGGCCAGTCCTGTGCTGAACACCCTAAACTACCAAACAAACCAGCCCTGTGACGGTGACATCACATTCTCTGTGACCAAACCCTTCTCAGCTGCTTTTTCTCATTGAAATCCTCCTTTACACAGCCCCTTCCCTTCGGCGACACCAAAGTTAAACTGCAATCACCAACCAGTGCAACAACACCACAACTGCTGCCTGCCTTCAAAAAGATTCTGAATTATCAACAAAACCACCGAGGGAACAGAGGGTGCAGCGAGCTCTGTGAGAGAGAAAGGGTGAGATCCATGCATGGCAGAGACTCCAGGAGAGAGGGGCAGGGGGCTGGGCTGTACTTACGAACTGGCTGAGTCTTGAACTCTGCGGGCAGGCTGAGCTCCCCCACGCCCTTGCCATTGACTGCAGACAGCCTCACTGCATAGGTGGTCTCAGGCTTCAGCCCTGTGATGGTCACTGTCCCCTCCACGTTGGCTGGGAGGAAAAAAAAAACAGCAAAGAAAAGCTCAGGACTCAAAGAAAAAAACAAACAAACTTTTGTTTTCCCCACGCAGGGAGAAATAAACCTGAGCCCAGCTGGGATCACACCACAGCTCTTTTTTAGAACAGAATTAGGGTTAACTCTTTGTGCTCTACAGTATGCAGTTTGAAGTATTTAATGTAGTGATTACTTAATAATAATAATAATAAAAATAATAGTAATTAGCTCGTTGACTCAGAGTGGAGTAGTGGAAGGCTTCACAGAAATAAAAATTCAGCTCCACACAGGCTTGGTGGTGGAAGATCCAGTTCTGGAGTAGAACTCTCCTTTTCACAGCCCTGCCCAAATCAAAATTCTTTTGCTTTATTGACTCCAAGATGGATTTTGTCTGCTATAGATCACGTCAACAAGACGGGTTTGCTGCTGGAACAGCAGAGTTTATTCTCCAAGGGGGACCAGGGGGTGACAGATGAGGGTTCAAAAGCCTCCTGTGGGAAGCAGCGAGAACCATTATCCCAGGCACAGGGTTCCTCCCCTTGCTCACACAGAGCTCTCAGCAAAGCCCAACCCTCACTTCCAGCTGAAAATTCCAGGTGTCACTGACAGCAAATGTTTAAAAACTTATCTGGAGCTTCCAGCCTGAACCCCCCACCCTGCCAGGCTTTTCCCTGCAGGAAAGCCAATGTTTTTCAGTGCTGGTGGGGAAACAATCAGGGTTTTTTTATTTAGTGCCAACCGTATCCCAATGCCAATTGTGATTGTGATCAATTAGTGCCCATTGATCAAGTCTAGTTCTACCACCTTTCACCAATTACTGCCTACACCCATCAGAATGAACTTGGCCCTAATAAAGCAATTAATGGAACATAAAGACTTGGTGAAAACTGTGAAAGAAATTCAAGGGAATAGACAAAACCCACTAATACCTGTCCAACATGATACAAAAGAAATAAATAGAATCATGCAAAGAGTAAACAAGACACGATTATGCCACAACTCCTACCTTCCCTGGCATCGTAGAGCCGGGAGTGCCAGTCCCCCTCGCCCAGGGCTCGCCACTCCGCCTTGTACCTCAGGATGGGCACCCCGCCCGTGGCCTCGGGCTCCTCGAACTCCACCTGGGCGCTGCTGGAGTAGGGCTCCACCCTGCCGATGGAGGGCGAGGACGGCGTGTCTGGGGACAAGGACAGCGGGCAGTGAGGCACAGCGGGGAAGGAGCTGCGGGGGCAGCCGGGGACATCAACAGCCCCGGGGTTTGTGCAGCACAGGACAAGGGCGGGGCTGGGGCTCCCGGGGTGTTCAGGCAGCTTTTAAAGATGTTAATTAGCGCTCAGATCTTAATTTTGTGTCTTCTCCAAGAGGCTGGAGCCTCCCAGTCGCTTCTCCAAAGGGCAGAGCAGCAGAAGTGCCCTGGGTGCCACCCTGTCCCCAGTGTCCCCTGCACACACGGGGCACTGCAGAGCTCCAGCCCCAAACCTGCCCTGGCAGCCCTGCAGGGCTGGCACAGCTCTGAGCCTCAATCCTGCATCCAGGAGGAGGAATCTCTGGAATCCAGCATTCCAGGAGGGGGAATCTCTGGAATCCTGCATTCCAGGAGGGGGAATCTCTGGAATCCTGCATTCCAGGAGGGGGAATCTCTGGAATCCAGCATTCCAGGAGGGCGAATCTCTGGAATCCTGCATTCCAGGAGGGCGAATCTCTGGAATCCTGCATTCCAGGAGGGCGAATCTCTGGAATCCTGCATTCCAGGAGGGGGAATCTCTGGAATCCTGCATTCCAGGAGGGGGAATCTCTGGAATCCAGCATTCCAGGAGGGGGAATCTCTGGAATCCTGCATTCCAGGAGGGGGAATCTCTGGAATCCTGCATTCCAGGAGGGGGAATCTCTGGAATCCTGCATTCCAGGAGGGAGAGTCTCTGGAATCCTGCATTCCAGGAGGGGGAATCTCTGGAATCCAGCATTCCAGGAGGGGGAATCTCTGGAATCCAGCATTCCAGGAGAGGGAATCTCTGGAATCCAGCATTCCAGGAGAGGGAATCTCTGGAATCCTGCATTCCAGGAGAGGGAATTTCTGGAATCCTGCATTCCAAGAGGGAGAATTTCTTGAATCCTGCATTCCAGGAGGGGGAATCTCTGGAATCCTGCGTTCCAGGAGGGGGAATCTCTGGAATCCTGCATTCCAGGAGGGCGAATCTCTGGAATCCAGCATTCCAGGAGGGGGAATCTCTGGAATCCTGCATTCCAGGAGGGCGAATCTCTGGAATCCAGCATTCCAGGAGGGGGAATCTCTGGAATCCTGCATTCCAGGAGGGGGAATCTCTGGAATCCTGCATTCCAAGAGGGAGAATCTCTGGAATCCAGCATTCCAGGAGGGGGAATCTCTGGAATCCTGCATTCCAAGAGGGAGAATCTCTGGAATCCAGCATTCCAGGAGGGGGAATCTCTGGAATCCAGCATTCCAGCTGCTCTGAGCGGGGTTTGGGGTGCACAGAGCAATGATCACAGCTCTGGGAGCACAGAGCAGAACAAGCCCCTGGAGAAACACGGGAGCAGCGATGCTGGGCAGCTGCAGCCCAGCAGGAAATGCATGAACAGCATCTCTGAAGCTGCTCTCCTGCAGCCCCGCAGCACAAACTGGCCAGGCAGGGCTGCTGTGTCCCTGCTGCCCCCCTGCCCTCCCTCCCTGCTCACCTGCCTGCACCAGGATGAACTCGGACGACTCCTGCCCGATGCGGTTCACGGCCGTGCAGTTGTAGTTCCCAAAGTCGTTCTCCGAGTCTGGCGTCACCTGCGGGGGGAAGGAAGGCTCAGGATGGGACCATAAAATCCTTTTCACTCTGCCGAGGCACCCTGAACTTGGCTGGGGAGAAGGCACAATAAAATCCAGGTGTTTGTGCCCCTGGGACTGTCCATGGGGGAGAGAACTGCAGTGGGCAAAAAGCAGAGGCAGGCAGGGGCTGTGCCTTCTGTTACCTGGTTTTCTTTATCTTCTATTTCATTATTTTATTTATCTTCTATTTCATTATTTTATCTTTTATTTCATTATTTTCTTTATCTTCTAACACCTGATTTCCTGATTTTCTTTTTCTTCTACAACCTGATTTCCTGATCTTCTTTTTCTCCTACAACCTGATTTCCTGATCTTCTTTTTCTTCTATGACCTGATTTTCTGATTTTCTTTACCTTCTAATACCTGATTTCCTGATTTTCTTTTTCTTCTACAACCTGATTCCCTGATTTTCTTCTAACACCTGATTTCCTGATTTTCTTTATCTTTTAACACCTGATTCCCTGATTTTCTTTTTCTTCTACAACCCGATTTCTTGATCTTCTTTTTCTCCTACAACCTGATTTCCTGATTTTCTTTTTCTCCTACAACCCGATTTCCTGATTTTCTTTTTCTTCTATGACCTGATTTCCTGATTTTATTTATCTTCTAACATTTGATTCCCTGATTTTCTTTATCTTCTACAACCTGATTTCCTCCAAGTTTATATGCTAGAAGCACCACCCCAAGTTCATTCCTACCCAAGGACAAGGCTGAATTCCTTCAGCATCACCCATTTTCTGGCACTGAGCCCCCCTGGCTCCTCCTCACCTCCAGGTAACTTGCTGAGGGGGTGTTGTAGATCTTGATGTTGCTGTAGTTGGAGCTGGGCAGGAGCTGCCCATCCCTGAACCAGGAGATGACGGCGCTGGGGTAGGCAAACACCTCACACGTGATGTTCACTTGGTTCCCTTCCCACGTGTACACGGCCACAGGGCCCTGGAGCTTGGGGGCATCTGAAAGACACATTTGGGGAGAGAATTGGAGGCAGCCAAGCTCCCAAAGCAGCCTCGCTGTGAGGATCCCTTGGCTGGAGTCCACCTTAATGCAGGAATCTCATATTGGAAACAGGAACTCCTCTCATCCAGGGCTGGGGAATGGCTTTGCTCAAGGGCACAGGGAGAAAACCTGCTCAGCCCCACAGCTGCTCCTGTGCACGATGGACCTGGGAAAGGATGGCAGGGAAGTTGTTCTAGGGGAGAATTTGGGTTCCCAACAAATGGGACTGCAGCAGATGAGGTGCAAAGGGCAACCCCAGCTGGAGACAGGCACAGGGAACAGCCTGCAACATCTCAGGTGGAGACTTCCACCAGCCTGAGCTGCTTCCACACCCTCACCCTCAGCACCACACACGTCCTGGGACACAGGGAGGGGTGGGGAATAAACCCATCCAAAGCTCCCCAGCCCATTCACACTGCACCTCCAGGTAAAACCAGACCACTCCCACTGCACCTCCAGACAAACCAGCCCCATCAACAGCTCCCAGCCCACTCACACTGTAGCTCCAGACAAACCTGCCCACTCACACTGCACCTCCAGACAAACCAGCCCCATTCAAACCCCCCCAGCCCACTCCCACTTCACCTGCAGGTAAACCAACCCACTTAACACTGTTCCTCCAGGTAAACCTGCCCCATCCATGCCCCCCAGCCCACTCACACTGTAGCTCCAGTCAAACCAGACCACTCACATTGCACCTCCAAGTTAAACCAGCCCCATCCGAAGTTCCCCAGCCCACTCACACTGCTCCTTAAGGTAAACCAGCCCCATCAACTGCTCCCAGCCCACTCACACTGCACCTGGAGACAAACCAGCCCACTCACATTGCACTTGCAGGTAAAGCAGCCCACTCACACTGCACCTCCAAGTTAAACCAGCCACATCCAAAGTTCCCCAGCCCAGTCACACTGCACCTCCAGACAAACCAGCCCCATCCAAACCCCTCCAGCCCAGTCACGCTGCACCTCCACATTTACCAGCCCACTTAACACTGTTCCTCCAGGTAAACCTGCCCCATCCATGCCCCCCAGCCCACTCACACTGCTCCTCCAGGTGAACCAACCCACTCACACTGCACCTCCACACAAACCTGCCCCATCCAAACTCCTCAGCCCATTTACATTGCACCTCCAGGTAAACCAGCCCCATCCACATACCCCAGCCCACTCACACTGTAGCTCCAGACAAACCAGCCCACTCACACTGCACTTCCAGGTAAATCAGCCCCATGCAAAGTTCCCCAGCTCACTCACACTGCACCTCCAGACAAACCAGGCCCACTCAAACTCCCCCAGCCCACTCCCCCTGCACCTCCAGGTAAACCAGCCCACTTCTATTGCACCTCCAGATTTACCAGCCCAGTCACACTGCTCCTGCAGGCAAACCTGCCCACTCACACTGCACCTGCAGGTAAAGCAGCCCGGTCACACTGCACCTCCAGACAAACCAGCTCTATCCAAACCACCCCAGCCCACTCCCACTGCACCTCCAGGTAAACCAGCCCCATCAACAGCCCCCAGCCCACTCACACTGCACCTCTACATAAACCAGCCCCATCCACATCCCCCAGCCCACTTCTATTGCACCTCCAGATTTACCAGCCCACTCCCACTGCACCTCCAGGTAAACCAGCCCACTCCCACTGCACCTGCAGGCAAAGCAGCCCACTTACACTGCACCTGCAGGTAAACCAGCCCACTTACACTGCACCTCGAGGTACATGGCCTGCGAGTCCTGCCCGATGGTGTTGCTGGCCGTGCACACGTACTCGCCCGCGTCCGTGTACTGGATGTCCTTGAGCGTCAGCGAGGACACGCGCGCGTGGCTGCGCACCACGATCCGCCCGTCCAGCGTCTGCAGCAGAGCACAGCACAGTCACTGCCCCCTCGGGGCAGCCAGAGCCAGGGGTGGCACCCGGGGGAGCCCTGGGTGGCACCCGGGGGAGCCCTGGGAGCTGAGGGGTTTGGGATTTCTGTGCTAACTGCCACTGACCCCAAGAAAACACTGATGTGGGACAGGCTTCCAAATCTGAGTGACAGCACCGGGGTTTGGAGTTTGAATAGAAGTGTGTGATATCACAGGTGCAAGACTTAGATTTTAATGTACATTAAATGTACATTTAAGAGCATCTTAATGTCGATGTACGTTTAATTAAATGTACATCTACATTACCCTGAAAAAATATTTCCACGGAACTTTAAAAACCTATCAGCACAAAGGAGGGAGGATAAGGAGGATGTAAAAAGCAAGAGCCCAGGAGGGCACAGCAGCTGAACTGCTCTGTGTGGGTGTGCTGCCCAGTCTGAGCACCAGGGCAACTCTGACAACCAGTTTTATTCATGGTAAAACCACTGAATTAGATTTTAAGGTTTTAGCACGTTGTAATATGTATAAAGCAAGATGGAGGATTTGGGGCATTGGCTGAGTTCTTCTTTTCACCTTCTTCTTCATGGCTTTGGGTGGTTTTTTGTGATTGGGTGAAAAAGTCTGCATTGGTGACTGGTTACTGGGTTAAAAGTAAAAATAATCTTGGTGTCTTGATAATTGGTCTAATTGTTCTTAAAAGACCTTGGAAAGAGTCAGACACCGCCATTTTTCACTCATTAGCAGAGCTCACAGTTTGTGAGACTGAAATGTGGATAAGAATTAACAAACATCTGAGTCCAAACACGGACCTGCATCTCCTGAGCATCAATCCTGGCTCTGACAAAGACAACAAACCCACAGGCACCAGCTCCACCTCACACCAACCCTGTGGTACTGGGGGGCACCGCCTCACCTGAGGCCAGGTGAGGGCAGAGAGGCAATTCCAAAAGTTCCCTGTGTCACACAGGGCCCACTGCGGTGGCTCAGAGCACTCAGGGAAGGGAAAAACATGGAAAGAAGGACCAAAGTATCATTATCAGCTGCTGCAAATCTGAGAACAAAGTCAAGCTTCTCCCCAGATTGGGAACTGCGCAGATCCAGCTCTGGTTAAAAAGTTTTGCCAGCATGCAAAGAGGAAAAAAAAAAAAAAAAGGAAACCTCCCCAACAGCTTCCAGTCAGAGAATCCAGCCCTTCCTGTCCCCTCAGCAACACTGGGTTTATCTCAGTGTCCCTGAAATGGGGAAGGAAGAACAGACCCAGAGCTCAGAGGCGAATCAAGCAAAAAGGAAGCTCAGAACTTTCACCTGAATGCAGCACACCAAGAGAGAAAAGTGCAGTGAAAAGGGCAAGAAACCCTCCAGAGACAGCCCTGCCTCAAGAAAATTCCAGAACCATTCCCACATGGAAAAGAGTGTGGGGATGCCACTGACAGAGAGAGAGACAAGGAATGTCAAATCCAAGGGGATTGCCATGGGACTGCACCCACCCAGCCACCCCAGCCCGCGGGTTTTCCTCTCCAGTTTGTCACCATGAGAACACAAATCCATGGGCTCCTCTCTCCCTCCTGCTGCCTCTGCCTCTACAGCACCAACTCCCTCCTCTGGCTGCTGATTGTGCAGCACAAACACGAGGGAGGAAATCTGGCCGTGCTGCTGCTGCATCCTGCCTCTCTCCAGGAGCATCTGCCTCCCTGCCAGGTACAGGATGAGCTGATAAATGAGTAAAACCCTGGGGATTTCCAACAGCCAAGTGCACAAAAAACACCTCTGGTACCTCAGGTGTCAAAGTTCTGTGCCTGGAGCCTCTCTCAGACCCTGAGACTGACAAAGTCAAAATATCTTTTGTCACCTCAGCTCCAGCATCAGTTCAGGGGCACCAGGCCAGTCTCAAATGCACAACAATATCTTTGGATGACACATAAACAGCTACGTGTGGTTTTCTCCTCTCCTCCTCCCTGCTGCAATCCCTGGCCAGCGCCATGAGCTGCAATCCAGCCCTGTCCTGCTGGGAGCAGTTATTCCATGGACACGTGGACAACATTTCCTTGAGCCTCACATGAAACTCCTGCGGTATCCACAGCCAAAATCTGCTTTTACCTCACTGCCCTGGCTGCACTGCTCTCCTTTTGCCTGACTTTCACTTCCAGCAGGATCCAGGGGTGCCAGGACTGCAGGTCTGGGGGAATACTCCCAATGCCTGTCCCTGTGACCTCAGCAGAGGGGTGTAAGGGACAAAACACCAGTGTGGGATCAGCACAGGTGAATCTAAAAAAGGCAGTTTTACACCTAAAAATCTCCTGCCTTTCACACCCAAGTGTCTCCTGCCTTTCACACCCAAGTGTCTCCTGCCTTTCACACCCAAACGTCTCCTGCCTTCCTCCCCACTTCCTCAAGACCCAACACAGAGCAGTGCCAGGAAATCATGGTCACTGATGATTTATGAGCAATTTCACTGATCCTGAAGATGAAGCTCTGGTTTTTAATGTGAAAAGGCACAAGGGAAGAAAAAGAGAGCTCAGGAAAAGCACTCTAAGGAGGAGAGAAACGCCTACTCAAGAAAGAACATCACAATTTTTCTGTCTCCCCACTGCAGCCCCTCAGGTGCTCTGAGGCAGGGATTTGGGAGCCAGATGTTGACATCTGTACCCTTTTCCTCACATCTCCCTGACTGCAAGGATCTGGGCTAACAAAATGCTTCCTAGTGCTGAGAGCAGTCAGGGACACAGCACTGAATCACTCCTCAGAACAGATTATGATGTTCCCTCTATTGCAATTCCCAATTATTGCAATTTATCCTGAGCTACTGCAGATGTTTTACCCCCAAATTCTGGCCATGCCCTGGGGCACAGCCACTGTGATCACAGCTGGGCAAGAGCTCAACAGCCCAGGGCCAAAGGAGGAGGGCAGAGAGAAATAAAATGTATTTATCCCCCTTCCCTGCACCTTCTGGAGCTTTCAGCCTTTCCCAAACAAGCATCCAGGAAGAATTCTGCACAGTCCTGTCCCCTCCTCACCCACTTCCCACAAACCCCCTGAAAATCCCACCCCAGGCAGGAATCCCACTGAAGGAAGGAAGGTGAGGGGTCTCTGCTCTGTGCAGGGTTTGATATTTTATTTAACTGCAGCCTGAAATATTCCCAAGGTTTCACCCATTCCCAAAGGGGCATCACCAGTTTGGGGGTGACTGAGGGTACCGAGCCAGGCCTGTCTTCACCTCCTCACCCAAAATCCCTTTGGTAAAAGTGAAATATTTCATGCCAAACATTCCCTGACCTTCAGCCTGCTACTGGAATGCGCTGCTCAAAGCCCCCCAGGCAACTTCAAAGCAATTTAAAAGCAATTTTAGAGAGATATCCTGCACCCCACCGGGGTATTTGAAGACACAGAGCAGTAAGAAATTTAGAGACAGCAAACTTAATGGTATTAGTGCTCATATTAATCAAAAGCTGGGGAGAGAGAGCACGGAGGAAACACTGGGGGCAGGGAGGGGACAGCTGTGACAGGAATTCACCCAACTACTCCAGTTCCAAATTCTCCAGTGCAAACTGCTCTGAGTATCTGATGCCTCCACCTGCCCCAGTCCAACAGATTATTCTGGAGGGAGAATGGGCAGGATCTCCTCACCCCCCATGAAACACAGCTGGGGGTGCTCAGGTTACAGCTTCACTTTGTTCAGCCTCTGGGATTTAAGGTGGCTTAGAAATGATTTAAAAAATCGGAGGCTCCACGAAGTTGATCCTAAAAATACAAATCCGAGTCACCCAGTTCTGACAGCTCATTTTGTTCTCCACCTGACCCCTGTTATTTGCTTGGGAACTTTCCTTCTGGTCCATTTCGAAGCAAGAGTGCAACAAATCAGCTGCATTATTATTATTATTGTGATTATTATTATTATTAAAGCACAGCGCTGAATGTGAAATAAAATCAAACCCCATTTGCACCGACCCCAGCCACTGCATTCTCCCACCTCCCCCTCGCTGACCCTTGCAGACCAAAGACAAATAAAAATAATTGAGCAATTTGGAGCATTTTTCTGGAGAAATGCCCCTCGTGAAAGGTTTCTCTGCATTGACTTGGAAATGGAACATGATGCAGTTGTCCTTTAAAGAGAAGGTCAAACTGAAGGAGTGCCATGAGCAAATAGGTGAGTTGGCTGGAGCAGAGGAGGCTTTCTTGGGGAAAAAATTACTTTCCCAAAATACAGGTTGGTGTTAATTCTCCCCTCTCTGAAAGAGAGGATGATTCACCCTGGCAGCATAGAGAGAAAAAAAAAAAAAAACGGTGAAAACAGCGTTTTACTTTTAATTTTAATCGCCTTTTCTTTAATTTTTTTTAAGTGACAAGCAGAGTTCCTCACTCCCAACACAGCTACTTTGCTCATCCAAAAATTGCATCACTACATGCCAAGCAATTTCTACCTCTAGAAGCTGCTTCTTTTACATCTTGGTATTTAACTGGGTCAGATTAATGCTCGTTTTTAGTCGGTTACTGCACTAGAGATTTGTTAATCTGTGATGCTTAGAAGAGAAACCAAAACAAAACCAACAACCTAAAGAAGTTTGCTAAAGTCTGGCAATCTTAATACCTCTTGTTTCTCGGGCCGGGTCCACGAAGCCTGGAGAGAACAGATATAGAACACGACAAGAACAACAGAAAAAAAGCAATAAGAGTTTATCAAAGGTTGCTTTCAGGTACCAGTGTTTGCAGCACGTTGAGCTGTGTGCACATGCAGGCTCCAAGCTGAACATCTCCTGTGTTTGTGGGGGGATCATCACAGCTTCCCTTGCAATTTCTGTTTGCATTCAGCATTTCACAGCCTCTGGATTGGTTTTTAAATGACTGAATAAAGGCTGGTGGCACCTCAGGCTGATTTATTATTATTATTATTATTATTATTATTATTATTATTATTATCATCAGTGACTTTCCTTGGTCACATCTCACCTTTCCTACACACCAGGTGCTCAGGAAGCCACTGTGCCCACTGAACTGGTACAGACCCAGTGCTCTGCCCCTGCTCTGTCTGCCACCCCACAGTGATTAATTAACGCTGATTAATGTGCTCATCATGCATTTGGAGCTCTGGTTCCATGCAGGCTGTGCACAGGACCCCCCCAGCTGCAGCTCCCCGTGCTCAGGGATGGCAGCAGCCAGGCCCTGCTGGGCTGGGACAGTGAAATGTGCCCAAACCTCACATCAAAGCCAATATTTCCCTCTCAGAGAAAGCCACCAGCAGCGTGGGCTGTGTCCCCTGTGCTTCACAAAGAGCCAAGCTGCTGTGTTCCATCCCCACCCTGTAATTTGTATTTCAGGCATCTCCTGGTCTGTTATTTCAGCTCTGGAGTCAAAAATCACCTGCCAAGGTGAGAGCCAGGACGGCAGCGCCGGCTGTGAGGCACAGTGACACTGTGGGGATGTCACAGCACACACAGTGACAGGGATGGAGATGGAGGCTCGGGGAATGAGAACCAAAAACTGATGCAGCACTGCTGCCACGGGGCTTCCAGGAACACTGTGAGACTGAAATACCGACGGATGGGACACACAGTCTGACAATGCCTCTGGGGAAAGGAAACCCTGGGATTGTCACTGGAAGCCTGAGGTGGAGCTCACCAACCCCTGCAGGGTTGGGACATTTCCAACCCCTGGGCATTTCTAGGTGGATCGATCCTGCTGTGCACAGGAAAGCTCAACAGGCAGCCCAAGAATCCAGAATAATCCCTTTTTATGTCCAGGGACATCCCCTGTGAGTGCCCTGCCACTGCTGCTCGCTGCTCTCTGTAGGGTCAGCACGGGGAACACCTTTGGTTTGCTGACACCTTTATCCCTTGGTGTCAACCACAGGAAGATGAAGAAGGAAAAGCCCCATTCCCAAGCCCTCAGTTTGGTGTTTCTCTGCAATGGCCCTCGGGAGGGTGAGGGAAGAGGCAGAGCCACATTCCCCATCCCAGAGAATTCCTGGCTTCCACCGCAGCAGAGACAGAGCAGCTCCCCCAGCAGGGAGAGAGGGGGGAAAACAAAGCCCCTGAATTCCTGAATTCAAACAATTTCAATTCCTGAATTGAAAACAAAGCCCCCAGATTCCTGAATTATTAAAAATTTCCTAATCTGCTTTGGCTGCCAACAACCCAGGGCTGAGCGAGGCTGCAGGGCAGCAGCAGCAACCCCAAAAAGGAGAGGAAGGATGGCCTGGGCTGTTTCCAGGACAGCACCATGCAGTGATGGGGGTCACCTGTCACGGGGGTGACACACCTGTGATTCAGCCAAGCACTGCAGAAAGCTGAATTCTCCTGCCTGAGGAACAGGGAGCCCTGGGGAGAGGACCAGGGACAGCACAGAGGTTAAACTGGGGTGCAGAGGAGAGGAACCAGAGCTGATCCCTTCCTCTGTCCTTTGGGTGAGGAGATGCTCCCTCTGTTCCCTGCGCTCCAGGGAATGGTGATGGGCTGGCAGAGCAGTGAGATCCAGCTCTGGAGAAAGGATCAAGGACCTGCAGGGTGTTTCCCTCCCATCCCCACAGGCTGAGCTCCACTGGGGGGTGACAAACCCAGGAATGTCCCCACAGCTGCTCCATGGGAGCACCCAGACACTGGGACACCCCAAACTCTGCCAGGAGGCACAGCTGAACCCCAGACACTGGGACAGCCCAAACTCTGCCAGGAGACACAGCTGAACTAAAACTTCATTTTTTTGTGCGGGTTTGGGAGGGTTTTTCAGAATTTTATGGGATTCAAGGCATCTCTCCACCTCTAAAAATCTACACTGAGGGATGACTACGAGAGCAACAACACGAAGCAAGAGAGAAGCATCCAAGAACCTGGATAAGAGAAATATTCAAAAGTAGGCTTGATAATTCTTAAAATAGCATTGTTTGTCCTGCATCAAAGACCATCCACTTCCCTGTGCTGTCCCAGAGAAAGAAAGTGGAGAATCAACTGAATAAATGCATCTGTGACAGAATATTTAGTAGAATTAAATATTCTGATGGAATTTGTAGTAGAATATTTACAGAACTATTCTGACCTCAGGATTTTCTGGACATCTGAAACGTTCACCTCAACTTAGAGCACAAGAAAGAGAATGAGAAAAGTACAAGACAAACCAAAACAAAATGCACACACACACACAAAATAATCCAGCCTAGAAAGTGCATGGGACATGAGAAAAGAATGTTTGCCCTGAAGGTTTGGAGCAGCACACGAACACATGGCAGCACCTCAAACCTTGGCTGTTCCCCCAGCTCAAAGTGTCAGAGCACGAACATTTCCCTTGCTATTGATCACCAACCTGAGAGCACCAAGCAGAGTCTCAAAAACCAGCAAAAATTAGTTAGCAGTTTTGCCACGGAGCTCCTGATGGTTTAACTGGGCTGCAAAGGGGCTCTTCTACCACCTGAGTTCATTTTTATTTTCTCCTCCCTGCCCAAGCTCTGTGATCCCAACTCCAGAGCCAGCAGCACTGGAGCCCTTGGCACCTCCCAGGGCTCTCCTACCAGAGACAAGCCCATGAATAAATAAATAACCCCAAATCCTGTCCAAACAGGTCCCCCAGTCAGGCTGCAGCTTCTGCAGGCCCCGAACATTGCAGGGATTCACAGCAGCCCCGGCATCCAAAGGATGCTAAGAAAGAACCGAGGCTGCAAAACTTTGGCACCCTGATTAATAAAGTTACACATGAACAACGTGGGGAGGGGCTGACGTCATGGGGGCAATTAAAAAAGCTCATTTAGGAGCTGCAGGGCAGGACAGCAGCTGTGGGGACAAGTGACAGTGGACACCTCTGTTGCTCCAAGACTTTCAGAGTGTCACCTGCTGCCTCCACACTGAGCCAGAACCTCTGGCGTGGCCAAGGCAGCTGAGCCCTGAAGCGCCCTGTTATTAGGAGATTATTAATTAGCAACAACTCCTCACTCCTGCTTCTGTCTAGGCCTTGTCTGGCTCCAAATTCTGCCTCCTGATCCCTTCTGAAACATCTCCAGTACAGCAGCACGTCCTGACCCAGTCTAATTAAAGGAGCTGTCGCCAATAACAACACCAGCACTCTTTCTCGAGGAGAAAAAAACTGCTAATTATTTTTGCCTTTTAAGAACAAAATGGCATTGATGGGATCAACAGAACAGGTGAGCACAAAAGGCAGCCAGGCTTTTGTGCTTGAGGGATGTGCAGTGTCAGAGGCCAGCACGGAGGAGGAATGAACAGGCTCGTTGTGGATCCACTGCAGGGGGAGCAGCCCCCACCTGCATGGGCAGCTCTGGGATCAGGGGCTCATTCCCACACCCCACAAACTTCCTGCGACTGCTGGAGCTCCTCTGAAGGGGTTTAGGCTCTCTCCAATGGTGAAAGCAGCAGGAGTTACCAAACGTCCCCCCAGCTGTTCCAAGCCTTGGTGGCTCTCCCCACAAGGGCACCCATGGGTGGCACTGCTGCAGGGGTGGCTGTGACCCTGCAGGAGCTCCCGTGCATCCACATGCAATTCCAGGCCAGGGACAGGCAGGGCTGAGCTGTGCTGAGCCCAGAACCCCCGGGGGGCTTTGGGGAGGGCTGTACCTTCTCCTCGTTGCTGATGTTCCTTGTGGAGGTTCTCCAGGTGATGGAGGGGATGGGGTCCCCTGAGGCCTCGCAGGTCAGCGTGATCTGATCCTCCAGCTCCATGGCTGTCTTGTTCTCCACGTAGGTGATCTTGGGTTTGGCTGAGGGGGGAAGGAAAAGGAACTTTGGCTCATGGGGGGCTCAGGGTGAAGCCTCTCTGTCACCAGGGTTTGGGACGGCAGCCCTGGGGAGAACTGGGACAATTCAGTGCCAGCTGGGGAAGGAGCAGAGTGACTCCTGTGAGAAACTCCTGGCAGAAGGAAAGACCTGAAAATCTCCTCTGCTCATTCTCACAGCTGAGGCTCCTGAGAGAGGACCCATCTCAGAGTGAACAAACGCTCAGCCCCCGGCATTACCAGCTCCTCTTCCACCTCCCTGCCCCAAATGGCCTCTGCTAAGCAGCTTTGCTGGGTGGCTGCACACAAGGCAGGGAGAATTCCATACTCCTGAACACTTCCAGATTCCTGGGAGGCAGGAGAGCTCCTGGTTCACTCCTGCAAGCCTGAGGTCACTCACACGGGGTTAGGTGGAGCTCACCTCCCTGTCCAGGTTGCAGCAAGCCCCGCTCAAGCCTAAAACCCTTTGAACAGCAGCTTTGGTGGGTCAGGATCCGGCCTGGAAGGAATTCCTGGAGGGAATTTCCAGCAGCCTGTGGCTCTGACCCCACCAGCCCTGCCTGTGTTTTAGCAGCGAGGAGTGGGATGAGTTCCCCTCACACACACAGAGGTGCTGGGACCAGCCCCAGCAGGCATTAACTGGGATGAGCAGGATCCCTGTCCTGGTTTAGGGCAAATTTGGGAGGAAACCTCCAAATGGAGCCCCTCTGGGAAGCAAAGTGTCACCCCAGGACGCTCCCCCAGCTGCCCCCAGTGTCACCAACACCCAGCTGAGCTGCCAGGGCTGTTGGGGCTGCTGCTCACCAAAACTTTGAGGTGGATGGTGGCATCAGCCTCGCCAGCCTTGTTCTCAGCAATGCAGATGTACTCGGCCTCGTCAGCCTTGTCCACCCTGTGGATGACCAGCTCGGAGCCGTCGTTGTTGAAGCTGTATTTGTCCTCGTCCTCCACCTCCTCCACGGGCTCTCCATCCCTGGGGGCACAGAGCACACGGGGCTGTGGTGAAGTCACCCAAGGCTGGTTCAGGCAATAATTACCCTGCAGCTCCTCGTGCTCAGAGGGACCAGCACCTTCTCCTCTCCCCATGGGCTCCAGAGCTCCCCTTGAGACCCATTCCCAGCCTCTCCTGCCCCAGGGCTGCTGAAGCTCTCAGCTCCTGGCACACCTCAGAGCTGTAACCCACCTAAGGTGGCTCCTTGCCTGCCAAAGCACTGCTCCAAGCTGCCATCAGCTTTCCCACGTCAGTCTGTGCTCCCAACCTTCACCAAAGGCTGCAGAGTTCCAGGAACAGCATCCCAGGAGTGGGAGTCACTGCCTGGCAGGGAAGTGCAGGAAGCCGGGAGGGAACACAGCTGAACGATGTGGGAGCACTGCAGGAATTCCTTGCTTTGCTTTGCTTTATTAAACTTTTCTTATCTCAACCAACAGGACTTTTACCCTCAGATTCTCCCCCTGGGTGGGCTCTGCACCACAGCAAAGGGATTTCAGCCCCATCACGAGGTTTTTCTTGTGAGAAAAACCACCTCATCCCAGTCAGAGCATTCCCTTCCCAGCCTGGCTTTGCAGAGCCCAGGACAGAGCACAGAGCCTCTTACTTTGTCCACGTCACGGTGGGCTCGGGGAAGCCGTCGGCGTCACAGGCCAGGGTGACAGACTGGCTGAGGTTGGCAGTGGCGTTCATGGTGCTCTGCCTGGCACGCACCGAGGGAGGCACTGCAAGAGAAGAAAGCAGGGGTGAGCTGGGAAGGACATGAGGTGGGAGCCACGCAGAGGCTCCCTGTGCATCAAACCCTGTCACCATCACCTGCAGGGCTTCACCAGTGAGTGAGACATGTCCAAAGTCATCAGCATAAAGGAGAAAGGGCAGCGGGTGGGGAGGCACAAAAAAATCTCAGTGTGGTGGCCAAAACACTTGTGAGTGCCACCAAGCTCTGTCCCTCACTCCAACCTTCAGGTTTCTCAGTGTGGTGGCCAAAACCACTTGTGAGTGCCACCAAGCTCTGTCCCTCACTCCAACCTTCAGGTTTCTCAGCGTGTTTTCATCCTCTAAACACCTGAATTCTGGCAAACCCTCCCTGCACTCCATGGATGTGTTTACAGGACACAGCAGAGGCAGAGGATGGTGTCAATCCGAGGCAGCACCTCCAGCTGCAGCCTGGGCTGAGCAGCTGCCCGGAGCCCCGAGCCCCTCACCATTGACGATGACCTGGATGTCTTTGAAGTTGATCTCCCCACGGGCCAGGATCCTCCCCTCACACCTGTAGGTTCCCTCATCCGTTTTCTTGATGCCCCGGATCTGCAGGTAGTTGTTGGACAGGACGATGAAGCGCACTGCAGAGGACACAAGCAAGGGGAGCTCACTCAGCTGCTCCTCTCCTCGCCCCTTCTGGGCTTGCTGGAACAGAATCTCCCTCCCCACCATGGAATGGAGATGCTGCTGTAGCTGGACCTGCTTCTCCAAGGAAGAAACGTCTGTGGAGAGCTGGCAGCTGCTCTGGTGCTGTGCTGTGCCAGGGGATGACCACATCAATGCTCCCACAGACACGTTCACATTGTGAGCAGTTTGGGACTCATCCCTCCTGCCCAAGAGCTCCAGAACTGTGTGCCAGGTGTGGGAAAGCTGCTCAGCTGGAGCCAGGGCTCTGCCAGCCCCTCTGAGCACGGCAGGCTGGAGCATTTGGGAAAAAGGGAAAAGTTCTTGCAAGGAACTTTCAGCCCCTTTTCCTGTTAAAGGCTGGAGGGTGTCCAACATCCAGCTTTTCTGTCTGATGGCAATTCTTTGAGCTGTTTTTTTTCCATTATTCCTTGGCCAAAGCCTGTTGGCCATTTCAGTGGGAACATGACTGCCCTGCACTGGCAAACCACAGCACCTGGGGTAACTGAACTCACACCCCACAGCCTCGTGTCAGGCACAAAGTGCTTCCCCTGACCCTTTGTGTGGGATGGAGATGGACATTCGACCCCGGAATGGACAAGAACCAACCCTTACCATCCTTTTTTAGGATGACATCCCTGCCTTTGTGCTTCCAGATGATGGTGGGGGGCAGTGAGCTGACCACGTCACACACGATCACAGCATCGTCCCCCTCCTTGAACTCCTGAGGGGTGGGAGCGTTCTTGAACATCAGCTTTTCTGGAGACAGGGAAAGGAGAAGGTCACACCTGGAGCTGTGCTCCTGCCTCCAGCCTCAGGGAGGCAGAAAACCTCAAACCCCCAAAATCCCCTTGTTCCCAGGGGAGATAAAGGTCTGAGTGAACACACTGCCCTCAGCAGCCCCATTTCCAGCACTCTGAATAATTCCCACTGCAAGCTGTGAGCTGGGACTGCTCAGCCTCCCAGCAGGGAGGAGAATTTGCTGCCAGAGCTCTGCTGGAGCTCTGCTGCCTCACTGCAAACCCACAGGACACATGGAGCCCTCTTTACCCCACACCAGAGCTGTGTCACCCACAGCAGCTCCTCTCCCGTTACCCCTGCCAGAAGCACCAGAATTTTCTCCCTCCACCCCTGGCTCTGCTGCCTTCCAGAGGGATTTCAGCTGTGGCAGTGCTGGAGATGCCCCAACCATAAAATTCACTCCAAGAAAGGGGGGAAGCCAAAAAAGAAGGCTGGATTTTTACACCCTCCTCCTCCCCAGGAAGGGAAAACACTTCCCTCCCTAATCCTGCCCAGGAAAACTCCCAGGAGCCGCTGCCTTACGGAAAATCTTGACGTTGACGGTGGCCTCGGAGTCGCCCTCCTCCGGGCTGCTGACCACACACTTGTAGATGCCAGCGTCGTCGATGTTGGCGTTGTAGATGGTGAGGGTGGAGGAGAAGTCATCGTTGCGCACCACCGAGATGCGCTGCTGGTTCGGGGTCAGCCGCTCCCCGTTCGGGGAGAACCACGAGATGTCCTTGAACTTGGCCTCCCCTGCCACTGTACAGGGGAGAAGGAGGCACGGTGAGACAGCCCAGCCCTGCGTGTCCCACAGATCCCCACAGATCCCAAATCCACCCCGCTGCAAACGGGCTCTGAGTGACCCCACAGCACAGCTCCACCCTGAGCTGAGCAAACCCCGCTGCCCTCAGCCACCACCCACCTTGGCATAAGAAGAACTTGGATTCTCCAACGCTGATCTCCCCCTGGCTTGGAACAATGTCCACTTGCAGAGAGGCTGGGAAGGGAATGAGCACAGTTAGACAAGGGCCGTGGTCTGCAGCAAAAAAGCTTTGCCATCCTTACAATGCCCATGGATTCCTTATTCAATTTACAGTCCAAAATGACACCTGGACTGTAATTTCTGCAATTTTCTGATCTGAATTGCTGGTTTTAAACACAAAAGAAAGGTTTGAAACATGAGAGGAAGGTTTTAAACAAGAGAGGAGGGTTTTAAACAAGAAAGGAGGGTTTTAAACACGAGAGTAAGTTTTTAAACACCAGAAGAAGGATTAAAACAAGAGAGGAAGGTTTTAAACAAGAGAAGGTTTTGAACCTGAGAGGATGGTTTTAAACACCAGAAGAAGGTTTTAAACACCAGAAGAAGGTTTTAAACAAGAGAAGAAGGTTTTAAACACCAGAGGAAGGGTTTAGACACCAGAGGAAGGACAGCACCCCTGCCCTCCCCGTTCCCATTTACCAGCAGCCCCTCCCAGGGCACATCCACGCACGCCCAGTGCCCTTTCCCCCACCAACATCCCTGCCTCCCTCTTCACTGCATAAATTATGACCCATTAGGCAGAAAATGTAATTGGATTCTGGCTCTCCTCCAGCTATAGCTTAATTCCATGGCAGATCTGTGGCCTAACAAGCCCGGGTCAAGTTGAATTTGAGGACGCCAAAATAGGTTTTCTTTGGAAAGCACCCTCTGTGTTTTCATGTAGCGCATGAAAATCTGTAAATCTCTCTCCCAGAGCAGCTAATTTTACCTCCAGACCACAGAGGCATTATTTCAGCTGCCAAGCACACCTGGGGTTATAAGAAACAAGCCCTGCTTCAGAAACAGAACCCGGCTGCGTGTGCCAATGGCAACATTCCTCAAAGTGCTGGGGAAACGCACGGGCTGGGGGCTCAGGCAGAGTGTGCAGCTCCCACGGCTGAAGGAGCACTGCCCGCCCTCAGCAGGGAGGAACAGGAGTTTCAGGATTCTCTGAGCACATTCCTCTGGCCAACAAGCACCCTGACACAGCTCCTCTGCAGAAGAAAGCTGGAAGGAATAATCAGAGCTGGGATAATCCCAGCACAAGGTCCCTGCACATTCCTGGTTCTCCTCTCTGGAGCTCAGCAGCTGCCCTGATAACTGCTGCCACTGCGGCCCAAAACACGGGGGGATCCAGCCCCAAACACCAAGAACCCAGGCAGGGCTGTGGGAATGAGGTTGGATGGATGGTGATGGGACAATCCAGAGATCTCTGGAGTCAGGGCTGGGTTTGGAGTTTATTGCACAAGGCATGGGTGAAGGGGCCCTGCCACGAACTGCCAGGCACAGCTCAGAGCAGAGAGAGAGAGTGAGGAGGAAGAGGAGAAAGGAGAGAGCGAAGAAGAAGAAGAAGAAAGAAGAAGAAGAAAGAAGAAGAAGAAGAAGAAGAAGGAGAAGAAGAAGAAAAAGAAGAAGAAGAAAAGAAGAAGGAGAAGAAGAAGAAAAAGAAGAAGAGGAAGAAGAAAAAAAGAGATCAAAGTTCCCATTCCAATCCATTAAATCTTCTATACTGAATATTCTGATTTACACCAACCAATCCAGCACAAGATACAAATCCTACAGCATTTACACACAGCCTATAAGAATCACTACATTCCCATCCTGTGTTACATTTTAAACCCTAAAAACGACTCTTGGGACCCCTCCTGCCGAGCCAGCAGGGTCTGCTCTGACCCTTGGGCTCTTGGTAAGGAGAAGGGCATTGTTTAATTAATTAATTTAATTGTTTAACCTTCAGCCGGCCATACCATTGTTTTCCAGTTGTTCAGTAACTAAAGCTCGGCATCTCAGACATCCAAACTTGCCTTTAACTCTATTTCACTGATAGGTTTCATATTCTCTAAAATAAACAGTCATATTGATAAGGCTTTGCTGTTTCATCCTCCCCAGCACAGGACTGAACTGGAAGCAGAGCTGAGTGCTCCAGGTGTGGCCATGGTCACAGGGAGGGCTGCACAGCCTGCAGGGATTCCAGACAGGGACACTGAAACACCTCTGGACCTCCTGAGTGATGACAGGAGCTCGGAAAACCAGCCCAGGGAAGGGCTTTAGAGCAGCCCTCAGCCTGTTTCTGCTCAGCACTGGGTGCTACTGGCAGCTGAGTGAGATCTACCAGGAATTCAGCCCCGTTTCTCTCCCCACTGCACTCTGTAAGTGCAGCCCTGAGAGCTGCTGGGAAGGCACTGCCACGCCTGGAGCTGCTCACACCTTTCATCCCATCCTCAGGTGATGTCTGGTCCAGCCAGGGAGGAGAAGAAAGGCTCTGTGGGAAGCCCTGAACTCCATCACCCCCAATTCAGCATCTCACAGCTTCTGTTAGGCCTGGCTGTGCCACACCAGCTGCACAGAGCAGGAGAAAACCACACAGCCAGGAGGTATCTCCCTGGAAATACAGCCAGGCAGGAGATCTGAGCCCAGGCAGCAGCACCCAGCTCTCAGATCTTCCTGCTTTTTTGGGTTTTTTTTATTATTTTTTCCAAGGGCTCAGCTCCTTCTGTTTATTGAAGTGCTGGGTGGATTTTCAAGCGAATGAAACCTGGAAACCACCCCCAGGAAGGCAAATCTTTTAGAAAGGAGAGAAAGAAGGACATCCTGGTTCTGCCTCAGTCAGCCAGGGCTCCCTCTGCTCCCCAGCTGCAAAATTCCCATTAAATCCCATCATTAGTGGAATAAGAACAGCATTTCTGAAAAGGTTGTGCAGAGGGGCAGCAATTCCTTCACTGAACATTGGTACAGCCCTTCCCAGCGTGCAGGAGGCACAGGGGAACCCCTGGGATTGCTCCCAACTCCAGAAAATCCCTTTTGAACCCCAGGAACCACCAGCAGCAGGAACTGTGACCCCAGGATTGTACAAATACACTCCCCAGCAGCCTGCAGGGTGTGCAGCCCACAACAGACGCTCAGGTGCCCTGAGGTCATCCCAGACCAATTCCCTCCCTTTTCCATTGGGATTGGGAGCTCCCAGTGCTCACCCAGGCACAAACACCCCCAGGGGAGTTATTAAAGACCCAAAACTGAGAAATCCCAACATTTCCCTTCTGCCAGAGATGCTGAGGAGCAAAATTCTACCTGGCTTTTTTTTCCCAGTCTCCCACAGCTTCTCCTGGTGGTTTTTTGGAGGATTTTGGACAGGCTGTGGGGCTGCCCAGCCCTGCTCTGCAAACACTTTTAAGTTTTAAAACGCTTCTAATGCTTTGTCTGACAGATCCGCGGAGATGAAAGCAGGGACAAAAGCGCCCAGCTGTGTTTGTCCAGCAGCTCCAGGCACAGAAGCTGCAGGTAACTCCTGGAATTCAGGAGGAGAAGGAATCATCCCTGTTCATGAGTCACTGGCAGCTCATCTGTCCTTGTTTCACACCGGGGAGAGCTCAGCCCGCGCTGTCTGAGCGTTCTCCAGGATTTGCTGCCGCTGTCACCTGGACAAACGGGTCCCCAGAACAATGGGACCTCACAAACAATCGCTCCCCGCTCCTCAGCATCCCTGCCCAGCCTGTGATCACTCTGACAAAGCCAGCGCTGCTGATTTTAATCGCTCTTTAATCGTTAGTTTTGCTTTGCAGTTCAGGGAAATGGGGACTATTTTTTTCCACTCTTCATTTAATAGACACTGCGAGCCCATTTGTATTCTGCTTCCAACTTCAAGCAATAAAGGCCTTTTTAGCATCACATAATAACTGCATTAAAAGGCCTCTTCATAATCACACAATAACACTTTTTATAGCTCTGCCCTCCCCCGTATCTTTTATCTGGTTATAAAGTTCCCCAGCCCCCAAAAAATGCTGAATAATTCCCCATTGATTAAAAAAAAAAAAGCAAAACCACAACAACAAAAAAACCACCCAACGAATTTGCTAATGCAACTTCCTGTTCATCTGTAGTTCAATATAATTAGTTTTGCATCTCAACAAAAGAAATGAGCTCAAATTAAGCCGTGATTTTGGTAATAGGCAGGGAGGCTGTGTCCCTGCTGGGCTGAGCCCGAGGTTAAGGCAGGCTGTACCTGGGCAGGAAATAAAAGGCCACGGGCAGCACGGGGAAGTGGGGCAGTTGTTGGGTGCACAAATCCCAAAGGTGACACACCTGAAACAGGAATATGAGTGCTCACACAAAAGGAATCTCTGGGAACAGTAAATACACTCAATTCTGGATTCACTGTGGGGTTCCATCCCCTCAGATAAACGGGAGCTCATTCCCTCACATCCTTCCCATCCCACAAAACCACTGCCCCTTACAGCCCCACTGACCCCAAAAGGTCCCAGTTTGAGCCCTGGAGGTAAAAAAGGACCAAAATCCTTTTGGTTTCAGCTCGCTGCAGCACTGGGGGCACCCCAGGCTCGCATCCCCAGTGATGTGAACTGGGTCACCTCCAATGCCACCAAGGGCTGAGCTCAGTTCTCAGGGCTCCTCCTGTCACCCAGGAGGGAATTTGGGTGGGGTTTGCCTCGGGGGTGTCTGCAGAGCAGGAACCCCCGTGCTCCTGCCACAGCTCACCCAGGTAACCATGCACCACCGCTACACGTGAGTGAAAACCCCAAATCAAAAAACCACCAAAAATATTTGGGCAAACAAAGCCCAGCACGGATGAATTCAGCTGTGACCGAACCCTTGGTTCCATTCTCACGGGCTGTACCTTTAATTTCTTCATCTCTAGCAGCGATTCACCAATTAAACTCAATTCCAGAAATAAAAACCATCGGGAATGAAATATCTCCTGGATCTAATGGGCACAGCTCGTGGAGTAAGGGCGGGATTTGTAAAGCTTGTGAGAGAAGCAGATTATGGTGAAAGCCCTCGGGATTTAATACACAACAAAGGCTTAACAAGACAAAGACAAGGCTCCTGTACACGGTCACTTTATTAAAAATACGCTGACTGCTCAGGAGGAGGAGGCAGCAGCTGGGATTGATCCCAGCTGGGCTGCAGATCCAATTCCTCCCCCGTCGCCATGGCAACCACTCCCTAAATCTGCCAGGAATTGGAGGAGGGGATTGCTGCCTCCTTTGGGGAATAGCGGCTCGTGGAGAGGCGGGGAGGGAGCGGCGGCTCCGCGCGGTGCCACGGCACAACAGCCCGAATGCACAACAGCCTCACACACAACAGCCTCACACACAACACAACACCCTGCACACAGAACAGCCAGCACACACAACAGCCCGAATGCACAACAGCCTCACACACAACAGCCTGAGCACACAACAGCCACACACACAACAGCCTCACACACAACACCCTGCACACAGAACAGCCTCACACACAACAGCCCGAATGCACAACACACAACACCCTCACACACAGCACCCTCACACACAACACAACAGCCCGCACACAGAACAACACACAACACCCTCACACACAACAGCCCGCACACACAGCACCCAGCACACACAACAGCCTCACACACAACACCCTGAGCACACACAACAGCCTCACACACAACACCCTGAGCACACACCTTCACACACAACACCCGCACACACAACACCAACACCCCACACACACAACAGCCTCACACACAACAACCCGCACACACAACAGCCTCAGACACAACACAACAGCCCGCACGCACAACACCCCACGCACACAACAGCCTCACACACAACACCCTGCACACACAACACAACACCCCGCACACACAACACCCTGTGCACACAACAACCCGCACACACAACAGCCTCAGACACAACACAACAGCCCGCACACACAACTCCCCGCAAAAACAACACCCTCACACACAACAAACACCCCGCACACACAACAGCCCGCACACACAACTCCCCGCAAAAACAACACCCTCACACACAACAAACACCCCGCACACACAACACCCGCACACACACAACACAACACCCGCACACACAACAGCCCGCACACAGAACAAACACCCCGCACACACAACACAGCAGCCCACACACACAACACCCTGCACACACAACACCCCTTTGGGCACCAACAGCCCCAAACACGGACACCGAGCGCAGCTGGATGCCCTGGGTGTCAGGGATGCTCCTCACTGCTCCCGAACGCTGCAGGATGTGCACAGAGGGAGCATCCCCTGCCCTGTGCTGCCCCAGCCCCAATTCCAACCCCACAGAGCTTGTGGAAGGGCTCAGCCCTGGCACAGCATCCCAGAGCCGGGCACAGCTCTGCCTCCAGCCCCCTTCTGTCTGCTCTGCCCATTTCAGGGGACAAAAATCCCTATTTCCAGCAGGACCGGCAGATGCTGGGGCTGGGAAAACGATAATGCACTCACTCCTGAAAGGAAACCACATTCCAAACCAAATACAATCCAAATTATTCTGTAAACCAGCACAGACTGGAACCTCTCTGCCCTCTGGGTCTCACCCAACACACCCTACAAGGGACAGTGCACCCATCCATCCCTGCCCTCCTGCAGACCCCCGGGACCGTTTCCCAGTGCCAGGGAAGATGTGCTTGGCCAGCCAGCTGAAATCAGGGCCCAGGCAGCTGTGGCAGCACGGAAACACAGGCAGGGAATTCAGAGAGCTTTCTCCTCTGCTTCATTTCAATTATTCTGCCTCTGAACAAAGTGACATGTCCAAGCTGATGCAGGGAATCTGTGCAGAGAAAAGGGAATAATTCCAATTATGTCCACGCTCTGACCCCATCCTTTCCGTGTACAAGATCTGCTCGCAGGAGCGTTTAATTTTTAAATGACCACAAGGCAGACCAAAAAATGATCCTATTAACACCTTTTCCTACAGAAATTTATGAAACGCAGTAAAACTTCCCAGACAACTCGGTATTCTTACATGGAATACAATTTTATGCCTCTTTTGATGACATTGTTGATAAAAGCTTTTTATTGCTATGGATCATAAAACTAATAGTCCTATTTACCACAGCAAATATTTTCATTTACCTGAGGCAGGGTAAGCCAGGGTTCTTTATGGAGCCATAAAATCAGAGTATGGACAATTTTAATTAAAAACCAAGCAGGTTACAATCTTCTGCTGACAGGGAAGTCTGGGTGGGTGACACTGCGTTGTGGGAAGAACCCGGAGAAGATGAAAAAACCAGGATTTGTAAAAGCTCAGGATTCAAGGCTAATCTTGCTGCAGCCGGTTTGTGTTGGCAGTGTGCTGAGCTGCACAAAGTGCATCCTCCAGGGGAGCACAGAATCCCTGATTTGTCAGGCAGGAGCAGCTCCAGGAGCTCCTTGGCTCCACCCAAAGGAAGCAATCCCTGCTCCCTGCGAGCTCCAACCCCCTCAGCCCATCAGTCAGCCCCAGGAGCACTCCCAGCCCCAGATCTGATCCTGAGGGTTGAAAACAATCCTTCCCCAGCCCCTTCTATGTAGCAGTTTAGTTCAGGGGATGTTTTTAGCAATGGTTAAAGCCTGAAATTCAGGATTTGCTGCACAGGAATGATGAACTCCAGTGGAACATCCCAGCCCCGGCACATCCATCCCATCCCACACTGCAGAATAATTCCTCCCTTCGCCTATCACAGCTTTGTACTGCAATTCTCAAGAGGAGAATCAACCTCTCTCTTCTATTTCAGCTAGAAGGAAGAGGAGAGAAAACACGGAATGCAGATTTATCTCTTTTCTCTGTTCCAAGAGGAGAAGCCAAGCCCTGCCTTTCCCAGTTGCTGCTGTTGAAGCACATTCAGTGTAAATGCACAAAAGTGAATTTTGGTCTCACTGCTCAATCAGGAGATGGAAGTTTCTGAGGAGTGACAACAGGGCTTGGTTGAAGATGGAGGACCCACCTTCAAGGCACCCGGGCTGTGGTTTTGAGGTGCTCTGCACCTAAAAGGAAAGGGATTTCTAAAGCTCATCCAGCTCCACCTTCCACAGTCCCAGGTGGCTCCAAACCCTGCCCAACCTGGCCTTGGACATTCCAGGGCAGCCACAGCTTCTCTGGGCAACCCCAGCCTGGCAGGGAAGGATTTATTCCTAAAATCCCATCCAACCCTGCCCTCTGGCAGTGGGAAAACATCAAATATTCCACCTGCATTTCACAGAGTTACAGCCTCTCGTGAGTTGTGGCTCACAAAAGTGCTCTGGAGAGACTCCTGTAGATTTCAGTAGTTTAAATTCATATCTGGAGCTGTCTTCTGCCAAGTGTAAAGTGTCAGAAATCAATAGTTTATTTAATGTGTCAATTAATCTTTCATAGCTGGTGGGAGCTGGGAATTCTGTAGCTGAGTATCACTGGGTAGTTCAGGCTGAGCTGAAAATCCCACCTTAGCCTGGCTCCTCTGTGAGAAACAGGAATTACCAATGCTGCCTTACAGCAAGATTAAAGTCTCACTCTTCCTTGCTACGTGAGGTGAAGAAGAAAGTTCATTCATAAATGAACTTTAATTTATTACAGTTAATTTATTAATGAATTAATAAATTAATTGATATTAAAAGGTATTTAATGAAAAGATATTTCACTCAATAAAGCCACATGGGGAGAGCAGAAGGCACAAGAAGGGGAAAGAATAAGAGCACGTGCCAGTATTTATCATTTTTATCAGTTTTTACACAAGCCTTCAGTGCTGATGAAGAAAACCACCTCAGCCCTGTCACAGGGCTTTGGGTCAGCACAAAATTAAAACCATGAAGATGTTTCTGGCAATTTGGGGGCTTGCTAAAACCATCAATGCCACTGGAAATGCCACTGGAATTTGCAGGTAACATTTTACCAAGTGTGTGTTAACTGCGAGACCTTTTGCAAGCACCACACTGAGAGAACCTCCAGAATATCACCAGGACTGTTAGAATCATTAACAGCTGAATAAAACCCAAAATATTATTATAATGAAAACAAAAGGCAGAAGAAGGGAAGGATAACATGCTAATACACTGCCCTATTTGCTCAGCAAGCAGAGGAACCAAAAATCCCTTCAGGCAAGCGAGAACTGAGCTTGTTTACTGCTCTCTGCTGCTCAGCACTGCTCCAGCTCTGGCTGGCAGAACAGAGCCAAGGTAAAGGCAATAAATCAGAGCCCCTCCTCACCCAGCCACCCCAATGCACAGAACAGGAGGAGTTTACACAACCCCAAATTTAGACATCATTTACAGCTCCAGCTGCTCAAAAATAGGTGATGCCAAGGAAGAAACAAAAAGAATGTGAAGCCAGCCAGGGTATCCAAAGGCCTTAAGCATCAGCTGTGACTGACAGGATAAACAC
Source organism: Acrocephalus arundinaceus (assembly GCA_021534815.1). NCBI lineage: Eukaryota > Metazoa > Chordata > Aves > Passeriformes > Sylviidae > Acrocephalus > Acrocephalus arundinaceus. The sequence continues at coordinate 1,595,900 of JAJEOU010000680.1, forward strand.
TCCCCGGATTGCCAGGAGCTGAGAAAAGGCTTCATCCACGCTCCTCTGGGAAGTCTCCTGGAGACCCAGGGAGAATTCAGCCCAGCAAACACAAGAAATTTAATCACTGCAACTCATAAGTTATGCAAGGCAGACAAAGAACGTTTCAGCTGAGCATTTGTGCCCCCAAATGTAAGAGAGCTGTCAGGAGTTCAGCTCTGAACCTCTCCTGTACAAGCAAGACACTCCTTGAAATAACTTACTCCTACTTGCAAGAATTTACTCCAAGACTGGCAAGAATTTACTCCGTGTAAGCACCAAAAGAAAACCTCCAAACACAACTGGATTTTCACACCTTCCTCATGCAGCAAAACACGGGACAGAGGGAAAATTGAGGAAAAGGGAACCAGATTCCTGCTGCTGCTGCTGGGTGCTTGAGGTGATGCTGCTTTTGGAAAAGAGCTCTGCAAAAACCCCAATAAAATAAAATAAAATGAAATGAAATAAAATAAAATATAAAATAATAAAATAAAATAAAATAAACTGAAAATAAAATAAAATAAAAATAAAATAAAATAAAATAAAATAAAATGGCACACACAGAGATTCATCATCTCCCCACAGATCCAAACACACAAATATGGCTCCGAGCTGGTTCCTTTATCCCTTTAATGCCACATTCTGATTTCCATCTCCTCAGTGCTCTGGTCTCCCTGGGTTTGACTGAAGTCAGAGCAGTGGCCTCAGGCCCCACGTGCCCAGCATGTTTAATTTATGCTGCAGACAGAGCACACCCCATCAAAAGGAACCCTGCAGGAGCAAAATAACAGGGGCAGGCTGGAAATTCAGAGAGCACAGCCTCAGCCACAGCTCATCACTGCCACGACCCAGAGGCTGCCTTGCATTAAAGCCATAAAGGGATTTTTTAATCTGTGCTAAAACCACTGCGATTCCACCAAAGGGAATGGGCAAAATGAAACACAAATCTGTAATCCCAGGCAAGCCCAACCAGCCTGGGCAAGGCACACACATCAACCCAGAACTCTGATTTTCTGCCAGATTTGCACTCTGCTGCCCTCCCACTGTTTCTGTCTCCTCCAGAACTTCTCCTCAGGAGAAAAAAGGAGAGAAAAAAAGAAAAGAAAAAGAAAAAGAAAAAGAAAAAGAAAAAGAAAAAGAAAAAGAAAAAGAAAAAGAAAAAGAAAAAGAAAAAGAAAAAGAAAAAGAAAAAGAAAAAGAAAAAGAAAAAGAAAAAGAAAAAGAAAAAAAAAAAAAAAGAAAAAGAAAAAGAAAAAGAAAAAGAAAAAGAAAAAGAAAAAGAAAAAAAGAAAAAAGAAAAAGAAAGAGAAAGAGAGAAAGAGAAAGAGAAGGAGAGAAAGAGAAAGAGAAAGAGAAAGAGAAAGAGAAAGAGAAAGAGAAAGAGAGAGAAATAGAGAGAGAGAGAAAGAGAGAGAGAAAGAAAAAGAAAAAGAAAAAGAAAAAGAAAAAGGAAAAGGAAAAGGAAAAAGGAAAAAGGAAAAAGGAAAAAGGAAAAAGGAAAAAAGAAAAAAGAGAGAAATACCAGAACAATTTAATCCAACTGCTGACAGAAAAACCTTGAAATTAGCAGCACTACAATAAAACAGAGCTAATAAAATTCAGTGTTAACCATGACTTTCAGAATATTGGGGCAGAAATCCAAGGCCCAAGGCAGGATTTCTCCAATGAGGTTTTTCTCCTTTGGGTTCCATGAAGAAGCTCAACCCCCAGCTCCTCATTGAGGTGGACAAATGGCCAACACTGAGCACTGACACCTCGTGTCTGGAGGCTTTTGGTGCCTGCTCTGCACCTCCCAGCCCCTTTTACTGAGATGTGCCCCCTGAGCAGGCACTGGCACTGGGGATTACCTGAAGTGCAGGGGAGGATGTTTGTTTAAAGAGCTTTTTGCACCAGGGCCCTGCAGGGCAGGGATGAGCCCGGGGCAATACCTGAGCTCCAGCCATGGGCAGGAGCAGCTTTGGAAATAGAAGCAGGCAAGGTTAATCCCTGGGATAATGAAAATATCCAGGGACACACTGCACCTGACCCCTATTTGCTAATGGCTCCACCAAGGCCTGAGGATTTACATCTTCTACAGCTGCCTCGTGTACGTGAATTTCCTGAATTCTACACAAGGATTTCCTGAATTCTACACGTGGATTTCCTGAATTCTACACAAGGATTTCCTGAATTCTACACAAGGATTCCCTGAATTCTACACATGGATTTCCTGAATTCTACACAAGGATTCCCTGAATTCTACACATGGATTTCCTGAATTCTACACAAGGATTTCCTGAATTCTACACATGAATTTCCTGAATTCTACACGTGAATTTCCTGAATTCTACACAAGGATTTCCTGAATTCTACACAAGCATTTCCTGCATTCTACACATGAATTTCCTCTGTTCTACACGTGAATTTCCTGCATTCTACACAAGGATTTCCTGAATTCTACACAAGGATTTCCTGAATTCTACGCATGGATTTCCTGAATTCTACGCATGGATTTCCTGAATTCTACGCATGGATTTCCTGAATTCTACACAAGGATTTCCTGAATTCTACACGTGGATTTCCTGAATTCTACACAAGGATTTCCTGCATTCTACACATGGATTTCCTGAATTCTACACAAGGATTCCCTGAATTCTACACAAGGATTCCCTGAATTCTACACAAGGATTCCCTGAATTCTACACAAGGATTCCCTGAATTCTACACAAGGATTCCCTGAATTCTACACATGGATTTCCTGAATTCTACACAAGGATTTCCTGAATTCTACACATGGATTTCCTGAATTCTACACATGGATTTCCTGAATTCTACACAAGGATTTCCTGAATTCTACACATGGATTTCCTGAATTCTACACAAGAATTTCCTGAATTCTACACGTGGATTTCCTGAATTCTACACAAGGATTTCCTGCATTCTACACAAGGATTTCCTGAATTCTACACAAGGATTTCCTGAATTCTACACAAGGATTTCCTGAATTCTACACAAGGATTTCCTGAATTCTACACAAGGATTTCCTGAATTCTACACAAGGATTTCCTGAATTCTACACAAGGATTTCCTGAATTCTACACATGAATTCCCTGAATTCTACACAAAGATTTCCTGAATTCTGGCAACCCCACCACTCCAGGCACAGGGTGGCATTGCTGGGGTGTCCTGCAGGGCCTGGAGCTGGGCTTGGTGATCTGAGTCCCTCCCAATTCAGGAATGATTTTTGCTCAAATCCCAAATCTCGAGGTGACTTTGACACTGATTTGTTTGACTGATGTAACCAACAGTTATCTCATGTGATCACATTTACCACATTCTCCTGGTACTTACAATGTTTTAATTGGAATTATGGTGTAAGAACTACTCAGTGAAAGGGAACAGGAGGGGAAGGAGATGCTCAGTGATGTGCGAGGGCAAAGACCTTTAAAGCACCTGAGGATTCCTGCTGAATTCCTCCCCTCCCACACCCCTGCTCCTCTCCAGGGTGTGAAATGACAGCACAGAACAGCAGCACTGCTCTGGAATACAGAAAACAGCCAGGAAAGGCAGCAGGAGTGACAGAAACGTCCTCTGAGCGGAGCAGCAGAACAAAAATGTCCCCAAAATGCCAAACCCAAAGGCAGCCACACCGCAGGGATCAATGCAGGGGCTGTGCTGAAAGGACAAACCCAAGTGTGACTGCACGGCCACAACCCTGCGCCACCACAAACCCTCCTGGAAGCACCATCAGTAATTGGTCTTTGCTTTAAAACATCCCCAGGGAGCCCTGAGATGCTGCTGAATGTCCCAGATACAATTTCCTGCTCTCATCTCCACCACCCAGAGCCAATATTCGTTTTTCCAGCCCAAATCCCAGCCCTGCATTTCCCAACCTCACCCAGACCCGGGGCTGTGCAAAGCACCAGGAACAAGAGGGAAAATAAACTCACAGCAAACTCTCCCCATGGTTTCAAGCCAAAAAAAGGAATTTGATCAGTACAAAACTTAATTTGGGACACCACAACATTGCCCATCAAATGTGTGCATAGACAGCATGAAACCAGCCATGGCAGAAGGTTCTGGAACACCTTCTTCCCAACAATCTCCATTAAATAATAAATAATAAATAATAAACAATAAAAAAATTGTGTTCCTCACCATCTACAGCCCTTGGGTTATTTACAAAGTCCTTTTCTCACCATCTCCCAAAAATCAGAGTTCACTTTTTCCCTCAGAAAACTTGGCTATAAAAACCCTGCCCAACAACACAGAGAAGAAAAAGCCCCACACAAATCAAAACCTCCTGAGTTTATTTGACTGAATGAACAGTAAAAGGTGAATGCAGTTTTTCTGATTTATAATAAAAACAATACTGGTGGAAACTGGGGGGAAAAAAGGCCAGAAAGGACAAAGAGCAGATCTAGGCTGCAGCAGAAAATCTGACAGATGAGCAATGTCCCTGACATTCTTTAGTGGCAATAAAAGTGGAGAAGTGAATATTCCTTACAGAAAAATAAAAAGGAAAACAAATCCTCAGACCTCCTCCCTTCATCCCCTGCCCACCAGGCACATGAAATAATCCTTTGGAACTGGGATTCCTGCCAGTTCCCTCAGTTACACATGGATGGGGTTTTTCCCCTCCTAAAGCAGATATTTTAAGGTCAGAAAGCACCACTCTGCTTATCTGCTCCTTCAAAGGATCCAGAAAGGAATCAAAGCAAAACCTGCCAGGAATGGCTCAGTTCAGCCCAAATATTCATTGTGGATAATCTGGTTTTTGATAGATCAGGACAGCCAAGAAATTGCCTTTATTTCAGTGAAATTAAACCAAATTTCCTTGTGCTTCCATTTCAAGCACTCACAACACAGATTCCAACCCTGCCCTCTCTCACTCAAATTAAACTCTTCAAAAATCTGAGCACAAACTCATCCATTACACACAGAGCCAGGAATTATCCCTGCCCTCAAGGACAGCCGTGTTTTCCACTCTAATTCCGAAAGGGCTTGCACCCACTCAGACAGCACAAGGTTAATGGCCATGGAAGGGCAGAAAGGACTTGGTGTTCTCATTTTCCAGGATGCTTGTGAGGAAGAAAGAAATGACATCAAAGCTAGTTCAGCAAATGGAAAAGCAATGTTCATTTTCTGCCACTGAGAGCAACAGGTTTGAGGTGGCCACTTCCATCAGAATGCCTGGAACGCATCAGGGACCACAAAATTCCAGCTCAATCAGCTCCCATCCAGGAACCATGGATGAATTATGAACCCTCCTGGTTCCACCCAAATAATCCCAGTTACAGCACGGATTTTGTGTCAGAAAACCAGAAAAACTGACAAATTTTTTCAGTCCTCCTGTGACTTTCACAGGAAATCAAGGCAAAGCACAGCTTCAACTTCTCCTTAAAAATATCTCCTGATATCCTTCTGCCTTCAGTTTTACACCACATCATTTCTGAACTGCTCTAGAGGTTAAAATATTTGCAGGAAAGCAAAGCTCCCACACGATGTGCTTGGGAATGTCACAGGATGGCAGAATTTTACCTGGAGAAACAGGACAGAGCCTGTGCTAGAAATGCTGCAAAACCCTAACCCTAAACACTAACACTAACCTAAACCCTAACCCGAACCCTAAATGCTAAACCCTAACCCTAACTCCTAAACACAAACCCTAAATCTTAAACATTAAACCGAACCCTAACCCGAACCCTGACTTCTAAATCTTAAACCCTAACTCAAACCCTAAATGCTAAACCTGAACCCTAACTCCTAAATCCTAAATTTTAAACCCTAAACCTACCCCAAACCCTAACTCCTAAATCCTTAACCTGAATTCTAAATCCTAAACCTAACCTGAACCTGAACTCTAACTCCTAAATCTGAAACCCTAACCTGAACCCTAAACCCAACCTGAACCCGAACCCTAACTCCTAAATCCTAAACCCTAACCTGAACCCTAAACCCTAAATCTAACCTGAACCCTAACTCCTAAGTCCTAAACCCAAACCCTAAATCCTAAACACTAACCCTAACTCCTAAACCCTAAATTTTAAACCCTAAACCTACCCCAAACCCTAAATCCTAAACCTTAACCTGAACCCTAAACCTAACCTGAACCCCAACTCCTAAACCCTAAACCCGAACCCTAAATCTTAAACCCTAAACCTACCCCGAACCCTAACTCCTAACTCCTAAATTTTAAACCCTAAACCTACCCCAAACCCTAACTCCTAAATCCTAAACCCTAACTGAACCCTAAACGTAACCTGAACCCAAACCCTAACTCCTAAACCCTAACCCCTAACCCGAACCCTCTGCTGGGGCAGATTTTGGGGTGTCTGTGCAGGACTTGGCTGATCCCTGTGCTCCAGCTCAGGACACCCCGAGGTTCTGGGGCGATGCAGAGCGGGAGCAGAGGGAGGAGGCAGCAGCCCCCACTGCTCCGTCCCTCTCCCACATTCCTGTCAGGGCCCTGCCCTGCTCAGCCCCCCCAGCTCTGCCCCTGCTATTTCTGCAGCTCTGGGGACATTTCTGCTGCCACTAACAACTGCCTGCCCTGCTGGAATGGAGACCACAGCGGGGCTGGGAGCTCTGTCCCAGCCTGCTGGGGTTTATTTTTGTTCTCCTGGATCCCACACTGAAATCCCACCAACGTGGCCCCTCCCCAGGAGAAAAAAGCAGCTGGGGCAGGCTGCAAGAAGCACGAGCACAATGCAGGCCAGAGAGGTAAAATAATCAACATTCCTCATCCCAGAGGCACTGGGTGGGAAAGGAAAGCTTGTCCACTCATCCCAAAGTGTTCCTGTTCTGCTTGGGTCAGTCCAAAAGGAAAAGCCAGCCCAGGAGTTTCCAACACTAACAGCAAATCCTCTCTGAATAATGGCCTCACTTTGGGCATGGTGACCCCAAAAATGCCACAGCAGATTCCTGTGGAACACTGGAATGGATCAACATTTGCAATACCAGGAAAAAAGGGGGAAAACCCAACCCAGCCCAGCTGGAATCCAGCACTCCCTTCCTTGCTGGATGTGCCTGTTCACTCTTTGCAGAGATCAGAAATGCAGACAGGCCCTTGCTCCGCTCTCAGATCCCACTCAGAGAGTTTCAGCATTTTTCTGTGCCACCCCACAACCCACCAAAATGCCTTTTCATTTCCTGACAGCAAAATTACTCCAGTTCTTCCAAACAAACTCAGCTCAGTCACCAACTCATCATTACCAAGGGGTGGTTTGGGGTTTGAAGCCTTTTCTTTCCTGCACCCACAAGGCAAAAAAGCATCCCTGGCACTGTCCAAGGCCAGGCTGGGCAGGGCTGGGAGCAGCCTGGGACAGGGGAAGGTGTCCCTGCCATGGCAGGGGTCAATGGATGGGATTTAAGGTCCCCAGACCATTCTGAGGTTTTATGATCCCCTGATACTCCAAGTCAGTCAGAGCTTGAAGGATCAGAGCACTGAGGTCACAACCAGCAGGAATTTAGGGTCCTTGCCATGACAGGGGTGGGATGGACGGGATTTAGGGTCCCCAGACCATCCTGAGGTTTTATTCCCGAGTCAGTCACAGGGACACAGCAGAGCCTGAAGGATCAGAGCACTGAGGTCACACCCAGCAGGAATTCAGGGGTCCCTGCCATGGCAGGGGTGGCACTGGGTGGCCTTTAGGGTCCCTTCCAGCCCTAATCCCTCATCGATCCCACGATTTTCACCCCAGATTCACAGACTGCTCCCAATCATACAGGCCCTCAAATGGAACACAAATGGAAAGGGAAATCCCTTCCCCAGCCCTTTTGGGGTTATTTTCCACTTCTCACTCAGCATCCATCAGGGTGTCCAACCCTCCTGCAGACACCACTCCCTCAGAGATCCCCTCAGACGAAGGTCCTGCCATGGGGACAGAAGCACTGGCTCCCCCGAGCCCTGCATTCCCAACAGTGCCTGCAGCTCCAGACTCTGTCCTGGGACCCCACGGAGAGGGATTTCCACACAGACACGTCCACCAGGGCCCAGGGAGGGGTGAGGAGGAGCTGGGGAACCCCTGACTCCCCAACAATGCCCTGCAGCTCCAGACTGTGACCCGGGACCCCACAGAGAGGGATTTCCACACAGACACATCCAGCAGGGCCCAGGGAGGGGCCAGGAGGAGCTGGGGAACCCCTGACCCCCCAACAATGCCCTGCAGCTCCAGGCTCTGTCCTGGGACCCCAAGGAGAGGGATTTCCACACAGACACGTCCAGCAGGGCCCAGGGAGGGGCCAGGAGGAGCTGGGGAACCCCTGACCCCTCTGGCAGCAGCAGGGAATCAGTGGCACTGCAGTTAAACACAGAACAGCTAACACAGCACTGGGGTCACCGTGAATTTCGGAATATTGGGGCAGAAATTCAAGGCCCAAGGCAGGATTTCTCTAATGAGGTTTTTCTCCTTTGGGTTCCACGAAGAAGCTCAACCCCCAGCTCCTCACTGAGATGGACAAATGGGCAACACTGAGCACTGACACCTCGTGTCTGGAGGCTTTTGGTGCCTGCTCTGCACCTCCCAGCCCCTTTTATTGAGATGTGCTCCCCAATTCCCAAGTAAGGAACACAGCTGGATCCCAGGAATGAGCTCTGCTGGATGTTTTCCATCCACATAAATCACCAACCCAAACCCTTGGAGCTGCTCATGCTACTCCAGGTGTACAACAAAGCTTTGCTGCAGCCTCTGGAAATGAGCTGCATCCTCCAGAAAAATCAGGAATGTGGAGCAGGAGATGCAGCCTCTGGAGATGAGCTGCATCCTCCAGAAAAATCAGGAATGTGGAGCAGGAGATGCAGTCATGCTCTCAGAGTTCTGTGCTGCTTCATTTTCACTCCACATCTCCCCTATGATCTACAAGTGCCCCAAATTCAAAATAGTTACTGAAGTCAATTCTCTTTCGTTTGAAATTGCCCATCAAATCATTGATCTTTTTTAATATTCCCTCATTTAGAAGCTTTGCTCTTTCATCTCTAAGGAGCAAAGGTAGGGCAGGGAAATCTGTGAGGCTCAAAATAATCCCACATAACAACCCCAACCACCAGCAAAGCAGGGAGTGGGACTGAGTGAAGGGAATTCGCACAGAGGAGGCAAAACCAGGAAATTTAAATGAGATGATGACACAAAACCTGCAGAGAATATTCTGTGCCACCTTGCATTGATAAAACAACACCAAATTATTTATCCAGCAACATTGGATTGATAAAACAACACCAAATTATTTATCCAGCCACCTTGCATTGATAAAATAACACCAAATTATTTATCCAGCCACCTTGCATTGATAAAATAACACCAAATTATTTATCCAGCCACCTTGCATTGACAAAACAACACCAAATTATTTATCCAGCCACCTTGCATTGATAAAATAACACCAAATTATTTATCCAGCCACCATATATCGATAAAATAACACCAAATTATTTATCCAGCAACCATATATTGATAAAATAACACCAAATTATTTACCCAGCTACCTTGTACTGATAAAACAACACCAAATTATTTATCAAGGTACCTTGCATTGGTAAAATAACACCAAATTATTTATCCAGCCACCTTGCATTAATAACACCAAATTGTTTATCCAGCCACCTTGCATTGATAAAATAACACCAAATTATTTATCCAGCCACCTTGCATTGACAAAACAACACCAAATTGTTTATCCAGCCACCTTGCATTGATAAAACAACACCAAATTATTTATCCAGGCACCTTGCATTGGTAAAACAACACCAAATTATTTATCCAGGCACCTTGCATTGGTAAAACAACACCAAATTATTTATCCAGCCACCTTGCATTGATAAAATAACACCAAATTATTTATCCAGCCACCATGTATCGATAAAATAACACCAAATTATTTATCCAGCCACCTTGCATTGATAAAATAACACCAAATTATTTATCCAGCCACCTTGCATTGACAAAATAACACCAAATTATTTATCCAGCCACCATATATCGATAAAATAACACCAAATTATGTACGTGGGGCGGAGTGGGAGTGCAAAGTGCAGCCCCACGTGCTCCCGGGCACAACAAAGGCAATAAAACAGCTCCGTTCCAGCCGGGATGAAAGCAGGGAGCCAGGTAAGGGAACAATCTCATTGGGATGTTAATTAATGCAGCATCATTAACACCAACCATCCCCAAACCCAGCCAAGCAAGTGAATGGTTGCATCAAACAACGAGGTCAACCCTTCCCCTGCCCCAGTTATTAAAATGGGAATTCTTGTTGTTATAGGGTGGCATTAAAAGGAATTCACTGGCGCTTTTATGTTTTACATTCACTCGTGCACTGCTACAGTTATTCAAAGTATTTGGCACGCCGGGTTTGCAGCCACAAAGGGCGTTTTGTTTCTGCCGGAGTGAAGGACAAGACAGACAAGGACAGATAAAAATAAGAGGAAGAAAAGGAGACAGAAGATGACAGAGCAGCGCAACTGCAGCGCCACATCCAAGGGAGAGCCACACTGAAAATTTGAGTGGAAAAACTTCTTAAAACAAAGGCAAGCGCCACAGACCGCAGGGATTTCACTGCCAAGGGTAATTCCAGCACTTCTCAGTGAGTTGGTGCTGCGTGCCAAGCATAATAAACAGGAGCACGCCACAGAGACATTTTCAGCAGCCCCCAGTGCTGCCTCTGTCCTGACCCACCACACCACGCTTCACACTGACACTCTGCAAAAAAATGAATTTTCAACTTTTATTGCCGAGCTCATGTGGTAAAATATCAGCAAAGCAACGTCACACTGCAGGCTGGGAGCTGCATCCACCATGAACTCAATCATGATTAAAGGAAAGTGATCAATTCCTTTTTCCCCATCCCAGTTTTGTCCTTGTTTTTTTGGGTTTTTTTTCTTTTTTTTTTTTTTCTTTTTTTCGGTTTTGTTTTGGTTTGGTTTTTTTGGGGGTTTGTTTTTGTTTTGCTTTTATTTTTTGTGGGTTTTTTGGGGTTGTTTTTTGTTGGTTTTTTTGTTTGTTTGTTTTTTTCCAGGCAGCACTTTTCCTTCTCGTGCTCAAGTCCTTGTCCTGAGCTGAATTTCTATTTCCTACAATAAAACAGCTCCCGGGAGAGGCACCCATGGAACTCCTCAAAGCCAGGCTGATCAGAGCAGACAGTCACCAATTAACCGAGGTTTAATGCAATCTCTATCCCATTTCTCACTGGGGACTCCTCCTCCACCACCTGCCAGGGAAAAGGCAGATCCCACAGAAGGAAAGAAAAAACAAAAAAGGAAACTCCAAACCCCACCGGGCAGCCCTGCCAGCCTCACTCTCCTCACAACAACACCGACGAGAATATTCCAAGTGAGAAACACTCCTGGGCTTTCCACAAAAACAATTTTGGGAGAGGAGGAGGTGGCAGCAGGGGTGGAAGAAGCCCCAGATTGTGATACCCTACAAACCACCTAGGAAATCAGATTTTTCTGCGAGAAGCCAACAGGATCCAAGATGTGTTTTCCTTAACAAGTCTTGGAGAAGAAGCCAAACCTTGTGCAATGCTCGGGGTTTTTGGGCACCATCTGCACTGCAGGGTTTCTTCTGTGGGTAACCAGTGTCCTTCCAAAAAATCACTTTTGTAGGGTTGTTTTCAGTCAAAGAAAGAGAATTGCAATTGATTTAAACAACATGAAACACCCTGAAAATACTGGGGGTTTTATAAAAAATTCTGGCTGCAAAGAGAAAAATTGGAATGTGTTTTAATTTGCACCAGGATCTGTCCAAAATAAATGCAAGGAGCCAGGGCCAGCAGGTGCAGCCCAAAAATGCTCTGGGGATGGATGGAGCTGTGAGGGGAGCGAGCTGCAGCTCCCTTGTCCAGGTGGATAAAAGTCCAAACCAGCTCTGAAAATCTCTGTCATGGGAATGGAGCTCAAACAGAATTTGGGGCTGAAAATTTCCTATTTCCTAAGAATGCTGAGCAAAAGTTGGGACTGAGCATCCCCAGGCATCCCCACTCTGCGCCCTCCATCAGCACCCCCAAAAAAATCTAAAATCTGTGCATTGGTTAATGAGAATAAATAAATAAATCTGAGCTCTTTTTCACTGGATGAAAAGCCAGGGGATAAAAAACCCAAAAAAACTGCAAGAGGTAAAGCAAAGTCACCCAGTCCAGGGAGATGTGTGACACCAGCCCGGCCCTCACAGGATGTTTGCATAACTAAAGCACCCACGGGAGGCACGGAAAACATTTTCCCCTCGAAAAAACAAAAGGGAAAAAAAGGAAAAAAAAAAGGGGGGGGAATGGGGAAAAAAGGGGGGGAAAAAGAACGAAAAAAAGGAGGAAAAATAGAAAGAAAAAAGGGGTGGAGAAGGGGGGGAAAAGGAAAAATAGGAAAAAGAAAAAAAGAGGGGAAAAAGGAAAACAAAAGAAAAAAAGGAAAAAATTAAAAAAGGAAAACAAAAAGGGGGGAAAAAAGAAAATAAAAGAAAAAAAGGAAAAAAGGAAAAAATTTAAAAAGGAAAACAAAAAGGGAAAAAAGAAAATAAAAGAAAAAAAGGAAAAAATTAAAAAAGGAAATCAAAAAGGGAAAAAAAGGGGGGGAAAGAAAATAAAAGGAAAAAAGGAAAAAAATTAAAAAAGGAAAACAAAAAGGGGGGAAAAGAAAATAAAAGAAAAAAAGGAAAAAATTAAAAAAGGAAAACAAAAAGGGCAAAAAAAGGAAAAAAAAAGCCGGGCTGGCTGTAAATGAGAGCACTCAGGCACTCAGGTCACTGCAGTAAATCACAGCCCTTAATTTCATGTGAAAGGAGGGAATGTCAGACGACCACAGGACCCTCAAAGAGGCCTTTGTTAGCAGGGAGCCCTGTGCATAAATACATTTCAGAAGCCTGGAGAAAGGAGGCTTAGAAAGGAAAATGCCTCTGGATTTTTTGGCCTTATTTTATCACCTTTCAGAGGATAAAGAGGCTGAAAATCAAGAAGGGCCACAAGTGACAATTAACCTGTTAGCACACACCAGGACTCATTTCGTTTGTCTCAGCAGCAAGGAGCTCCTCCAAAGGCCACAAGGGCTGGGGAGGAGCAGGAGAAAAGCAGGAATCGGGAATTATCCATCCTTCATCACTCCTGCACATCCCACCATCACAGTGACGTGGATCAAGGGCTGAAATCCAGCATCCCACCTGATAAATGAGTATTGAAGGCTCCATCCTGCACTTCTGGAGCATCTTCTCCTGATTATTTTCTCTTCTCAACCCCAGATATGGATCCACATGGACACCAGTGACGTGGATGAACAGCTAAAATTCGTCATCCCACCTGATAAATGAGTATTGAAGGCTCCATCCTGCACTTCTGGAGCATTTTCTCCTGATTATTTTCTCTTCTCAACCCCAGCTATGGATCCACATAGACACCAGTGACGTGGATGAACAGCTAAAATCCATCATCCCACCTGATAAATGAGTATTAAATGCCCCATCCTGCACTTCTGGAGCATCTCCTGTTGGTTATGGTCTCCTTTCAGCCCCAGACATGGATCAAGAGCTAAAATTTATAATCTCACCTGATAAATGAGTATTAAAGACTCCATCCTGCACTTCTGGAGCATCTCCTGCTGGTTATGGTCTCCTCTCAGCCCCAGATGTGGATCAACAGCTAAAATTCATCATCTCACCTGATAATTGAGTATTAAATGCTCCATCCTGCATTTCTGGAGCATTTCCTGTTGGTTATGGTCTCCTTTCAGCCCCAGACATGGAACAACATCTAAAATTTATAATCCCAACTGTTGAATGAGTATTGAAGGCTCCATCCTGCACTTCTGGAGCATTTTCTCCTGCTGGTTTTTGTCTCCTCTCAGCCCCAGCTATGGATCAACATCTAAAATTTATAATCTCAACTGATAAATGTGTATTAAATGCTCCATCCTGCACTTCTGGAGCATTTCCTGTTGGTTATTGTCTCCTCTCAGCCCCAGACGTGGATCAACAGCCAAAATCCATCATCTCACCTGATAATTGAGTATTAAAGGCTCCATCCTGCACTTCTGGAGCATTTTCTCCTGATTATTTTCTCTTCTCAACCCCAGATATGGATCCACATGGACACCAGTGATGTGGATCAACAGCTAAAATTCGTCATCCCACCTGATAAATGAGTATTAAAGGCTCCATCCTGCACTTCTGGAGCATCTCCTGCTGTTTTTTGTCTCCTCTCAGCCCCAGCTATGGATCAACAGCTAAAATTCATCATCTCAACTGATAAATGAGTATTAAAGGCTCCATCCTGCACTTCTGGAGCATCTTCTCCGGTTGGTTATGGTCTCCTTTCAGCCCCAGGTATGGATCAACGTGGACATCTGTGACGTGGATCAAGAGCTAAAATCCAGCATCCCACCTGATAAATTAAAGGCTCCATCCTGCACTTCTGGAGCATTTTCTCCTGATTATTTTCTCTTCTCAACCTCACATATGGATCAACATGGACATCAGTGATGTGGATCAACAGCTAAAATTCATCATCCCACCTGATAAATGAGTATTAAAGACTCCATCCTGCACTTCTGGAGCATCTCCTGCTGGTTTTTGTCTCCTCTCAGCCCCAGCTATGGATCAACAGCTAAAATTCATCATCCCACCTGATAAATGTGTATTAAAGGCTCCATCCTGCACTTCTGGAGCATCTCCTGCTGGTTTTTGTCTCCTCTCAGCCCCAGCTATAGATCAACATCTAAAATTTATAATCTCAACTGATAAATGTGTATTAAATGCTCCATCCTGCACTTCTGGAGCATCTCCTGTTGGTTATTGTCTCCTCTCAGCCCCAGACGTGGATCAACAGCCAAAATCCATCATCTCACCTGATAATTGAGTATTGAAGGCTCCATCCTGCATTTCTGGAGCATCTCCTGCTGGTTTTTGTCTCCTCTCAGCCTCAGACATGGATCAACAGCTAAAATTCATCATCCCACCTGATAAATGAGTATTAAAGACTCCATCCTGCACTTCTGGAGCATCTCCTGTTAGTTATGGTCTCCTCTCATCCCCAGCTATGGATCAACAGCTAAAATTCATCATCTCACCTGATAAATGAGTATCAAAGACTCCATCCTGCAATTCTGGAGCATCTTCTCCTGTTGGTTATGGTCTCCTCTCAGCCCCAGCTATGGATCAACACCTAAAATCCATCATCCCACCTGATAAATGAGTATTGAAGGCTCCATCCTGCACTTCTGGAGCATTTTCTCCTGATTATTTTCCCTTCTCAACCCCAGCTATGGATCCACATAGACACCAGTGACGTGGATGAACAGCTAAAATTCATCATCCCACCTGATAAATGAGTATTAAAGGCTCCATCCTGCACTTCTGGAGCATCTCCTGTTGGTTATGGTCTCCTTTCAGCCCCAGATATGGATCCACATGGACACCAGTGATGTGGATCAACAGCTAAAATTCATCATCTCACCTGATAATTGAGTATTAAAGGCTCCATCCTGCACTTCTGGAGCATTTCCTGTTGGTTATGGTCTCCTTTCAGCCCCAGACATGGAACAACATCTAAAATTTATAATCTCAACTGTTGAATGAGTATTGAAGGCTCCATCCTGCACTTCTGGAGCATTTTCTCCTGCTGGTTATTGTCTCCTCTCAGCCCCAGGTATTTTGGAATGGATTTTGCAGCCCTGCAGGTCCTGCCTGGTGAAACTCCAGTGGAAATTGGGGAATGCCACCCAAAATCCTCACTGGTGACTCCTCCATCTCCTGAGATCTGATCCTGAAATTCCCACCACCTCACTGAGATCTGATCCTGAAATTCCCACCACCTCACTGACAGCTCCCTGCAGGGTCAGAGGGGAGCAGGAGCTGATCCAAGCTGGAATTTCCCCAAGATCAGGGCCCTGCTCTCCAAGGAACCACTGAAAGCCTTGAAAAAAGCTTCTGGAGCACAGCAATCCCAAAGGCAGAGCTTCAGGAGGGAGCTGTGAGAAATTACTGCAAAGCCAAATGAGACACAGGAATAAGAGGAGAGAGCATTAAAACAAAACCTGGGCATTTACAGCCAATTCATGGATGAAATTGAGAGGGAAAGAATCTCCTGCAGGAGGAGGGTGCTGCAGGTGGTGTCAATAATTCTGCCCAAACCAGCAATGTGCTGTCTCCCCTGCACGATTCCAAGGTGGATTCACATCTGAAATTCCATTTTTCCCTTAAAAATGCCTGGGGATGGGAACGTTTCTCAGCAGGAATGAGTTCCCCGTTCCCTGACACCACAGGCAGAGTCTGTAATTAAAGAGCCTGGGGAAGGAGGCAGCACTTTTCCCAAAGTGAATCCCAGATGAATCCCAGGGAGCATCCCCTGCCCTGTGCTGGGACTGGGCACGGAACCAGCTGGGGAGAAAGTGCCCGAGCTTGTATCCCTGTTCCCTGTCTGGAACCCAGAATGGATCAAATCCTCCCCAAATTCCCTGCCAGGGCCTGTGGGATACAGGGAATAAACACAAGAAATCCTTGGAGAGGGCAAGGAACAAACCCAAGCACTGCCTTACTGACACAGCAAACCATTAAACAAATTGGAGCCTCCAAATTAATGAACACCTGCCCTCAATCCAGGAAAACAAGGCAGAAACCTCCATGCAAACCAGCCAGCTCCTGCAAACAAGAACTGGCACCGCTCCAGAGGCAAAACTGGGCTTCCAGTACCCAGCAAAAATTGGAACTCGGCTGGGGAGAGGCCTGGAACAAGTTTGTTATCACGCAATTAAAGCACTGCTAATTTCTTGTGCAGCAAATGCAGAACTCCTGCTCCTGGCAGGATGGACAGGAGGAGGGAACAGCAATGAGGACCAGCAGAAAACAGCCCCAAGTCCATAGGGAATGGATTATACATGGCTTAAATGGCCTAATCCACTTTGCTTTCAACAGGTCCCACATAAACAAGGCTCCAGTGCATGTTAAATAAAAGCCCCATGAAATTTTAATGAAAAGCAATATGCAGTTACAGAAACTAATCTGCTAAATGGAATCATTTCATAAGTGGCAAATTCTGCCAGGCAAGAGGGGTGATGAAATAACCTTATCTAATACCCAATATCGGAGAGCGGCGTGGAGATTGGGTTTAGGGGAAAGCAGAGGGGAACAGGAGGTGTTTCTAGCCTGGGTTTAGGGGAAGGAGAGTGGAACAGGAGGTGTTTGTAGCCTGGGTTTAGGGGAAGGAGAGTGGAACAGGAGGTGTTTCTAACCTGGGTTTAGGGGAAGGCAGAGTGGAACAGGAGGTGTTTCTAACCTGGGTTTAGGGGAAGGCAGAGGGGAACAGGAGGTGTTTGTAGCCTGGGTTTAGGGGAAGGCAGAGTGGAACAGGAGATGTTTCTAGCCTGGGTTTAGGGGAAGGCAGAGTGGAACAGGAGATGTTTGTAGCCTGGGTTTAGGGGAAGGAGAGTGGAACAGGAGATGTTTCTAGCCTGGGTTTAGGGGAAGGCAGAGTGGAACAGGAGATGTTTCTAGCCTGGGTTTAGGGGAAGGAGAGTGGAACACGAGGTGTTTGTAGCCTGGGTTTAGGGGAAAGCAGCGTGGAACAGGAGGTGTTTGTAACCTGGGTTTAGGGGAAAGCAGAGGGGAACAGGAGGTGTTTCTAACCTGGGTTTAGGGGAAGGCAGAGGGGAACAGGAGTGTTTGTAGCCTGGGTTTAGGGGAAAGCAGCGTGGAACAGGAGGTGTTTGTAGCCTGGGTTTAGGGAAAGGCAGAGGGGAACAGGAGTGTTTCTAGCCTGGGTTTAGGGGAAAGCAGCGTGGAACAGGAGGTGTTTGTAGCCTGAATTACTGAAATGGTGAGGCTGTGCCCCTGACACTTGAGCAGAACACTGCCCATCCCTGTGCTCCTGCTGAGATGCTGCAGCCTGACTTGTTATTCTGATATTTCCTGCAGGTTGGTGACAACTCCAATAGGGCACCAGTCCTGCCAGGGCACTGCAGATTCCTGTCACCCCAACCAGGAGCAGCAGGCAGACCCCAGTGCCAGGAGCAATCCTGTCCCTCAGCTCCCATCCCCTGCCATCGCTGTGATTGTGGAGATGAACACACAGAAAGCAAAGCTCACTGCCCCCCTGACAGCTCATCAATGAAAATCACATTTCCCTGCATCACAGCCACCAGACATTCCTAAATCCTGGTTTTAAGGCCTGGGGGCCAGCATTGTTAAAACCCAACAGATGCAGGAATAGATTTTGCCATGAGGTAAAACAGGATTAGGGAAAAGCCCCTCAGTCTTTCTTTTCAGCTACTTCCTAAGGCTGGGCCCAGCCCCGGTGCAAAGCAGCAGCACATAAACAGCATTTGTTGTCTGCAGAGCTTCCTTCCACACACATTTCATTCCTCACCCCTTGGAAAGGAATTAAACCCCAACCAAAATGCTTTTCCAGGCAGCTGAGCTGTGGTTTGGGCTGATAAAGGGACCTGAGGCCCTGGGTGGAGCAGGGCTGTGGGTAAGGACATGGAAATGGTGGAAAACAGATTATCAGAGATCTCTGGCACAGGGAACCCCAGCTGGCAGCTCAGCCCAGCAGCCTCTGGCTCGTTTGGGCTCTACAACAATGGACAGGCAGCTGATGGGATCATCTCTGTGTGTGTGACCCTCAGCACAGCTCAGAGCGGCAGGACCTCGTGCACAGCACTGATGAGAACCTGAGAACAGCACTGACCACAACCTCAGCACTGCACTGACCACAACCTCAGCACTGCACTGACCACAACCTCAGCACTGCACTGACCACAACCTCAGCACTGCACTGACCACAACCTCAGCACCTCACTGACCACAACCTCAGCACTGCACTGACCACAACCTCAGCACTGCACTGACCACAACCTCAGCACCTCACTGACCACAACCTCAGCACTGCACTGACCACAACCTCAGCACCTCACTGATCACAACCTCAGCACTGCACTGACCACAACCTCAGCACCTCACTGACCACAACCTCAGCACCTCACTGACCACAACCTCAGCACTGCACTGACCACAACCTCAGCACTGCACTGACCACAACCTCAGCACCTCACTGACCACAACCTCAGCACTGCACTGACCACAACCTCAGCACCTCACTGACCACAACCTCAGCACTGCACTGACCACAACCTGAGCACTGCACTGACCACAACCTGAGCACTGCACTGACCACAACCTCAGCACTGCACTGACCACAACCTCAGCACCTCACTCAGCAATCACACACCCCCCTGAGCCCTGGCAGCACCAACCCAGCTCAGTTCTCCTCCTCCCTGAATGGATCCAGCCCTCACAGCCTCAGAATTGCCCATTTTTCCTGGATATAATGAGCATTGTGCAGTACAAAACACATTAAGGCCACACCCCATCTGGCTTCCTTTAAACCACCTCGTTCAGATCAATCAGTAATAAAAATTATCCCAAAGCAAGTTCAGATGCTGTTTATTGAAAATGATCACACATTCTGAAAAATGCCACGAGCCTTTCCCTGCAGGGAATGAGAGCTTTGCTTCATAGTCAGAGAGATTTTGGTATTATTCTGAAATCTGGCTTCGCAAGGAAGGGAAGACACGTTGTTCCCTGCCTCAATATCCACCCCAAAATTGAAATGCCACC
Organism: Acrocephalus arundinaceus; assembly: GCA_021534815.1. Classification (NCBI taxonomy): domain Eukaryota; kingdom Metazoa; phylum Chordata; class Aves; order Passeriformes; family Sylviidae; genus Acrocephalus; species Acrocephalus arundinaceus. The sequence goes on from JAJEOU010000680.1 coordinate 1,615,486, forward strand.
ACAAACCCCATCCACACATGCAGCCAGCCAAGCAGAAATATTACAGGGATATGAGAGAGAGAGAGATGAGGAAAAAAATAAAGATAAATTAGATTAGTCTTTTGTTCGCTGTGTCACATCAGATTCTCTTGAAACAACTTGAAAAAATGAATGTGTCAGGAAATTGGGGCTGCTTATCAACTCCGCAAACTGAAACACCAAAGCAAGCAGACAAACTGTGTATTTCCCCCCTCTAATGTGCAAGATAATTGCCATAAATCATATGTTTCATTCCTTAATTATTTTGAAAAGGGAACAGATGATAAAGAATGAAACACCAGGAAAAAAAAGAGCTGCAATAAAAATGAAGAGGGAAGGGAAAAGGCTGTGCAGAAATGATCCTACAGGGGCACTGCTGATGGAACTGGGTTCCCTGATCATTGATTAAAAATCAGTGCACCTTCCCCAAGTTCACATGGGGAACATTTTCTATCTGGGTGTGGAGCTGGTAAAACCTAAAGCAGCTTTGGGTTGCTTTTTAGGTCATTTTTAATAAATCCTTCCCTTCAAAAGTAAATAATACCTAGCTGTGTTTGTTTTCCAATGAGTCTCATTCAAGAATTCATTTCAGCAAGCAGATTTCTCACTGAGGAATGGCACAGTCAAGGATCCAGCACTGACTCCCAAAGTACAATCCCAAGGGGTTTTATCAACACCAAGACACTGAATAAACATTCTATTATTGAAAAATGTTATGCAGCTCTTGGGAGCAACCAAAAAAAGGGAGAAGAAATATGATTAATAATCCAGGAAGAGGAAAAACAAGGAAGATTCAAACTGAAATATGTTTTGGGAGAAGAAGTGATACAATTTATTTATTTTCTATATTGTAGGGAAACTCTAGCCATGAATCATTCTCTTGTTCATTCTGGGGCATCACAAGGCACAAAGTGCAGCCAAATCCTGCCCTGAGCTCTGGGAGCTTCCACTGCAGAGGAACAGCAAGGAAATGGGGTTTGTGTTTGTGGGACAGTGCCACCTTCATTAGAGTCACTGCCACCTTCATTAGAGTCACTGCCACCTTCATTAGTCACTGCCACCTTCATTAGAGTCATTACCACCTTCATTAGAGTCACCACCACTAATTGCAGCCCATGAGCTCCACCCCCACGAGCACCCAGAGGGTTCCTTTGCAAGCAGATGTGCAAATAATCCCCAATATTTTTATTCAGGGAGGATTTTGAACGGGAGAAACTCCAGGCAGGCTTGGGAAGAGTTGGAGAATTCCAATTCCTCCAGAAATAATCCGGGCTGCACTTCCCAAAGGCTGGGACTGGCAGGGAATGACAGGACTCAGGGGCAGCACTCCTTCAGTCTCTCGCTGAATTAATAAAATCTCCTTGCACAAGAAAGAAAACACCTTTGGCACGATGCTAAATTAGGTAAAAGGAATCAACTGGAAATGCAAGTGGCACAGTAAGAAATGTTTAAATACAGCACAGCCCCTGTGAGTCTCACACACACACACACAGGGCACTATTATCAGCAATTAAAAATCAATCACAAACCCAAACACTGGAATTCCTGCCCTGAGAACAGGCACATTCTGTTCCCTGCACAGAACCCTGCCTTCCCTCACAGCCCAGAGCTTGTTTTGTGTGCACAATTCGCATTTTTAAGCCACAATTTGCACGTCTGTCCCTGGCAGACACGCAGGGAAGCTCTGCGGCCTCCCCACACCTTGGGAGCAAGAAATTCCTTCCAGGATTGTGTTCCCTCAAAGGGAAATCTGTTCCCAGTGACACCAGCCTGTCTGAGGGCTCAGAAATGGCTCTTGAGCAGGGAAAAATGGGTCAAATCAGCTGTTTCTCCAATTACAGCAATCCTGAGACCCCAAAATGCTGCAGTGACCCCAAAATGCTGCAGTGACCCCAAAATGCTTCCCCAAACCCCAGGGCCACCCCCATCCCCAGGACTCAGCAGCCTCCCCATCCCATTCAGATATTCCAGTTCCTGGCAGTTATTTCAGGGTTTGTTCCCAACCCCCTCAACCACACAACTTCAAAGAAAGGATATCTAAGGACAAGCTTTCCCACTCATGGAAAATTCTAGAAACATCACGTTACTGGGGGGGAAAAAGAAATAATAAATCAACAGCCAGCACTGCCAAAATCCTCCCCAGAATCCAGGATTCACAGGGATTGAAGCTGCTCACATCCAACGGGAACAGCCTCGTGTGCCTGGTTTGGAGAAGTCTGAAACCAAGGACATTGAGTCAGGATTGTCTGCAGGAGAAGATAATTTAAATTAACTCAAAAAAAAAAAAAAAATTGAGCAGCTGCTGCCAAGGGAAGTGTTGGCTCCAAGTTTTTCTGGAAGTGCTCTGTGGGCAGGCAGTGAAAGGCTCCTATAGAGCACTGCTGGCATCCCATTATTTCCTGTTCTCCCTCCCCTGCCTGCCTGGGATGCTGCTCCTTGCACAAGGAACCCCAGTGCTGGGGAAGGGCATCTGTGCTGGGCAGCGTTTCCACGTTCATTTTACATCATCTGGGCTCGTTTTTTAGAAATGACACTTTTGGTAAAGCTTGGGGATTGCAAGGTAGGCAGGGGTTTGGTTGTGGAGTTGAGGTTCCCAAGGGAGAAGGGTTTTTAACGGGGTAAAAGGAACCACTTCAGAGGCAGAGGACCCAATGAAATCCAGACCCAGTAAAACAAACACCATGGCCAAATCTGGCCCATTTTAGGGATAATCAGATCTCCCCAGAGTTCTCCAGAAGCACCTGAAGGTGAAGAACTCGATATAAAGATGGCAATAACTTCCCTGAGCAACAGAGAGTAACACACAACAGAGAGAAAATGTTGTAAAAACGTGAGTGGGGCTATAAAGGTGTTGGTAGCTGTGTCTAACAGGATGTCCCAGGCCACAGAAACACAAGGGATTTAATTAATGCACGTTGGATTCACCATCAGCCTCTGCAGGGACGCTCCAAGGAGCAGCCCAGGCTGCTGCTCTGACACTGAGAAATTCGGGATGTGCTCTGCACGATGCTCCCGGCTGGAATTGTGGTTTTAGGAGCAGAAAATCCAGTGTGGGCAGAACTGCACCTCCTGGAATATCCCATTTTATCAGGCAAGCAAGAACCAGGAGCCAGCAGCAGCTCTGGGTGCAGGACAAACCCTGGGGTGAAGAACAAACCCCAGGGTGCAGGACAAACCCCAGGGTGCAGGACAAACCCCAGGGTGCAGGACAAACCCCAGGGTGCAGGACAAACCCCAGGGTGCAGGACAAACCCCAGGGTGCAGGACAGACCCCGGGGTGCAGGACAGACCCTGGGGTGCAGGACAAACCCCAGGGTGCAGGACAGACCCCGGGGTGCAGGACAGACCCTGGGTGCAGGACAAACCCCCGGGGTGCAGGACAGACCCTGAGTGCCGGACACAGTTCTGGGTGCAGGACAGACCCTGGGGTGCAGGACAGACCCTGGGGTGCAGGACAAACCCTGGGGTGCAGGACAAACCCCAGGGTGCAGGACAGACCCCGGGGTGCAGGACAAACCCTGGGGTGCAGGACAGACCCCGGGGTGCAGGACAAACCCCGGGGTGCAGGACAGACCCTGAGTGCCGGACACAGTTCTGGGTGCAGGACAGACCCTGGGGTGCAGGACAGACCCTGGGGTGCAGGACAGACCCTGGGGTGCAGGACAGACACCGGGGTGCAGGACACAGCCCGGGGTGCAGTACACAGCTCTGGGTGCAGGACAGACCCTGGGGTACAGGACAAACCCTGGGGTGCAGGACAGACCCCGGGGTGCAGGACAGACCCTGGGTGCAGGACAGACCCTGGGTGCAGGACAAACCTTGGGGTGCCAGATCTCATGAGGGACAGCAGGTGAGGTGTGACAGCCCCAGGGGGCTGCTCTGGACCCCAGGGCCAGCAGAGCATTCCCCACCTGCAGGACCTGCTCCAGCAGGAGCAGCCACTGGGAATCTGCAGCAGCAGTGCAGGACGCTCAGCACCCCCAGGACTCCCTGGGATGCTCAGGAAAGCTCATTTTGGGCTGAACCAGCACAAAGATATTTGGATTTTCTGATCTCTTCAGTGCTAAATGAAGGATGGCTCTCCTGAGCACATCACTCAGGTACACAGGCACATCTCCTGCAGGAAATAATCACTCCCAGCTCCCAGACTTTGTGTCTGCCACACTGAGACCACCCAGTGAGGCTGGCAAGGGTTTTTTCCACAGAGCAGCTACTCATGGTTCGTCATTTTCCTCTGACTAACACTTCTCATCTCACCCTCTGCACCTCAGCAATGCTCAGTTTGTGGAGCTCCAGCACAGCAGCAGCAGCCAGGTCTGCTCTCCCCAGAGCTGTCACTGTTACATTGATTTATTCCCTTCACCCAGGCCGGTCCAAGCGACATTCCAGCAAATAAAATCATCCCAAAGGCGACTCAGGTTAAACCAAACCCCTCAGGAACCACACCACACGCACAGAAACACTGACCAACGTTTCTGACACGGTGCAGCATGAGAATTTCCTTTAAACAACGGGATTAGCTGCTGGATTTGGCTGGATTGGATGCTCAGCACAGCTAATAATACCTTACACGGGGCAGAGCAGCCAAAGCTGATCTGTGATTGTCGTGTCCATCATTCCCTGCATCTGGGCACTCACCGGGAGGTGAGAAGCACAACAGAACAACTTCAGGCTGCTCCTCCCCAAAGGTTTCAAAAATACCTGAACGAGATCAGTCACAGATCATAATAAATGTGTTGTGCCTTCTAGGAAAAAAAATTAATAAATAAAAAAAATCAAGGGTGTAACAGGATAAAAGGGTTTAGGGTGTACAAAACCAGACTTTGAGGAGCCCCAGGAACCCCACATGGGACCAGCTAAAAATCCATCTAATCCTGTTTCAGGTTTAAGCACAATTCCACTTTGAGATCCCTGAAATAATCCCAGGTTCAATGCAGAAACAGCCAAAACCACGACCTTGAGCCAAACCTGACCCTCACATCTGGGGCCAGATGTGCCCGGGGAATTCACACACACTTCACACAAGCAGGGGAAAAGAGGATTTGGTGCCCAAGCCAGCACGGTCAGGGAATCCAAACTGCAGGTGGAATCTGTGTGTGTGCCAGAAAAAGATAAAAATCAAAGCTTGCTAATTGAATATTTGAAGGAAAAGATTAAAATGTTCTGTTATAAATTCTTCTTTACAGAAAGCAGAGCTGGAGGCACAGTTCTGCCTTCAACCCTGCAGCTGCACGGATAAAAATACCCACAGTAACCCAAGATAATTTCAACTCTGGAGTAGCATCTACGTAATTCACGTCCAATCAACTGCTTCTGAAAATCAGCCCTGACTCATGAATGACGGGGGATTTCAGTTTTAAGAAACATTTTCTTCCCCTCTGGGAAAAACACAAAGTGTTGTTTGCTCATCCTTGTTCTAAAGTCTGCTTCGAGCATCACATAATAAAGAGGAAGCTTTGTATCGCTAAAACACAAATAATTAAATATGTATTTGGATTTTTTTTCTTTTTTTTTTTTGTATCTACTGAAGAAAAAGCCAAGCCCAAAGGACAATTCCCACAGAAGCCAAGAATTCTGCCCAAGCAGAGAACTGCAAACAGCACAAGCCAGCAATTGTCTGTGCAGGGAACAATGGATCTTTCCACGGAGTGAGCTCATTAAAAACTGCACCCTGGGACCGGGGCTCACATGCAAGGTGATTTTTGTTATCAGCCAGCACCTCCTGGGACACCCTCACCCCTGCCTCCATCACAACACAGATAATGAGCCGCAATTACAGCCAGGCACAATAGGAAATAAAGAGATCAATTTAAAATTGGTGAATACAGCGAGTGACCTGCGGGTTTGGTGAGAATATTTGAGTAAAAACATCTTTTGTCAGAGGCTGCTGAATTTACTGAGCCCCCACATCACACACTCCTCTTTTCCTGGTCATTACACCGATGTTTTGCATCACTTGAATTCTCTTTTTAATCACCTGCTCTATTTCCCCCACTCTCCCTCAAATTGCTGCAAACTGGGAAAAACAAAACCCGCAAAGTTTGGTAACAGATGGCACCAGAAATGTGGGATCTCCTACATGCCTGCAAGCAGGAATTCAGTCACTTCTGTCATGTAGGGAACAGCAACACAAACCCTCGGAGAAGGTGACTCACAGGGATCCTGACACTGAATTATGGGGGAAACAGAAATCAGAATTTATCCCTGAGCTCCAACGAGCCACACTTTGGGGTGTGTGAGGCAAATAATGAGAGCTTTTAGGGAAAGAGGAGAAAAAAAAAATCTTTTAGTGTTTTTTTACATCAAACCCTAACCAGAGCACTGGGGTGGTGATTCTGTTCCCCCTTTTCCCCATCCCCATCCCAATTCCTTCCTCCTCAGAAACCCAAGGCTCCACCACCTCTGCTTTTCTTGCTGTTTTTAAATCACCTCACTCTGCACAATTTCTAATTTCCTGCACACAGACACCTCCTTCGCTGCACAAATCAGGAGGGAATTACCCAAACTTGCCGGGTGTCCACTTCATAAAATACCCCAGGAAAACGTGGGCATGTTCTCTAAAAAATCCCAGACAGAAATAGATGAATTTCATTTGTGCACAAGAACTTCTCCTGCAATCCCTCAGCTCTCTCCATCTATGCCAGAAGTTTTCTCCCCCTTAATTACACTTTGCTGTGAATTAAGCTGGATTTTCCCCTCTTCAATGAGGACAATTTTCCCCTTCATCCTCATTTATTCGCCAGCATTAAAATTCTGCTGCCTTCCAAGTGCATCCCTGCTAAAATCCTGACGTTCCAGTGATGGCATTTGTGAGCAATTTCCTGCCAGAGATTTACATCTCGTGTTCCCCCTCACGTCTTCCCCACTCCCATAGCCCAGGAAAACAAAGAAAACGGCAAGGAAAGGCAGTTTGGAGCTGGAACAGTGATCCCATTGTCCTCCCGAGACATCAAAGTCCAGCATGCAGCTGCTCCTAATGGGCACCAGAACAAGGAACACGGGGGTCGTGCCTGGGGTTGATGAATTTGCAATGGCACTGCGATTTAGGACGGGATTTTGTGATCCTGCAGCAGGAACCCGCCCTGGATCTGCTGCCCATTGCCACGGGGAATCACTGGGCTGGCAGCTCCCTCTCACAGGAAAAAAATCAGGGATGAAATTCAGGGATGAAATCCAGGGATGAAATTCAGAGATGAAATTCAGAGGTGAAATTCAGAGATGAAATTCAGGGATGAAATTCAGAGATGAAATTCAGGGATGAAATTCAGGGATGAAATTCAGGGATGAAATTCAGGGATGAAATTTAGGGATGAAATTCAGGGATGAAATTCAGAGATGAAATTCAGAGATGAAATTCAGGGATGAAATTCAGGGATGAAATTCGGGGATGAAATTCGGGGATGAAATTCGGGGATGAAATTCGGGGATGAAATTCGGGGATGAAATTCAGAGATGAAATCCAAAGATTAAATTCAGAGATGAAATTCAGGGATGAAATTCAGAGATGAAATTCAGGGATGAAATTCAGAGATGAAATTCAGGGATGAAATTCAGGGATGAAATTCAGGGATGAAATTCAGAGATGAAATTCAGAGATGAAATTCAGGGATGAAATTCAGAGATGAAATTCAGGGGTGAAATTCAGGGATGAAATTCAGGGATGAAATTTAGGGATGAAATTCAGAGATGAAATTCAGGGATGAAATTCAGGGATGAAATTCAGGGATGAAATTCAGAGATGAAATTCAAAGATCATGGGTCCTGCTGTGATGGGAAAGAGAAAGGCAGAGCCACAGAGATGAAAATTAACTCAGATGGTGAAAATAGATCATAAATGAGACTGATGGATCCAAACGGTTGATGTAAAACACGGGAATGCACTGTTAATGCACGGGTGTGAATTTCCCACTTATCTACAGCCAACCTCCCTGCCATGTTTGTTTTTTAGTTAGAAGGAAACCCAAACATTCCCCGGAGCTGTAACCAAAGCTGTAAATGGAAACTTCCCAGTGAATTCTGCTGGGATTGCCCAGGAATCAGGAGACCCTGGGTGCCATCTCTGGAGGTGCTGTCACTGTGAGCAGCTGTTCCCCCTCCAGGACACGGAATGGAATAAAGCCTCACACACCTCCCCCGGCAGCCCTGACCTGAGAGCCCCCGGGCCAGTTGTCCCCGGGGAATTCAGGGGATTTAGGTTAAGCACCCATCTGGCTCATTCCTTCCACTGCCTTCTCCAGGCTCCTCATTCTGCAGGGGAAGAAACTCCAGCTCCAGCCACAAACACTTTGTGCTGGTTCTGCACCATCCGTGTGTTTTAGGGACCTCTGCAGTGCCTGATCACAGCCTGGAGAGCTGGGGAAGGGGAGAAGCTCCAGTCTCAAACATTTGCTGGTGTTTTAGGGACCTCTGCAATGTCTGATCACAGCCTGGGGAGCTCAGGGAGAAGCTCCAGCTCCAGCCTCAAACACTTTGTGCTGGTCCTGCACCATTCGTGTGTTTTAGGGACTGATCACAGCCTGGGGAGCTGGGGAGAAGCTCCAGCTCCAGTCCCAAACACTTTGTGCTGGTTCTGTACAACCCGTGTGTTTTAGGGACCTCTGCAGTGCCTGATAACAGCCTGGACAGCTGGGGAAGAAGCTCCAGCTCCAGTCACAAACACTCAGTGGTGTTTCTGTACAACCTTTGTGTTTTAGGGATCTCTGCAGTGCCTGATCACAGCCTGGAGAGCCGGGGAAGGGGAGAAACTCCAGTTCCAAACACTTTGTGCTGGTTTTGTACAACCCGTGTGTTTTAGGGACTGATCACAGCCTGGAGAGCTGGGGAAGAAGCTCCAGCTCAGCCTCAAACACTTTTTGCTGGTTCTGTACAATCTTTGTGGTTTAGGGACCTCTGCAGTGCCTGATCACAGCCTGGAGAGCTGGGGAAGGGGAGAAACTCCAGCTCCAGCCTCAAACACTTTGTGCTGGTCCTGCACTATTCGTGTGGTTTAGGAACTGATCACAGCCTGGACAGCTGGGGAAGGGGAGAAGCTCCAGCTCCAGTCTCAAACACTCTGTGCTGTTTCTGCACCACCTGTGTGTTTTAGGGACCCCTGCAGTGCCTGATCACAACCTGGACAGCTGGGGAAGGGGAGAAGCTCCAGCCTCAAACACTTTGCGCTGGTTCTGTACAATCTTTGTGGTTTAGGGACCTCTGCAGTGCCTGATCACAGCCTGGAGAGCTGGGGAAGGGGAGAAGCTCCAGTTCCAAACACTTTGTGCTGGTTTTGTACAACCCGTGTGTTTTAGGGACTGATCACAGCCTGGACAGCTGGGGAAGGGGAAGAAGCTCCAGCTCCAGCCTCAAACATTTTGTGCTAATTCTGTACCACCCGTGTGTTTTAGGGACCGCTGCAGTGCCTGATCACAGCCTGGAGAGCACGGGGCACACACACCCACAGGGCACTGAATTACCCAAAGCAGCAAAATCCTAATTCCCCAGTGCTCCAGTCTGCACAGCCAGAGCTCCTTTCTTATCCTTGCAGGGTGAGAATTCCCTGGTGTGAAACTCACTAAAGGCAAAGAAACCCCCCACCAAAACAAAGAAACGAGTTAATTAATTGCCCTCTTGAAAAAAAACCTACAAACAAAGGCGAACTACAACACAAACATGTCACTGCTGCAAAGGGCACGATCACTGCTCGCTGATCCTGAGCTGTTCATTCACCTGCTCAGTTTTTAATTCATTTTTAGCCTTAACATCTTTCTTCACCAGCTCGTTATACCCAATAGAGTTCTTTTCCTACAGTAAAAAATGCAAATGTGGGATGAGAACCAAGCAGAACTCGCAGAGCTCACTGTGATTCTCAGCTAATATTTTATTCCCAGTTCTCCCATCCATTTACCACGTTCAGAGTGGATGGTTTGGGGAGTTTTCATCCATCTCAACAGCAGGAGTGGGAACACCACACAAGTTCCCTTCCAACAACGAGGAATGACTTCATTGTTGTTTTCCTAAGCATGCAAAACAACCAAGGGGGGAAGGACATATGCAAAGCCTGCTCCCACAATCCTTTCCCTTGCAAATTCGCAGGCAGAGTGGTTTCCATCTGTTTTACAAGAATGTCAGATAATAAATTACTATTCCACCTTCTGTGCTGGAAAACAGAACAGAAAACAGCGCCTGGAGTCCCCACCCAGCCCTGACTGATCCTCCCAGCAGCACAAACCCAACTGCTCTGGTAAATCCCTTTTTGGGGCCAATTTCCAGCCAGATCTGTGAGATCCCAGGGACAGCAGGCACCCAGGGCAGCCAGGCTGCTCCCAGGCACTGCACGTGATCAATTTATTAATAATCCATTTATCCACCAAGACCAAAACTTCAACACGCAGCCAACAAGAGACAAAAGTTGTGAAAAAGGAGAAATGGGAAAAAGTCAGGAAATACTGGAATTAGGAATTAATAATAAATAAATCCCAGAATTAAATGCGATATAAATCATGGAGTTAGGAGTGGCATTAGGAATTAATTCAAAGCCAGGATATATCAATACTTCCTCACCAAGGGTTAAATTCATAAATTTATGTAAAAATTCATGGTGTCAAAAGGAAAAAAGAGATTTAGAAAAACCCAATCCAGTCAATGTCACAGGAAGGAGTCCCACAAGGAGAAACATCACTAATTATCAACTGCAGGCCAAAGGAACAATTGGATCTCCAGTTGGAGAGGAGGGAAAAAGAAAAGTCAGAGAATATCAGCACATCAGTCCTGGTGTTGTGGCACTGAAAACACAAATGGCTCCAGGCAGATCTCCAATTGCACAGAACTGGATTTCAGGCCCTGGCTGCTGCACCCCTGCAAACTTCTCCATGCAGCGTTTGGAGAAACACAAAAATTTCTGTGAAAAACACAAATTCCCCAGGGAAACGTGCAGAGCTGCAGAAATCCCACACACAACCCCAAAAGGTGCGGCTGAAGGAAGCACCAGCACTGACAAAATGCTGAATTCTGGAGTCACTGCTGAATTTATCTGAGGCTCCCTCATCCCCCCAGCCACGGGCCAGGCAGAGAACAGATCCTTCCAATGGAAAAGGGAGGCTGATCTCCTTGGAATTAGTTCCAAATCCCTTGAAAAGGAAGGCAAGCAAACAGGCAGGCTTTACTTTCTGCAAGTTTTTCTGTAGGAACAACTCTCGTGAGGCACCAGATTAAAACACCCACGAGTGCTGAAGTCAAGCGAGGCCAAACTGCAGCACTGCTCAGCTCCCCCTCAGCTGCCAGGGAAAGGGGATTAGAGCAGGAAAACGAGGTAGAACCAAGCCTAACTCCAGGTTTATCCTCATGGAGCATCCTAAATGCTGAGCAGAACATCTCCTGGCCCACGTCAGGTTTGTGATGCCTCCAAGGGCAGCATTTGGTGGTATGGGGGATGCAGGGAGAAGACAGAGGAGATGGAATTACAGATTCCATCTGAATTACACATTCCTGGGATAAATCTCTGCTCTTTCCACCTTGACCAGCAGGACACAAAAGGTTCTGAGGACAATTTGGACACCAAATGTACCAAAAGAACTCTCACAGCCATTTCTGCCCCTGGAGCTGGAATAATTAATTATTGCTCACACTCAGTGCCCACCACACTGAAATCACCTTGGTGTTAACCAGAATTGGTACTGTGTGATTGTAACCCACCAGGAACACTCTTTTATCAGAAAGATAAAAATTTCTGTTTATCCTGGATTCCGTGATGGTTTGAGACACAATTATGGCAAACCCAGCTGCCTGCACCAACACTGGCCCAGCCTCTTCCTCCAACAAGAGAGGATAAGAAAAACCAGGTATTTATTTAGAGATGTCCCCTCCCAGTGCTAAATATTTAAAAGATATGTTCATGATTGGCCTAGCCCACCCAAAACTCCACTTCAGAAGCAGGAGGTCATGAAGGAAACTGTCAGTGCACCCAGCAGACAAACAAATAAATACTGAGCATCCTCATCACCTCCTTTATGGCTCCTGTTCAAAAAATAAAAGTCTCCCACTGCATTTGATGGGTTTTTATCAACAGCACAATAAATCAGTGCCATCTAGTGGAGTCCAAAATGTTAACCTGGACCACAGCTTCCAAATCTTACCTGGCTGGAATTTACAGCCTCTCCAAGAACCTTCCCTGCAGCGCTGGCAGCTGATCCATCAAACAGACAGCACTGCACTTCAGCTCCCTCACCTTCCACAGAGCTGCAGGAGCAGCACCTGGAGCCCAAAGCACAGCCCCAGCACCAGCAGGAACTCACCTTGAGAGCTCCTGGAGGTGCAGCCAACAGCTCTGCAGTGACACCAAACATGGGCCAAAAATCCATAGAAATGTTCGGTACAAGGGATGAAATGGCCACATTGATTTATTGGGGTTTTCCAGCAGTTTAGGAACTGATAATGCATGAGGAGGTTTAACACAGTGCTACCATCACACTGCATTAAAAACACCCCAATCAGCACGGTTGGATTCTGTATTTCTCTGCTTCAGCCCCTCTGCAAGGGCGCAGAGAACATTTCACTGCTCCAGGAAAAGTCCAATTTGTCCAAACAAAACAGGAACAAACGCCACGAGTTCAGTCAAAGTCCCCTCCTCTGTGATAGTGAAATTCCAGGCTTTAGTAAGCACAAAATGTGATTATTTCATTGCTCAAATACCATTTCTGGGGTTTGGGATTATAAGGAGTGCAACTCAAACCCTAATGCAGTGTTCACACACCATTAATAACAAAAACCCCAAAATGTGAGCCATGAGTGAATTAACTGGCAATAGAATTGACCAACAAGATGTGAACCCTGCAAGATCCCACCCCAAAGTTACAAACCAATTCCTACTAAAGCTTCCAGATGTCCAAGGAGAGAATTACACACCCTGTCTTGGACAAAATTCACCTTTTCCTTCCCAAAAGCTGCTTCTGTGGGCTCCCACTTCAGCAACAGCCAGGAATTTTGTAATTATTACAATTATTCCCCACACTGCTGCTCCAGTGAAGAATCCTGGTTCCCCTTCACAACGCTCCCACTTGGCTCCAACGTGGGAATCTTCTGAAATTGCCATCAAACATGGAAATGCAGAGACTCTGAAAGGCTTCAGCATCTGACGCAATGCCAGGCAGGGATATTTTTAGTCCTAATCCATTTAAAGTGCTAAATTCCAAGGGAATCAGCAGCATTGCTTTCACTCACCACTCCAACTGAATTCCTCCGCTCCCACAACTCCCTGCAATCTTCAAGGAAAAGGAGATAAGAGAACCATTCACCTGATAAGAAAATACCTTTATCTTTTGTTTCTTTAATGCTCGGAGGTGCTTCTGCATGTGCCACTAAATAATAAATCACACACAATAAATCTTCTGGACACGGAGGACACTGCAGGAATCCAGCAATAATGCAGGGCTTGAACGCCCCAAAGCAACCAGGGTGGGGTTTGGTGGTTTTATCTCCAGGCTGGCTTTGGATGGACCAATTTGGGTTGATGAAAAAACTCCTGGGAATACACAGAAGTTTTGGGAAAGGGCACTGATCACCCTCCAGACCTGCCAGAGTGACTGCAGCTACAAACCAGAGCCCTGAAATCATTCAGGGCTAAACACAACAGGAATGGTCCACAATGGCTTTGTGGTTTCATTTAAATCCAGATCCAGTCTCATAAAACAAGAATTCTTCATATAGAAATGGCTTCTTTCAACCAAAATAATGGGAATTTCAAAACTTGGGATTTTCACCTGCAGGTAACTGGCACATTCAGCCTTTGCTTTGGGGATTAACAGGTAAAAAGTAACTAAAACAGAGCCAGGTTATCGAAAACTGAAGTACAGGTATTAAAAAGCAAAAACAAAACCAAAAAAAGCTTTAAGTTATTGCTATTAGATAGCACTAACAGAGATTGTGCTAAAGGACAGTCTTTACAGTTCTCCCATCTCCCATAAATTATTATTTTCACATTAAAATAACACAAACCCACAAGCTTGTGTATAAACCATTCATTCCTACTATTGTTTTATCAGCAAACACCAACCACTGCCATTGATAAAAGCAGAAATACCTGAAGAGTGTTTGCCTAGAGCACAAAAAAATCCAAGGCAAACACACTCCAGGGACTGCTCCAAGGGCACCTTTTACCTTGAATATTCAATGACTGCTCAGTAAAGAATGAAAAAAGCTGCTCCAGAAAATGTGAGTTTTATAGAAGAGCCCAATCAAAGGGTTTGAAGTGCAGGCTTTGTTCTGGAGGACAGACTGAGTGAAAAAATATCTCAGGATTGGTTTTGCTCCACGCTGAGGTTTCCTGGTTGCAAGAGAAGGAGATTTTTGTTCTTACACCAGAACCCAAGTGTGGAACAGCACCAAACCCTGACAGATTGGTTCAAACCCTCCCAGAGCTGAGAGCAGCAGCAAGGAAAAGAGCTGTTTATAGGAATTTATAGGATTTTGCTGTGTTTTTTCCTCCCCACCCACAGCAAGGCATTAATGAGCATTAACGGGTCACATTAATTGCAGTGTGAGCAGCAAGGCAAGGCCTGGGTGGGAAAAACCACAATATTTTCAATTAAAACCCTGGTTTTTTCACGGGGTGTAAGAAGGATCAGCATATTTCATTTATTTACAAAGAAATGGCTGTTGTGCAGATTTACACTGATCTTTACTCGAGTAGGCACTTGGAATTTTCCTATGGATCCCTCAGTACCTGTGAGCAGGGGAGAAAAATTCCTCCCTGGACATTCCCTGGGATAAAAGCAGATTTAGTGTGCAAAACCAAACTGCACACCAGCATGACCACAAAAAACCACACTTTGTTTTTCCCCAGGAATTAAAGCATCCTACCAACAGAAATACCCATTTCTAGACCAAAAAAAAATTAACTTTTATTCTATTAAACAGAAATATTTCACACTATTTCTTGCTCTGGAGCTGATAGCTGAAGTGGGAAATTAAAACCACAATCACTGCAGCACTACGTTATTTTTGTCCACCAAGCACAAACTACTCCAAGTTTGCTTGTGTTCCATGAAATATTTATTTTACACAGAAATAGAGAAAAATTAGAGAGCAAAATGGCCAAAGCCCATCCCCAAATAAAATACAACAGCAAAGCATTAATGAGCATTAACGGGTCACATTAATTGCAGTGTGAGCAGCAAGGCCTGGGTGGGAAAAACCACAATATTTTCAATTAAAACCCTGGTTTTTTCACTGGGTGTAAGAAGGATCAGCATATTTCATTTATTTACAAAGAAATGGCTGTTGTGCAGATTTACACTGATCTTTACTCGAGTAGACACTTGGAATTTTCCTAGGGATCCCTCAGTACCTGTGAGCAGGGGAGAAAAATTCCTCCCTGGACATTCCCTGGGATAAAAGCAGATTTAGTGTGCAAAACCAAACTGCACACCAGCATGACCACAAAAAACCACACTTTGTTTTTCCCCAGGAATTAAAGCATCCTACCAACAGAAATACCCATTTCTAGACCAAAAAAAAATTAACTTTTATTCTATTAAACAGGAATATTTCACACTATTTCTTGCTCTGGAGCTGATAGCTGAAGTGGGAAATTAAAACCACAAACAATCACTGCAGCACTACGTTATTTTTGCCCACCAAGCACAAACTACTCCAAGTTTGCTTGTGTTCCATGAAATATTCATTTTACAGAGAAATGGAGAAAAATTAGAGAGCAAGATGGCCAAAGCTCATCCCCAAATAAAATACCACAGCAAGGCATTAATGAGCATTAACGGGTCACATTAATTGCAGTGTGAGCAGCAAGGCCTGGGTGGGAAAAACCACAATATTTTCAATTAAAACCCTGGTTTTTTCACGGGGTGTAAGAAGGATCAGCATATTTCATTTATTTACAAAGAAATGGCTGTTGTGCAGATTTACACTGATCTTTACTCGAGTAGGCACTTGGAATTTTCCTATGGATCCCTCAGTACCTGTGAGCAGGTGAGAAAAATTCCTCCCTGGACATTCCCTGGGATAAAAGCAGGATTTACTGTACAAAACCAAACTACACACCAGCATGACCACAAAAAAACTTTGGGTTTTTTTTTCCCAGGAATAAAAGCATCCTACCAACAGAAATACCCATTTCTAGACCAAAAAAATTTAACTTTTATTCTATTAAACAGGAATATTTCACACTATTTCTTGCTCTGGAGCTGATAGCTGAAGTGGGAAATTAAAACCACAAACAATCACTGCAGCACTACGTTATTTTTGCCCACCAAGCACAAACTACTCCAAGTTTGCTTGTGTTCCATGAAATATTCATTTTACAGAGAAATGGAGAAAAATTAGAGAGCAAGGTGGCCAAAGCCCATCCCCAAATAAAATACCACAGCAAAGCCAGAAGGGAATCAATACAAAATTAAATCTCTGATGCTGCAGCTCTTCTTACAGCACGAAATGCTGTTCCAGGCTGTCTATGAGAAAGAAATTCACACTTTTTATTCCCTCCTTCCTTCCCAACAAACCCCAGGCAGCAGGGAATAAACACCGAGAGCCTTCCCAGAGATGCTGGGGAGATTAAAGAGCAGGAGGATTTAGGGAGTGTGCAATAATTCCGGGTGTCTGCTGCCAGCCCTGGATTATCTGCTGCACACACAACTGCAGCACGCTCCCAGCTCTGCTTTCATCCCTGCAGGCTCACAAGGCTCACAAGTTCCTCACAAGCAGCTCTGGGTTGTATTTTGTGAAATTTCGTGCACAAGGGACTTT
The DNA here is from genome assembly GCA_021534815.1 of Acrocephalus arundinaceus. Taxonomy (NCBI): domain Eukaryota; kingdom Metazoa; phylum Chordata; class Aves; order Passeriformes; family Sylviidae; genus Acrocephalus; species Acrocephalus arundinaceus. The sequence continues at coordinate 1,632,235 of JAJEOU010000680.1, forward strand.
CCCTCACTGTTAACACAGTGAAAAATGCGAAATTAACCCCTCAAATGTTGTAATTAGCCGATAATGAGAGGGTGGATTGCTCACCTGGACTGCACGTTAATAAATTTAAAAGGAGGTTTAAAAATGGTTCTTTTGAGGCTTTCAAAGCACACCCAGGTGGGCTTTAAGTGTTTTATCATAACAGTGCCACAGCTTGCACACCATGAATTTAAATGATATAAAAATAATATGAGGGCAGCTGTCACTAAAGGGAAAACCACTCTGGTTGTATTTGGTATTTCCTGTTACACTTCACCTCTAAATGCTGCAAAAGTAATGGGTTCTCTGTGGAATTATGAGGGAAATAAATGGGAATGGTCAGGCATGGATGGTTTGGGGTTTCTTTGGACTGCAGTGACACAGGCAAAGCTCTGCTACACCACCAAAATCCACCCATTCCTCCCCCAAAACATCCCCACATAAACCCAACAATCCTCACTAAAACACAGCAAAATGAACATTTCGCAGAAAAATGCTTTCCCCGTCTTGTTGCCTTAACAGCATTACCAAATTACCCAAAAATTCCTCATGTTCCCTACAAAAACACCCTGCAAATACCGTTTGGAACACAGAGAACAACCATGAGCACACCAAGAGCTGCACTCCAGTGATTCATTTCCACATTAAATCCAACCTCAGCCCAGCCTGAACATCACTCAGGGCTGTTCTGGTTTTTTAGCTCCTTGGATACCTGTTTGGAAACTGCTGCTTTACATAACTTCACTCCTGAAATTCACACCAACACGGAACTCTCTGCCAGTTCTCTCACAGAACAAAATAATCAAGTGTAAGAAAATGTGCCCGAGGAGTTGATAAAAGGAGGAAAAGCAGAAGCAAAGAGACACCAAGGACTTCAGCAAACAGCTCAATAATATTGATTAAACACAAACACACGAGAACATCTTTGGATTTGGGGAGCACGGTGATATTGGTGTCTCAAATGAAGTTTTTTTCCTTCCAACAAAAGGTTTTCTTCAGCACAAACAGCATCAGTTCTCACCTGTCCTCACACCAATCACAATTTCAGCCCAATTCTCCTCCTGACTGTAACAAAACACAATTCCCAGAACATTTGTATGTAAATCTGTATCTATCTAGACAGAGCTAGAGATACAGATAGATATAAATATATTATCTCTATATAGATAACAAATATATTTTATGTATTTTATATTTTATTTATAAAATATATATTTTATAGACAGAACTATAGATATATATAGATAAATATATTATCTATATATAGATAAAAAATATATATTTTATTTATTTATAAAATAAATATTTTATAGACAGAGCTATAGATATAAATATATTATCTATATGTAGATAAAATATATATTTTATGTATTTTAAATTTTATTTATTTATAAAATATCTATCTATATCTATAGCTGTCTATAAAATATATAAATATATATAGATAAATATATTATCTATATATAGATAAAATATATATTTTATATATTTTATATTTTATTTATTTATAAAATATATATTTTATATATTTTATAGACAGAGCTATAGATATAGATAAATAAATTATCTATATATAGATAAAATTAATTTTATATCTTTTATATTTTATTTATAAAATTTATATATTTTATAGACAGAGCTATAGATATAGATAGATATTCTATCTATATATATAGATAAAATATATATTTTATGTATTTTATATTTTATTTATAAAATATATATTTTATAGACAGAGCTATAGATATAAATATATTATCTATATATAGATAAAATATATTTTTAATATATTTTATTTATTTATTTATTTTTAAACTATATATATTATATATTTTATAGACAGAGCTATAGATATAGATAAATATATTATCTATCTATATATATATAATATTTTATGTATTTTTATATATATAGATATAGATTTTATCTGCCCATTTTCTCCTCCAGAACACCAACCTGTCACCCACTGAAACATCTCAGCTGCCCACTGAGGTCCATGTTTCAATATCTGGGGCTGGGAAAGGATTATTTTGTGTGACTGAGCTGTGAGGAGAACTTGCCAACACTTTATTTGAAGCTCTCAGTTATGCACCAATGCAGGGCAGAAGCTGGAAAATACAAAAATTAATCTGAAGGGATCAGCACAAGGAGCAGAGCTGGGCTCTCCTTGCCCAAACCCTGCCCGGATTCTCTCAGCCCCGCCACTTGAATGGAATAAAAACCCTTTTGAGCACAACAATCCCGGGGCCTGCACAATGCAAATCAGAGCTCCTTTGAGAGGGTGATTAATATGCAAGGACAGGCCGAGGAACCACCGAGCATCCCCCGAGCCCGAGCTGCCCTCAATTACCGCCCGCGTTTATTTCCAACCTCACATTATGCAATGGTGCCACACATTAAAGCCCCAATTTGCCAATATTGTGCAAACATCACCGAACTGGCTGCTCCTCCTCCCCGAGCACGGCGGGACCTTGAACTTCCCATGCATGAAGGGAAAAATGGGATTGAAATTTGTGAATGTTTAACGCACATCGATCTTCCCTGTAAAAAGAACTGCACTTGGAACTCGCTGCAAAGAACTGCACTCTTAAATAATAAAATAAATGTTTAGGGTTTTTTTTTTCATAAAACAAGGACATTTAGAACCCTGCAGTTTGATTTCAGGGACAATTAACTAAATTCTGCAGGAATATTTTGCAGTTGCAGGAACATTTGAAGTATTTTTTATACAGTTGCCTTTGGGACAAGAGATGTTAAACATCTGGAAAAGCCCATTGAAATTTGGAGGCAACAATTTTCCACTGTCATTGTCTAAAATCTTTATCACTTTATTTCATCATTTATCACCTGCTCAACTCCACAGCTCAGCCAGGGCTCTCCTCTGAAAGGACCTTGAATTTCAAGCGTTGATTCAGACCAAACTCTGCCCAAAATATGGCCTGAATGTGTTATTACCTGGCTCATTTTTTCCTCTAATCCTTTACTTCACACAATTCCCCATTTCTCCACACAAATTTACACACTCCCATTCATTAGGAGTTACATTTCAAGTTAATCAATGTGCTAAATTATAATTAACCATAAACCAGCATCCAACAATGAACATTCCTGTTTATCTTAAAGATTCAAGAGTGATAAATATCACTATTATAAACAAAGAAGGAAAATTAAATTAAATATTCGAATAAGCTTCTATTATAATTATTTTTATAAGAGTAGAGGTAGGAAAATCACAGAATCATTGGGGTTGGAAGGGACATTTTGAGATTATCCAGTCCAGGAGGGGAAGGCAGGAGGTCACCAGGGGTGTGACCAGGTGTGGTCTGAAGGTCCATGGATGGAGAATCCACAATTTTCCACTCAACCTGTCCCAGGATTCATCCAATATTAAAAAAAGAGGGATTTTGGTGTGTTTTCATACATTCAGAGAGGATTTGCTGTACTCCAGCTCCTTCTGTCGCTGGGCATCCCTGGGGAGATCCTGGTTGTCTTCACTCCTTCCCAGCAGGAATTTCTCCACCCCCTGGAGGTTCCTCCTTCCAGTCTCAGTTTCTTCTCACACCCAAGATGCTCCTCCAGTCCCTCCTCCAGACTCTCTGCAGTAAATCCACAATTTGTTTTGGCATTGAGGAGCCCAGAATTGGACTCTGCACTCCAAATGTGGCCTCAGCAGCGAGGAGCAGGTGGATTTTCAGAAATTTAACGTGGCTTGCCTGATTTTAATAACAAATTGGGGAAAGCACCTACCCTGATTTACCCAATGGCTGTAACAGTCTTAAAAACTCAGCTATGAACAAAATATAAATATTTTTGATCAAGACATGATGAGATTGACAATTCTGGGACAATTAAAGTTTAAAGTTCTAAAGTCAAGAGTTTCTCTAAATGGATTTTATCCTGGCCAATAATGCCCTGGTGAAGTGATGGGTATTTGTTTGAACTGAAAATAAATCAAATGTTATCCTCATTTTAAGAAATCGACCATGGGTTTCCCAAATATTTTTCCACGTTATCCTACCCAGGTTGTACTGAAGCAGGCAGCTCCCATTTTCCCAACTCCTCCTGCATCTGTCCTGTCACAAGGGCTGGGATGGAAATAGAGGATGGATCAGCCCTGCCAGTATCCCATTACTGCCCGCAGCCTAAATGGAATCTTCTTGCATCAGACACTGGGGCTGCACCCCAGCACGGCCCAGGAATGGCTGTGGGATCAGGGCCGGCCACTCCCTGGGCTCTGTCCCGTCCCTGACCCGGTTTCCAGCCTGAATTTCTCTGAGGACACTCAGGCTCTGCCAGACCTTTGGTGCCTCCATCACCAGGGCAGGAGCACAGAACCCACAGCGAGCAGTGCCAGGGCTGAAAATCCCCCACATCTCCCAGGCCCAGCTCTGTTTCTGCAGAAAGAACTTGAGACATTCATCTTCAGGCACAAACATCTCATTCTTTTCCTTGCTCAAACCCAACATGGCTCCGTGGCTTCTGCTGCAAACAGCACATCTCCATCCTGATCATTATTCACTTTTAAGAATTCGCAGAACTCCCGCCGCTCTTAAGCCCAGCTCGATGTGACTCTACCCCACAGCTGCTGCTGCTGCTTCTTCAGAGGAATCTTAAAGCAATTTGCACTTGCTTTGCAGGATAAACCTCCCATTGTGTGCTGTTCCCCAAAAATCAGCTTTTCCGGCAGCTGCCTGCAGATCTGGAGCTCTCAGGGCTGAGGCTGTTGACGTCCCACATTTGTCCAAGTCAGAATTTAGCTGAAGCACCTCCAGTACACAAATTCTTGGCTCAAAAGCAACCCCAGAAGCCAAAGCTGTGGCAGGGTCCAAAAAATGCTCTGAGGAAAATTTTCAGGTGGCCTTGGGTATTTTGAAACGTGCCAGGACCTCCCCTGGGCACGGCAGCGTGTTCTGGCACCGGGTTCTCCATGGAATCACAGAGCCACTGAGGCTGGAAAAGCCTCCAAGGACACCGAGTCCAAGCTGGGACCAATCCTCACCTTGCCCAGCAATTCCTTGGACACTCAGGGATGGGGAATCCAAACTTCCCAGCACAGCCCCTGATGATGTTTAACCCTTTCCATGGAGAAATTCCTCCTGAAATTGCTTTTTCTGGAACCAGGAATCTTTAAGGTTAGAAAAGACCTTTAAGATCATCAAGTTGATCAGGTTTCATTGCCAACCCTGCAGCACCACCGTGTTCAGCACCCAACCCTGCCCTCAAGGGCCATGGTCACGTATTTTTGGGGCACCTCCAGGGATGGTGATTCCATCCTGGATCTGCCATTGATCCTTGGAAGGTCTGCAATCCTTTGGATGGACCAATTTGGGCTGATGAGAAACAACTCCTGGGAATACACAGAAGCTTTGGGAAAGGGAACTGATCGCCCCCCAGGCCTGCCAGAGTGACTGCAGGTCATATATAACGCAGGCATCGCTGACTGCGTGGAGAGGGATTATCTGCCTCACCATCAATACACTGCAAAGTACTGCACTTTAAACCACACATTTATTTTAATCTGAATTTTATCCTTGATATTTCCCTCTCTTTTTCTCCATTCCATGCTCACTGCACACCCCAAACCCCAGGAAAAGCTCCCCGCAGCGGCTGCCGGAGCCAGTCCCAAAGGCAGAGCGGGCGCTGCCATTTGGCTCTCACGGTCACTTCAAAAGGCATCGCTCCTAATGAGCAGCTGCATTTCCCCACCAGGAGCTCCATAATGGCCCTGCTGCCAAACCCTGCTCATTTCCATCCCTGTGCACAGCCAGCCCTTTGCTCCATGCTAATGTGTTTTCCTAAACAAAAGGAGCCACAGCCAGCCGAGAGCTGACCTTCAAATTCGCTCCTGTGATTTGGATGGCTCCAAGTCTATTTGCCTGGTGGCTCTTTTATTTATTTTTTTTTTTTTTTTTAGGGGGGGAGATGAAAAGCGAGACATTAATTCCTAAAAAACATGCGCAGAGGAACCAGCCAGGAGAGAGGAGCTGCTGGGAGCCGTAGTTCCCTGGCAGACACACCCTCAGCCGAGTTATTCCCATTCTCCCTTGTTTATAAACAGCGAGGAAAACACAATTCAGTTTCCTTGCCGTTTTCAAAGTTGGGGATTTACGAGCGAGTCGCTTCGCTTGTTTCACGTCACATTTCACACCCGTGGGAAAGGGCAGAATTGGGAAATAAACAAAGAAATAAACAAAAATATAAACATCCTCTTTTCAGTGCACCTGAAAAACCCTGTCCTGGTAGCATCACATCCTTGAACCTTTCACAGAATTCCCTGCATGAAAACCACGACGCAATTCCAAAGCCAACAGCTTTTCCCAGGCTGCTCACAGAGGCATTTGGGGAAGTTCATCACATCCATCCTAAGTGGAACACACTGCAAAAATGATGCTTCCAAAAGCACCCCAGAAACCCACCAAAAAACCGACCCAAACTGCGCCTTTTTGATATCACCAGGTGTGTCAATGAATGAGAAAAAGCGCAGGATGGCCTTTTAAAGGAGGAAATAAACTGTGCTTTGTCTGTCTCTGTTCCTCGCAGACTGATGGCAGCAGATGCAGGATCCCCTCCTCCTCCTCCTCCTCCTCCTCCTCCCCCAGCAATTGGTTCTGCTTCCCTGGCAGCCCGTGCAGGAAATCCATGGCATCGCCCTCCCACCCCCAAACAAACAGGAAAACCCATAAAACCCCCCCATGGCATTCTCTATCCACCAGCAACCATCGCTTGTACCCAACGGCAGAGCAGTCTGTCCTTAAAATACATTTCTGGAGGCCAGCCAAGAAAAGTGAAGGCACTTTCAGCCTGGAGAGCAGCCACGATGTTTAACACTTAAAACCCGGGTGTTCATGCAGTTCTCTTCTATCAAACGTCCTTAAAAAAAACCTCTGACAAAACCCACACGCAAAAGAAGCAAAATCAAAAAATAAAACCAGCCCAAGAGCCAAGTGGGGAATTTTCAAGTTCATGTGTCAGGGGGATGAAGTTGATACAAAATCCTCTCTGTTCTTTAGGAAGCCACAGTTCAGGATGTACATGAAAGGAGAGGAGCCATCTGCTCTGTCTATAAATCAGCTCCTAAATTATCAGACAATGTTTTAATTTTACAGCAGACTAAATAAATCATCACCATCACAGGCCACGGGGATACACACGAAATGTGGAATTATTCTAAAAGACACGGTTTGGTTGTGAGCCTTCCCCACAAGTTTCCTCAGGGATTCCTCACTGATAAATATCTCTTGCCTCTTGTATTTAAGCTTAAGGAGTTTTTTAGCAGCACAATCATAAAATAAATAAAATCAAATAAATAAAAGCAATAAAAATAAATAAAACACCCTCTTGCACTGACATCTCCACAGCTTTCAAAGCAAAATTCCTTCTCCCCCATCACACACTGGTGAGCTCAGATGGGAAAAAAAAGAAGGTACAAAACCAGAGCATCCTTTAGGGTGGAAAGCAGAGCTGGATGTGCTTGGTGCTGCTTTCACCATAAACACTGCTGCTGCTTTGTTCTAGCTTTTTAATATTTTATTTGGTTTTTTTGTGTTCTCCATTTTATGCTGATTTAACAGTTCCAGCTGTGCAGCTCCCTAGGCAGCCTCCATATTCATAATTATTATTATTGGATAAACATGTATTTGAGTGGGGCAACAGATGATATGCAGATAATTTTTTCTTTTGCTTACTCCCATTTATTTCCCTTGGAAAAAAAAAAAAAAAAGGAAAAAAAAAAAAAACCAAAGCGAGCGGCTTTATTGTGCCCTCCCACAGCTGAGAAAGGCTGTGAATGTGGCGGGGAGGCGATGGCTGTGCAATTGCAGGAGCAGTCTGGCAGCTCGGCAGGGTGAGAGCAGGAATGTGCAGCCACGGGCACGGGAGGGTGTGGCCGGGCCAGATGCGGAGCCGGGGCCGGGGGAGAACCGGGGGAGAACCGGGGGAGAACCGGGGGAACGGGAGCGCGGCCCCCCCTGCATGGCACAGACCCGCTAAGGAGCTCTGCTGATTATTTTATTTTATTTTTTAATGGAAAAGAGGTTAAACTCTGCCGCGGCAGAGCCGGCTGCGGTCAGGGTGGGTGCTGCGCTGATGTTAAAACAGGTGGCTCGGGTTTGGCAGCAGCCCTGGGGACACTGGTGGCACTGGACAGCGATTGTCACCGCCAGAGCACAGAGAGAGCAGCGGTAATTGCTTAAGGAGATAAAAATCCTCAGCCTGGGGAGGGGTGCTGGGTACGGAGCCAGGCATGGAACACGGCAAGGACACACCGACAGCTCCGGGGACCGCAGGGACACGGACACAGCGCCGGGAACCGGACACGAAACGCGGGGAGACAGCGGCTGTCACCAACCGCGGGGACAACTGCGAGGTGGCGGCGGCACAGAGAGCCCGGGCGGTGCTTGGGGCCGGGGCGCTCTCGAGGGACGGGGGAACGAGGGGCTGAGGAGCACAGGATGGGACACGGAGCAACGCCGGGAGCCAGCGCGGCTCGGGGAGCGCTCCCGGGGGAGCGCGGCACGGACAGCGCCGGGGAGGAGGGACGGACGGACGGAGGGACAGACGGACAGCACAGGGATGCACCCCGGAGGAGGGATGGCCGGCACAGGGATGCATCCCGGAGGAGGGATGGCCGGCACAGGGATGCAGCTCGGACTCGGAGGAGGGATGCTGGCTGGGGCGGGGCCGGCGCAGGTGTGGCCGCTCCATCCTGCCGCTCCCAGCCCACCTGCCGCTCCCCAACCCGGGCGGCCACCGGCGGCTCCCGAGCGGCCACGGCGGGGCCACCGCTCCGCGGCTCGCGCCCGGGGCCGCTCCATAACGGCAGCGCCCCGCGCCCCTCCTTTTTCTCTCTTTTTTTTTTTTTTTTTTTTTTTTTCTTTTCTCCTCTCCCTTTCTCCTCCTTCTTCTTCCATTATTCCAGCCGCTCCACGGCGACCGCATCCCTCGCTCCCTTCCCCGGCCGCCTCCGTGCCCCGCCGGCGGAGGGCGGGGGCCGCGGGAGCATCCCCGGCCGTGCGCACCGAGCCCGCCGCGACACCGCCGCCCCCGGCGCACGCAGCATCCCCTCCGCGCCCATTGTCTGCGCCCCCCGCGCACCGCCCCGCACTGCCCCGCTGCCCAGGGGCAGCCCAGCCCGCCGCCTCCTCCTCCTCCTCCTCCTCCGACCGCGCGGAGCCCCCGCACCCGCCGAGCCCCGCGCAGCCCGGGGTCCGCCCGACCCCATTGTTCTGGGCGCGCCCCCGCCGCCGCCCTACCTGCGGCTCGCAGCAGGACGAAGGCGCAGGGCAGCACGGCGAGCGGCAGCAGCATCGCACCGGCGGGCCGGCGAGCCGCTCGCCGGGGCTGCGGGCGCGGGGAGGGCGCGGAGAGCCGAGCCCGGCGTGGCCGCTCCGCTGCGCTCGCTGCGCCCGGCGCGTCCCGGCGCCGCCGCGCTGACTGACAGCGGCCGCAGCGCCGCGATCCCTGCGCGCACCGCCCGCCCAGCCCTCCCTCCGCCACGGCAAATAGTGCCGCGCCCGCTGCGCGCCCCGCGCGGGGGATGGGAATGAGGCAGCTTTGTTCGTGGGATGAGCGAACAGGGAAACAGACGGATAATTGTTAGGAGTTATCGTGGCGTTGTTGTTAGTTATCGTGGCATCGTTACTAATTATTATCGTATTATTATATTATTATATATTATATATCACATTATTCTATTCTATTCTATTCTATTCTATTCTATTCTATTCTATTCTATTCTATTCTATTCTATTCTATTCTATTCCATTCTATTCTATTCCATTCTATTCCATTCCATTCCATTCCATTCCATTCCATATTAATTATCATCACATTATTATTAATTAATTATCAGAGCATCGTGATTATTATCTATATTATATTATATTATATTATATTATATTATATTATATTATATTATATTATATTATATTATATTATATTATATTATATTATATTATATTATATTATATTATATTATATTATATTGTATTATATTATATATCATCACATTATCACATCGTTATGTAATTTTGTGTATCACATTATTATATTATATTGTATTATCTATTCACAATATTATTAATTATTATGGTATCTTTATTGATTATTATCACATCTATTGTATTATTCTATATTTTGTCTACCACATTATTATATTATATTATATTATATTATATTATATTATATTATATTATATTACATTACATTATAGTATAGTAGTATAGTATTATATTATTTATATTATTATATATTATAATATTTATCACATTATTATATTATATATTATTATATATCATATTATTTAATTATAGTATAATATAATATATTATAGTCTATTATACATTATTATTATCACATTCTATTATGGTATTAGAATGTAAGTTATTCCAATGTGTATATAATATGTATTTAATATTTATTCAAATATCCGTATATAATATGCATTATCTGCTATAGAAAATAGGTATTTAATATTTACATAAATGTGTATATTATATGTATATACATTATAGAAAAATCTATATATTATGTATTATACGCCAAATAAAAAGCCATGTTTGTATGTAGTTTGTATCATAACAGTGCATCATTGATAACATAATAGTAATTATGCTAATGTTAATGGTATATTAATTATTATAGCATGCAATTAATGCAGTAACATAAAATATATTAATTATGTATTGTATCATAGAGTATAATTAAATGGTATAAAAATAGTGTATGTTATGTATGTGCTATAGATATTATATGTTATATATATTTTATATTTATATATTTTGTGTAATTTTAGATGCTGTATTTATTTATATATGTTACATATTTTAAGATGTTATATATTTTATGTATGTTACATATGTTATATATAACATATATTTTATATTTATCTATGTTGTATAATTTTATATGCTATATTTATTTGTATATGTTATATATTTTTATATGTTTTATATTTTATGTATGTTACATATGTTATATATAACATATATTTTATATTTATATATGTTGTATAATTTTATATGCTATATTTATTTGTATATGTTATATATTTAATGTGTTATATATTTTATGTATGTTACATGTTATATATAACATATATTTTATATTTATATATGTTGTATAATTTTATATGCTATATTTATTTCTATATGTTATATATCTTTATATGTTTTATATTTTATGTATGTTACATATGTTATATATAACATATATTTTATATTTATATATGTTGTATAATTTTATATGCTATATTTATCTGTATGTTATATATCTTTATATGTTTTATATTTTATGTATGTTACATATGTTATATATAACATATGTTATATATAATGTGTACAACTATGTATATATATATAACATATTTATATGTATATAATATATATACATATATTTTTAAAATATATTTTTATGTGCTATATATATTTATAAACGTATATATTTTAATGCCATATATATTTATATATGCTATATATTACATGCTATATAGATATAATATATAAATTATAAGTTATTAGTGATTGAAATCACACCTTCCCTGCTGCCCTGGAGCGGCCTCAGCCAGGATTGATCACCTGCAGTCACAACCTTGCTCCACACCAGCTCCTCTTGCTCTCCCAGTTCATCCCAGTTCATCCCAGTCCATCCCAGTCCATCCCAGTCCATCCCAGTTCATCCCAGTCCATCCCAGTCCATCCCACTGCCCTGCAAACGGCGTTTCCCAGAACAACTCTGCCAATCCCTGGTATAACAGCACTCAGCCAGGAAAATGCCAATAATAATTCAATTTTTTAGGTCATGCCCATTTTGCAGCAGAAAGCCAGCCTTGCCCTAAAAGTATTGGGGATAAAAACCTCATTTATCCTGAAAATAATTAGCTGATTTCTACATATTAGATATATTTTCTCTTGTTATGGAGGGCGCTGAGCTTGCAGCAATTATTACCCAAATTTATGAGATTAAATCTTTGTGAGCGTGGCCTGGAAAGAGCAACCCCAGAAGAGACCAAACCAGGGTGTCACAACATCTTTGTTTTTATAATTTCTGTGGTGCCAGGACAAGGGGGATGGATCCAGACCTAGAGAGGGGAGGTTTAAATGGAATTTTGGGGAGGAATTCCCTGGGAGTGCCCAAGGCCAGCTTGGAGCACCCTGGGACAGTGCAAGATAAAAAATCACCTTGTGAAAATCACCTTTAGGGCACCCAGAGTAAGAGATTTTGACAGTGCACAGGCTGTTATTGACACAATTTTGATAAACTGAGGGGTTTCCATGAAATCCCAGCCATCTTCTGCACAAAAAAAAACCAACAGAAGAGTAAAACACTTGTAAAGCAGGAGTATTCCTCTGTGGTAAACAATAGTTTTGCAGAGAACATTACATCAATTAAGGCAGCTCTTTTTCCCTGCTAGCTGACATCCCCAAAAATTGGAATGGAAAGATATGTGAGGAGAGAATATTGCACACAACAAACACGGTGAATTATGGTGTGCTGTGGGGGAGCAGTTGTTTGTGCTGGGGATATCAGCACATCTTTATTCCTATTAACCAATATTTTAGTCCGTGATCTGGGAATTTTAACTCCCAGGGAAGAACTCACGGGGAATTCAGCAGAGGAAAAATCACCCCGAGCCCCCTCCAGCCCAGGGCTGGGGCAGAGTAAAGGGGAATCTGGAGACACCATTTCACTGGAGCAGAATTCCAGAAAAAAGGAGCTTTTCCCTTATAAATACTTGACAGAGCAAAGACACCAAGTGTCTAGCCTGGATTTAAGCCTCCAAGTAATTTAAAAACAAAATCATGGATTTTTATGATGAAAATCCAATGGAGACAAGTCCCAGGCATATCCAAATCGAATGAGGTGCTCCAAGTGCATTACCTGACACATTTGCTTTCTTCTTTGGCCATTAACAGAGGTTTATGGGCTGTGCCCGTGCATTTATTTTCGTTAATATATAAAATGAAAAGGGGAAAAAAATCCCATCAATCAATAACCGAAGTGCAAGTCTCAGTTATTGACTTCACTGGGTACTTGGCATAAAAGTGAGCAGGAAATTTGAAGTTTTCTGCCACATTTAAAAGCAGCAGCAGTGGAATCTGTCAAATTAATTCCACTTCTGCTATGCAAATATAATAAAAGTGAATTTTAACGACACAGGCATTTCACAAATATTAGATCCAGATTTGTAAGCCACAAAGCAGAGCTCTGGGAAAGGGGCAGCGTTAGGGAAAACACCTCAGAATTCCCCCTGGTCGGAGGGGGATTATTCTGTGCTCTGCAGATGTTTATGGTGATGGATAACAAAGCTATGCAAAGTGACCTCAAATCAATATTCTTCACAGCCAGGCAATAAAAGCAGAGCTGGTCCCTGGAAACATCTCTCTCTTTGTCACAGATTATTTTTACAAGACTCAATATAGAAGAAAAGTAAGAATATCTCCCTTTCCTTCTTTAGGCAGGCGGCTCACACAGATATTCCCGTGCTCTGGTGATGTCATAAACCAGAGGAATGAGGGTGAAGTCATCAGAACTGGAGAGGTAAAATTACAGAAAATTCAGAACCTGAGCACTCCAGAGCTCTGCTTTATGTCCACACCTGGAGGCAGCTCCAAGCCTGATCCTGGATTTCTCCTGGAGTTCTGCTTCCCCACAGACAGAGCCCAGAGCTGTGGGGATGTGGAGCTGTTAGTCATGGAAATATCCCGGGAAGGACCTCGTGGCCCTGCTCTGTCACTCTGACTCACAGCCCACGTGTCACCCAGCTGGTGGCATTCCTGGAAGTCACCTGGCAGTGCTGGGAATGAAGGGAATCTTCCATCTTTGAGGCTGAGATGTTAAATTTAATACGCATGTTTCCATGTATAAAACCATTACGCACTGCCAGGGCGCAGGAAATGTCTCATTTTAATATTTTTAACCTACTCAGTCAACTCTGGTGCTTCAATTGAGAGGAGAAAAGGATTCTCAGCTGAGCAGAATCACAGAAATTAAGAGGGGTGTAAAGAGTACATGAGGATTAATTGACTGTTCTCTTCCACTCTTCCCATGGTGTCGCTGGTTTCTGCTTTAATTTAAAATATTAAAGGTATTTAAATCATCAGCCAGTGCCTCTAAATAACAGCCATCAGCATCGCTAATACCTGGCTATTTTAAAAGAACAGCTGTTCCAGTTGCTGCTTTTATTTATAATAATATTAATTCCAAGCCTCACCATCACATTAATGCAAGTGTAAAACCAGTGTGTGCAAAATTAGCAGGGAAGAGACTAAAACAAGAGGGTAGCAAGCAATAAAGGATTGTTTTAATTGAAAAAATCCATCCCTCAGTCTGCTTTGATTTAAAAAAAAGTATAAATATGCCTGGCAGGAATGCTCAAGCACATGTGAACGTTCTGAGGAGCCACACTCTGCACTGCCAGCCCCACACTCAGCAGATTTATTCCACAGAATTGGCTCTGAAGCATCCATGACCACTGCACTCACTTAGAAACTTCATGAAAGTTCCCCCACCCCCTAAAAATAAAGAGCTATCCAAAAAATGAGAATAACTGACAACTTTTTGCTCCTCTCCTTCCTTACCACAGGGAGCTCCTTGGCAGTGAAAGCTCCAGAGGATGAATCCACTGGAGCAGAACCGTGCTTTAAACTTTCCTCTAGCTGAGAGGCAACCAAACAGGATTATGCTGATTGCTCACCAGGCAGGTAGGCACTCATTCCAAGAGAAAAAGGAACAATTCCGTTTTTAAATCAGCCCAGAGCAGAGCTGAATGTTTCCCCAACTTTTTTTTTTGGTTGTGACTGGGTTTCAGGCACAGAAGAATAAAACTCATAACAGAATCTCACTCTCTGATTCTGTGTTATGTCAGCCTCACATTTCGCCAAAAATATTGTGGAGAGGATAAAAATATGAGTAAAGGAGTGTTTCTATTTTTACATAATGGTCTTAAGATGGTGCTGAAATGCAGTGAGAAAGAAAAAGATCCTGGAAAATTCTTGCTGTTGAGGCAAAAATCATTTTTTTCTGGAACTGAATACATCCTCTGCTTTGTTACCAAAGCCTGCACGGAGGCTCTGGGATTTACAATATCCAGGTTACTTTGAGGCAGCTTCCCAGGCACATCTGGATGTTAAAATTCAGCCATGAAACCTTTGGGTGCCACGTTTGGAATTTAATCTTTGCCATCATCGGTGTGGGGGCCTGAATTCACTCGTGAGCATCATCCCCAGCCCCAGGGCTGCCCCTCCAGCCCTGACCATGATTTTCAGAGCCCCAATGCAGTTTCTGCCCCTCCAGCCCTGACCATGATTTTCAGAGCCCCAAAGCAGTTTCTGCCCCTCCAGTCCTGACCATGATTTTCAGAGCTCCAATGCAGTTTCTGCCCCTCCAGTCCTGACCATGATTTTCAGAGCTCCAATGCAGTTTCTGCCCCTCCAGTCCTGACCATGATTTCCAGAGCTCCAATGCAGTTTCTGCCCCCCCAGTCCTGACCATGATTTTCAGAGCCCCAATGCAGTTTCTGCCCCCCCAGTCCTGACCATGATTTTCAGAGCTCTAAAGCAGTTTCTGCCCCTCCACTCCTGACCATGATTTCCAGAGCCTCAAAGCAGTTTCTGCCCCTCCAGTCCTGACCATGATTTTCAGAGCTCCAATGCAGTTTCTGCCCCTCCAGCCCTGACCATGATTTCCAGAGCTCCAATGCAGTTTCTGCCCCTCCACTCCTGACCAGGATTTCCAGAGCTCCAATGCAGTTTCTGCCCCTCCACTCCTGACCAGGATTTCCAGAGCTCTGTCTCATGGATTTATCCTTGATTTTTAGGGTCAGTTTTTATTGCTGCTGCTCTTGTGCTCCAACCTGAATTAAAGTGATGTTAAATGAGTCCCTAAACACGAGATGCTGCTCCATGGGCAGGTTTTCCATATAAAGCATTCAGAAATAATAGATGTGGTGTTTTTCATCCACATGTAAGGGTTGGGGGTTTGAGGCTGGCATGAATGCCACTCCAGCCATCCAGATGGGATCAGGAGATCTTTAGTGTGGCTCCAGCTCCCTTCACACAAGTTTCATCTCTGATGAGGAATTGTTGGGCGACACATCAGCGGTTCTGTGCTGGCAGGAGCGCTGCCAGATGATGTAAGATGATGCATTTCTCTGGCAGATGTCTGCCATCTGCACAGCTGCTCCAGCCTCTCTTGGAGAAGGGCTGTGCTCATCGTGGGAGGGGAAAAACACAACACAGAAACCTTTGCTACGGCTCAGGATCCTCTTTGAAGCCATTTTGATCCCAGTCAGGTAGGACAATCAGGGATTTGGCAATCAGGGGGGTCCCTGGGGCCTCTAACTTGTCTTGATGAATCTCCTGGAGACAAACCCATCATCACCCTGAACACAGCTCAGCGTGTGCAGCTCTCCCTGTGCTCCAGCAGCAGCCCTGGCAAGGTGCTGGCATTCAGCACATTCCCAATTATCTCACATTTCTCATTTTGTAAAACTTGGTTTCCCCAAGTCCTGTTTGTCCTGCCAGCCCAGCCTGGGGTGGTTTAGTAGCCCAGCCTGGGATGTTTTACCAGCCCAGCCCGGGGTGTTTTAGCAGCCCAACCTGGGGTGTTTTACCAGCCCAACCTGGGATGTTTTACCAGCCCAACCCGGGGTGTTTTAGCAGCCCAACCTGGGATGTTTTAGCAGCCCAACCTGGGATGTTTTAGCAGCCCAGCCTGGGGTGTTTTAGTAGCCCTGTCTGGGGTGTTTTAGCAGCCCAGCCCGGGGTGTTTTATCAGCCCAGCCTGGAGTGTTTTAGCAGCCCAGCCTGGGATGTTTTACCAGCCCAACCTGGGATGTTTTAGCAGCCCAGCCCGGGGTGTTTTAGCAGCCCAGCCTGGGATGTTTTACCAGCCCAACCTGGGGTGTTTTACCAGCCCAGCCTGGAGTGTTTTACCAGCCCAACCTGGGATGTTTTAGCAGCCCAGCCCGGGGTGTTTTACCAGCCCAGCCTGGGATGTTTTAGCAGCCCAGCCTGGGGTGTTTTATCAGCCCAGCCTGGAGTGTTTTACCAGCCCAACCTGGGATGTTTTAGCAGCCCAGCCTGGAGTGTTTTAGCAGCCCAGCCTGGGGTGTTTTATCAGCCCAGCCCGGGGTGTTTTAGCAGCCCAGCCCTTGCTCAGGGCACAGCTGAACCAGGCAAACAAAGTCACCTTAGCTGGGCACACTGAGGGATTTGATTTTGTCCTGTGCTTCCCTGCAGGAAACCTGTGGCCAAAAGGGAGCTGAGAACAGAGCTCCCAAGCCTCAGCTTAAACCATGGAGCTCAGGGCCAATCCCGAAAGAATCAGGATGGAAATGAATGCGAGAACAAAATATCCCTTCCCCTCTCCCTCATGCCCTTCTCCAAAAGCTCCATTACAATAATGTGACTAATTAAAACCTAAGCTCTGATTTGTCCTTTCAAGTCTATTTAATGTTACAAAGCCTCTGGAACTGTGGGATCTTGCCCTCTTTTTTAATTTCTTTTTGCCATTTCAAGATTTGTTTCTTGTTATTCCAGTTCCAGATTAGAAGGGATGTAAATATTTTCCTTCTCAAAGCCAAGCCATTCTGCAAAGATTGTTTTTTTTTTGAATGAAAGTCATTGCCATTCCACAGCCCACACTCCCTTTGTATTTCTTTTTTTTTTTTTTTGAAGCCTAAACCAGCCCCTTGGGCACGCTAACACTCAGCAGTGTATCAGAGGAAATGAGTCACGATTCCAGGGCTAATCAATATCCACAATGCACTTCATTGCCAGCGTGGCTCAGAGTCACATCCAGCCGGAGCACCAGGCCATTAAACACAGCCATTTGTGCCGGGGTTAACTTGGAGAGCAGCTTTTATTCTATAAACAGTCAAACACTTAACAAAAGTTGCTGCACTGAAGGAAACCTCTTTCAATATTTCAAATTTCCATCTTATGTGTCTGACCAAGCTTCGCCTCTAAAATAATCCCACTACAAAAGACCCTTCTGGCCCTGCAGGGGAAGGATTCTCTCCCAGTGTCAGGCTGGTATTTCCTATTTTTGCTACCAAGGTCAAAATATTCAGCAGAGAGAGCAAAACTGTTTATTTGTAGGACCTTTAAAATGCATGTGGAACGTGCATCTTCCTGCAGGCCACTTGTGGAACACTTAAACTGCATTTTTAAACTATGTGAACTCCTTCTCTTCTGGGGCTCTTCTTCCTCTCACTCCTCTTCAAGCTCTGTGTGATGTCTGTGAAACCGTTCACGGTGCTGAAGATGGAAAGGTCAGAAACAAAACAAAATGGTAGAAGCTCAAAAACCTCCCTGGAGTGAGAAATATTTTATAAATCAGAGTTTGTTTTATACTGGCTTGGTTTTGGCCAAGACTTTGCCAGCTTGAAGACTTAAACCCACCCCAAAACCTTGGGTGTTGTGCCCTCAGTGTGCCCATGGCAGGAAGGGGATGCTGCTGCCTCCTGAGCCAGCCTGGTCCTGTTCCTGTCCCTGTCCTTGTCCCCATCCCTGGCCCCGTCCCTGGACCTGTCTCTGTCCCCATTCCTGTCCTTGTTCCCGTTCCTGTCCCTGTGCCTGCCCCATCCCTGTCCCTGTCCCTGTCCCTGTCGCTCTCCCTCTCCCCTTCCCTGTCCCCGTCCCCATCCCTATCCTCATCCCCATCCCTGTCCCCATTCCTGTCCCTGTCCCTGTCCCTGTCCCTGTCCCCGTCCCCGTCCCCATCCCCATCCCTGTCCCCATCCCTGTCCCTGTCCCTGTCCCTGTCCCTGTCCCTGTCCCTTCCCTGTCCCTGTCCCCATCCCTGTCCCCGTCCCCATCTCTGTCCCCATCCCTGTCCCTGTCCCTGTTCCCATCCCTGTCCCTGTCCCCGTCCCCATCTCTGTCCCCATCCCCATCCCTGTCCCTGTCCCCGTGCCTGCCCCATCCCTGTCCCTGTCCCTGTCCCTGTCCCCATCCCTGTCCCCATCCCTGTCCCTGTCCCCATCCCTGTCCCTGTCCCTGTCCCTGTCCCTGTCCCCGTTCCCATCCCTGTCCCCATCCCTGTTCCTGTCCCCATCCCTGTCCCCATCCCCGTCCCCATCCCTGTCCCCCTCACTGCCCCTGGTCCCAGCCTGTTCTCAGCCCCACCAAGGTCTCTCAGCTCTGAGGGCTCCCAGCAGCCTCCCAGAAATGCCTCAAGAATAATCAGTGAGAGGCTGATCAGAGGGGTTTGGAAAAAGCAAAAAGGTTTTAATTAAAGAGAAAATAACAAACTATACAGAACAAAAGAGTGCAGGGAGGTTCCTTTCATCTGCCAAGACACCCTGAAAATGCCCTGAGAGACTCTGCCCTCTCTCTGAAGTATTTAACCATCTAGAAGGGGTTTTTGCACGCTGCTGAATAGAAAACAGCCACATCCCTTGAGGAGCAGCTCAAGGGTCCAACAGGTGCCTTTGTGCTGGCACTGGGTCAGTTATGGTGAGAGGAGCACGGAAGTTTCTGGTTCTTCTTCCTTAAAAGTTCAGGGGTGAGACTCAAACTCTTTCCTGTTTGTTAAATGTGGGGGTGAAGTGCAGTGGCTCAGAGCTCAGGAACAGCAAGCCACAAGCAGGGACATAAATCAATCAATCAATCAATCAAAAAAAAAATCAATCAATCAATCAAAAAAAATCAATCAACCAAAAAAAATCAATCAATTTAAGAAAATATTTTTTAAAAAAAGAAGTCATGGCAGCTCTGCCATGAAGCAGTGGCTCAGCAGCCCTGGGCAGGCAGTGGGATATTGATATTTTGATATTTTGATTTTTTGATATTTTTATTGATATTGATATTTTTCCCTCAGGGAGTGGGACATTCCTTCCCTGAGCTGCAGACAGCAATCCTGACCACTCCAAAGCCAAGACGGATTTAACTCCTGACTCACTCCTGCAGGAGCAGCTGACTCCAGGGAATCTCTTCCCAATGCTCCATCCCAAATTGTGTGGCCACAGGAGCAGGGCAGGGATTGTCCCTCTGGGCTGGGGTGATGCCTCCAGTGCTCCTCCCACTCTCTCTACAAGAAAAGACATTTTTTCCCCAAAATTACTTTCTATCATGTAATCAAAAAATATTTCAGAACAGGGAGATCTACATGAAAAAGAAAATCCTGCCTAATCACAGGTTCATCTTCTGCCCCTGGCCCCCATCTATGATTTAACAGCATGGAAATGCTGCAAAATAATTCAGCTTGGCATGAAGGGTGTGTGGCCTCACTGCTGGCACAATGCAATCCTCCAAATTGTGCTCTCCATATAAATCACAGAACAAATGGAGCAAATAAAAGGAAAATCCAATAGCAGGAGATTGTGTTTCATGTTTCTGTGCTGTGTTTCCAGCTCATTTAGGGGATACACGGGGTCAGGTGTGTGAGCTGACCTGGGGCACCTCCCCAGAGCTGCGGGAGAAGCACATTTATGATCAGCCACATGACAACGTTGTTACCTGAGACTCTTGGGGGTTTTTTCTTCACTCTTTTCTGACTTCATGAGGAAAAAATAATCACTTTCAGCAATAACTTATGGAATTTGTCCCTGGATTTTTAGTTTGATCTCTGATTTATTTAAGCCAGAAGCACAACTCACCATATTTTTTTCTGCAATGCAGCCCCAGGGTTGGGGATTTTTTTTTTTTTTTTTTTGCATAACAATCCTTGGTACATCGAGACCTGGTTTCTAGAGGCATAATTTTGTATTTCTGGCCTTTTTGGGGTAAAATCCCAGTTGGAAATCGGTGCTTCCCCATGAATAGAGGCATCATTTTCCCCGCTGTCCCCCTCCATCCCCAGCAGCACAAAGAGTCTCTGTCAGGGCAGAGCTGGATGTAAACAATCCCAACGCATCCCTCCTTGGAATACTGATCCTTGGGCAGAGATGGCCCCGAAAATCAGAGATATTTTATAGAAGGAAAGGGGGAAGAGCTTCAAGGTGAGTTTGGGGAGGCCTGGGGGGGCTCTGAGTGCTGCCAGCATCACCCAAAAAGGTTCTGGTGCTGCCCATGAGCACAGGAGGGAGGCCTGGGGTCATCACCTGCCTTGGGCCTCTGCCAGGGGGGTTGCAGCAACACCACCCCTGTCATGTACAACATTATAACCACCCCTGTCATGTACAACATTATAACCACCCCTGTCATGTACAACATTTACTGCTGATAATTTATTTAATTTATGGTGGTGGCTCAGGGAAGGAAGGACATTGGGGTTTGTGCTCCTCAGGGTGACAGCAGGGCCACAGATGGAGGCCAAAGGACAGCCAAGAACAAACCCAAAATTTTCGTGGTCAGGGATGTTTTTACAAGCCCAGATCTGCCAGGAGCAGGGATGCAGGACTCCCTTAATGCCTCTGTCTCTCCACGTGGCATTGCCACCGCTCTGCAGGCTGGGAAAGGAGCTCTGGGATTATCCTGTGAGGGCCCACAGCTCCAACCCTCTGCTGAGGAGAGAATTCCCACTTTACTCTGTGAAAACTGATGAATTTATTATCCCCTGGTCTGTTGGAGGCTCAGGGAAGGAAGGACACAGGGTTTGTGCTCCTCAGGGTGACAGCAGAGCCACAGATGGAGGCCAAAGGACAGCCAAGAACAAACCCAAATTTTCCATGTTCAGGGATGTTTTTACAAGCTCAGATCTGCCAGGAGCAGGGATGCAGGACTCCCTTAGTGCCTGGTATTGTCACAGCTCTGCAGGCTGGGAAAGGAGCTCTGCTTCTGCTCTGGGATTATCCTGTGAGGGCCCACAGCTCCAACCCTCTGCCGAGGAGAGAATTCCCACTTTATTTTATGAAGACTGATGAATTTATTATTCCCCTGGTCTGTTGGAGGCAGGGGCTGCAGTGTGGGCTCCCAGTGTCACTGCAGGATAAACCCTGCACAGAACGTGGCTGTGCTGTGAGCTCACACAGACTCAGCTCAGACTGACAGCTTCCAGCCTCTTCAGAAGGAACAACTTTCACGGTCTCCTCACCACAAAAATCATTACTCACTCTTATTTTATGTGGTCACAGGTGGAAAAACACGGGGCTGGGGAGCTCAGGCAGTGGGATTTCAGAGGCTGAGCAGCCCTGCTGAGTCCTGGTGCTCACTAATCCATCGCCTGCTGCCTTCTGCTGTGACCTTCTACAGTTCTTCACAGTGCCCCAGCCTGTGAAATGTTCCCAGACTAATTAGCCAAAGTGTTTAATAAAGAACGGGGGCTATTGCTGGTAATTTAGCATCTCATTTCTGATGTATGGCGTTGCTGCGTGTATTCCTGAAATCAGCCATTAATTCAGGCAACACATTTGCTGGCATTGGGAAGATAATGGCTCCCAATTTTCCTTGCTTTAACCTCCTGCAAATCTGCAAGACTTTCTGCAAGAATAATTTCCACCCGAACATTCCCTGACTGAGTTGTCTTATTTTCCAGAGAAACCAATAAAAAACAATGAAAAAAAACCCACCCCAGAATGGAATTAAAAATGAAAGGCTTCTCTCTCTCTCTCAGCAGAAAGTGACTTGGAAAAGTCCAGGATTTGTTACAAGCAAGCTGCATCCTGGCAGTAAAACCCAATTCCAAGCAGTTTCCTGAGCCAGAACTTTGCTGTGTTATTATGGGGGTGCTCAGAGCAGGAAATTTAAATTTGTGGATTCACCACAGCCATACCAAAAGTTCCTGCGAGCAGCTGCACCCGAGGCTGCTCCATCCCAGCACCCACAGAGGAGAGGGGATGGGGTGAGCACTCGTGGAGCTGCATTGAATGTGGGGGTAACTTAAAATTTTTTGGGGCAAACAAAAATTCCCCGTGCCTCGGTGGAGCTCTGGGCTCCACTGCAGCTGCCAGGACGCTCTGCTGTGGGAACAACGGGAATTCTGCTGCTGGAATCTTCTCCTGCAGGTACTGAAACAATTGGCCATCCTTCCTCCTTTGTAGGAGTCATGTTTTGCTTTTTCTGTTGTGTTTTTTGCTGATTTTTCCCTGTTTTTTGCTGTTTTTTTCCCCTGGCACATCCGTGAATCCCCAAACAGGCATTTTCTCCTGGAAAAGAGCTGGAAACCCTTTGGAATAATCAGAATTCCTCTCTCCCAGTGAGCCCACACCTGAGTGGGCTGGTGAGAGGTGCTGGTGGAGGGCTCAGGGGTTGGATTTTTGCATTTGGGATTTGGAACTCGCTGCCAGGAAGGGCAGTGGCAGAAGCAGCAGCTGGGAAAGGGGATGAAAGATGTTTTTGAGCTCACATGGGTTCAGGGATTCTCCTGGCTGAGGAGAGAGCCATTGCTGAGGGGCTGAGCTGACTCTGCTCTGTTATTCCCAGCTCCTCTCAGGCCTGGAGCGTGCTGCTGGCTGCAGAGCGGGCAGGGATTGCTTGGGGAGGCTGCAGCTCCAGCCACGGCTTTGATCAGTAATTGAGGAACCTTTTGTTCCCTGATTTAGTGCCCCTCCTCCGGGAGAGGAGGATTCTGGCTCTGCCAGATCTCTGCAATGATCCAGGAGCCTCTGGATTGTCCCAGCCTCAGCTGGTGCATGGTTGGAAGTGTTTGGAGGTGCACAGAGGCAGGAAAACACATCCCCTGCATCATTTCCCTTCATCATTTACCCCCTCGGTCCCTGCTGTGCTGGGAGACCTCAGCTCTTGCCTTGGGAATTCCAATCCCTGAGGGGACACTCAGGAGCTGCCCTGGAGGAAGGGCTGGAGCTCCATCCCAGCCGGGTGTCACTGCAGCCACCCCAACCCAGCCTGGCAGAGTGTGACATTTTCCTTTCAGGATTTGGGCACCTCTGGGGACTCCTGCAGCTCCCTAGGTTTGGGAATTCCAATCCCTGAGGAGACACTCAGGAGGAAGGGCTGGAGCTCTGTCCCAGCCAGGTGTCACTGCAGCCACCCCAGCCCAGCCTGGCAGGGGGTGACATTTTCCTTTCAGGGTTTGGGCAGCTCTGGGGGCTCCTGCAGCTCCCCAGGGCTGGAAATTCCAATCCCTGAGGAGACACTCAGGAGGAAGGGCTGGAGCTCTGTCCCAGCCAGGTGTCACTGCAGCCACCCCAACCCAGCCTGGCAGGGGGGGCGACATTTTCCTTTCGGGGTTTGGGCAGCTCTGGGGGCTCCTGCAGCTCCCCAGGTTTGGGAATTCCAATCCCTGAGGGGACACTCAGGAGCTGCCCTGGAGGAAGGGCTGGAGCTCCATCCCAGCCGGGTGTCACCGCAGCCACCCCAGCCCAGCCTGGCAGAGTGTGACAGCCTCATTTAAGGGCTGGGCACCTCTGGGGGCTCCTGCAGCTCCCCAGGGTTGGGAATTCCAATCCCTGAGGGGACACTCAGGAGCTGCCAGGTGTCACTGCAGCCACTCCAGCCCAGGCGGTGGACCCTGGCAGGGGGTGACAGCCTCATTTCAAGGCTGAGCAGCTCTGGGGGCTCCTGCAGCCTCCCAGGTTTGGCTGTGCCAGGCCTTTGGCTCCCTGGAGAGCCCCAGCCCCACCCCCTGCCTGCTGCTCCCGGGGCTCCCCCTGCCCTACACCCCGAGTTCTGCTGCACAAACCATTGCAGAGCTCCTGGGGTTCCCCTGAGCCACCCACTGTACCCCAACTCCTGTGAGCCCCAGCACGGGCTCCTCCATCCGGGGCTGGGCCCTGAGGTGTGCAGGGTAAAGGTGTGCAGGAAAATGCCCCAAACTGAGGGAATGGGGCTGCTCTGATGAAGGTCATTTGTATTTTGCCATGGAAATCCGTTCATTCCAAAGCCTGGCAGGGCAGGGCAGCTGTGGTTTGCACCATCAGGGTGGAATCCAGTTCCCTGCAGGCTCTGGGCTCACCCAGCAGCTCTGGGACATTCCTGATCCAACTGTGCTGCTTGCATTTGTCCCAAGAGGAACTCAGAATGAAAAAGAAAACTGGGATTTTACATTTACAGTGGAATCCAGTTCCCTGCAGGCTCTGGGCTCACCCAGCAGCTCTGGGACATTCCTGCAGTCCTGCTCCTACTGTGCTGCTTGCATCTGTCCCAAGAGGAACTCAGAATGAAAAAGAAAACTGAGATTTTACATTTACAGCCTATCTATGGCCCATTGTGTCCTTCTTGTTATCTGTGAAGAAAAAAAAATCCATTAAAATTTGGAGGTGGGAGATAAATAAATGCAATTATATTTCTGGCTATCAGCAGCCAACTCCTGACAAAGTTCCAACGTTGTTTTGGTGCTGGGGATTAGCTGATAGTGTGAAAAAACAAGGCTGAAATAAAGGAACCTCTAACCAACAAAGCACAATTCCCTTCCTGCTGCTACCAAATGTTTAGGAATAAAGGGTGTAAACTGTGATTAGGAGGCAAAATATTTGGCTCAGAGCACATCTGAAATTTACCAAAGACTGGGGTGAAAGTTGGAGTGTTGGAGTGTGAGTGGTGATTATGTCCTGGTCAGTAATTACAGCCTTTGAGCCTGACAAAACACTGAAATTCCATTAAATCCGGAGATTTAAGGTGGACTGGGCCAGATTTCCCATCCTGTTCATCATCTGGGAGCACCTGCAGATCCAGAAAAAAAAGATCCTTTCTTGAGGAAAACCCGCAGCACCACCTGGGCTCGGAGCTCTCTCAGAAGGGAGCCTTTTTTTCCCCCCTTTTTCTTTTTATAATGTTTGCATTTCAGTTGTGGTTTCTTTTGATGAGTTCATTTGCCTTTGTGTGGTTTGTCTGATTGCGAGGCATTCCTCCAGTGAAAGAACATAAATATTTACAGAGCACCCTAGATCAGAAATGCCTTTTGTTGTGAGATTCCATCACTTACAGCCTGCAAGGAAAACTCGAAATTAACTGCGACGGGTTGCTGGCATTTGCATCCAGGAGACAAATCCAATTTGCTGGGTTTGATGGCACCAGGATTGGAGGTTTTCTCAGGAAAACGTGGAGCTTTCCTGTTGCTAAAAGGCAATTTTGGCCTGAATTCCCACTCGAACACGTTGTGATGAGGCAGTGAGAGGATAGAGAGTGGAAATGTCCCGGCTTTGATTTGGTTCCAAGGGCTGGCAGCTGATGGGACAAAGGGAACACCTGCAGGAGCCCATCCCTGGGCAATCCAGCACTTCTGAGGGAGCTTCAAAGCCTGCTGGCTGCAGCTCCTGCTGCCACAACAGAGCCCTCGGGGCTGTGACAGCGGCTCCAGCCTCGCCCAGCCCCTCCGAAGCCAAGCACGAGCCCACATGTTTCAGGGTCAGGGATTGGGAAGATCATTGTGAGTCAAAATTGGCTCCCAATTTTCCTTGCTTTAACCTCCTGCAAATCTGTGAGACTTTCTGCAAGAATGATTTCCTGCATTGAGAATCAGATCCATCAGGGATGGGGATGCAGGATTCCCTTAACACCTCTGCCTCTCCAGACACCTCTTCCCATGTCCCCAGCCCATCTTACTGTCACAGGAACTTTGGGGTTTGGTGAAAATCTCCGGGGACGTTTGGAGTGCCTGGAGGTCCCCGGAGGTGGCACTCAGTGCTCTGGGCTGGGGACACGGGAGGACACGGGGACTCAGAGGGCTTTTCCAGCCTCAGTGATCCCAGGATTCCATGGAAAATGATGGTTTAACCCAGCAGGGATGGAGGCTGGAGAGCAGTCAGGCCTCCCCAGCTCCGGCCGTGCTGTTGCCATGGCGATGTGGCACTGGTCTCACCGCTCAGGTTCAGCTCGATCCGGGTTTTCCTTGCTCAGCCTGGGAGGTTCTGGTACCGGAGCCTGTGGGATGTGCTGGCACCCATGGCTGGAGACAGCAGCACTTCCAGGGCATCCTCCCCCTCTCCGGGGTCATCCCTGTGATTCCTGCAGTTCCTGTACCTGTAACTCATTAATTTAGTGGTGTTCAAGAGCACGTTCTGCTAATTCCATTGTTTCTTTCCTTTGGCCAAGCAGGAAAATCCCAGCAGCATCTTTCCTCAGCACTCCAGTGCTTTGCCCTGTCTCTGCTGCTGGGCTGGTTTCACCACGGGATCATTTAAATTGGAGAAGACCCCTGAGATCACCGAGTTCTGTCAGCACCGCCAAAGTCCCCAAGTGCCACATCCACGTCCCTTCAAACCCTCCAGGGACCAGGGACGGGGACCCCGCGCTGCCCGGGGCACTGCTGACTCAAAGCACCCATTGGAAAATGTCTCGGCTCCGCTGAGCACATTTCCTGCCTCTTCCCTGAGGTTTTTCCCCCAGGGGTGCTGTGGATGAGAGGTTGTGGGTGGGAGGTTGTGGATGAGAGGTTTCCCTGCCGGCTCCCCGAGCTGCTGGGCCGTGCAGAGCAGAGGATCTGACACGGGTGCAGCAGGAGGTGAAGTTCAGCCTCCCCCACGCGGACACAAACCTGTGTGCACAGGGAGCAGCGACCCAGAACTGCCCTCCAGGGATGGAATAAAACCCTTTTGTGCCTCTGCACAGACACTGCCCCTTCCCACTGCTCAGCAAACGCCTGATCCCCACAGGCAGCGCTGCCCTCGCAGAGTGGCCATGGCACAGCGGTCCTGCTGCTCCCTGGGAGCAGAATTCCTGCTTCCCACAGCCCCTGAGCACAGAACGGGCTGGGAGGGTGGCCGGGGCTGGGTTCCTGCCCTGCGTGTGGCCTGGCACTCCTGCAGGAGCTGGTGGGGTGACCCAGCCCACAGAGCTGCACAATCAGTGAAGGAGAGAGGGAAACATTGACAGGAATCCAGACAGGATCTGTCATCAGGGGATGGATCTGTTCTCATAAAATCAGGGATGGATCTGTTATCATAAAATCAGGGGATGGATCTGTCATCATGGAATCAGGGGATGGATCTGTTATCATAAAATCAGGGGATGGATCTGTTCTCATGGAATCAGGGATGGATCTGTTATCATAAAATCAGGGGATGGATCTGTTCTCATGGAATCAGGGATGGATCTGTTATCATAAAATCAGGGGATGGATCTGTTCTCATGGAATCAGGGGGTGGATCTGTTATCATAAAATCAGGGGATGGATCTGTTCTCATGGAATCAGGGGGTGGATCTGTTCTCATAAAATCAGGGGATGGGATGGATTTGTTCTCATGGAATCAGGGATGGATCTGTCATCGTGGAATCAGGGGGTGGATCTGTTCTCAGGGAATCAGGGGATGGGAGGGGATGGGATGGGATGGGATGGGATGGGATGGGATGGGATGGGATGGGATGGGTGGGAAGGGAACTTAAAGCTCATCCCATTCCAAACCCCAGCCATGTCCAGGAACACCTCCCACTGTCCCAGGCTGCTCCAAGCCCCATCCAACCTCACCTTGGACACTTCCAGGGATCCAGGGACTTTTCTGGGAATTCCATTTCAGGGGCCTTCCCACCCTCTCAGGGGAGGATTTTTCCCTGATATCTCACACTGTTAAAAACATCCAAGTACTGAATTGAATTGACTCACAAAACTGTGCCACGGACACCAGTGTCACCAGTGTCACCAGTGTCACCAGTGTCACCAGTGTCACCAGTGTCACAGTGTCACCAGTGTCACCAGCAGAGGCTCTGCCAGTCACTGATATTGCCCTGCTCTGTTCCCTCTCTGCCTCCTGCTCCCAAACATCCTTTCCCTGCCTTGCCTGCAGCCTGTGCCTCCTGTGCTCTGTCCTCTGGACCCTTCTGGCCCTGCATGCATCAAAATCAACCCCAATCCCCTCCTGCCCTGCTGTGGGTGTGCAGGAAACTTTTTTATATGAGGAGCTGCACTTCCAAGCACACTCCCTGTGCAAAAAAGGCACTTTTTTCACTTTCCAGCTCCTTCCTCAGGTTCAGCCATGGGCTGAGGGAGTGCAGGGCCCTTCCAGCACCCATCAGGCTGAGTCACAGTGACACCGATGTTCCTCCTGCAGGGAGCAGGGCTTGTTGCCCTCCCTCTTCTTGAAACTCTGCATGTTTCAGTCCTGTTAAGGTTTTTTTCAATCTCTTTTCACTCAGGGCTTGTTTTCCTCCCTCTCCTCAGTGCTCTGCACGTTTCAGTCCTGGGTTTTTTTTTCAGTCCCTTGTCACTCAGGGTTTGTTTCCCTCCCTCTCCTCAGCACTCTGCACGTTTCAGTCCTATTAATTTTTTTTTCAGTCCCTTTTTGCTCAGACAGCGCCCTGCATCTCCTGCCTGCCAGCTCAGCCCTGCAGGGCTCCTTCCCTTCCCCCAGGGCTGAGTGGGACACGAAGGGGTCACAGAACCCCCGAGGAGATTCCCAAGGCAGGAGCTTGGGAAAGGCTTGGGGGAAAGGGACGATTTTCTCCTCTCTGTCCACCCACCTGGCGCAGCAGGGCAGAGAGGATCCGATGTCGTGTGGGTGAGGAATGCAGGGCCAGGAAAACAAACACGGGCCGGTGATTAAAGCCCGCAGCGAGGGACAGAGCGGGGACACAGGGGACAGGGCTCTGGGAAGGGAAGTGGGAGCTGGCTCCTGTTCCTGGCCGCTGCTCGGCTCTGTGACCTGGAGCACATCCCAGCCCCTCTCGGTGCCTTTTGTCCCCGGCTGGCAAGTGGGACGCTGGCCCTGCCCGAGTTCCCAGGCAGGAGAAAGGCGGGCAGGGAGCTCGTTCCCATGTCCCAGCCCCCTGGCAGCCGGGGAGGCGGGGTGGGACACGGGGACAGACCTGGGACATGGGGACAGCCCTGGGACACACACGGGGACAGACCTGGGACACACAGGGGGACAGCCCCTGGGACATGGGGACACACATGGGGACAGACCTGGACACACAGGGGGACAGACCTGGGACATGGGGACAGCCCTGGTGCAGGGGGACAACCCTGGGACACAGGGACAGCTCTGGGACACACAGGGGGACAGCCCTGGGACATGGGGACAGCCCTGGGACATGGGGACAGACCTGGGACACACAGGGGGACAGCCCTGGGACACACAGGGGGACAGCCCTGGGACATGGGGACAGCCCTGGCGCAGGGGGACAACCCTGGGACACACAGGGGGACAGCCCTGGGACATGGGGACAGCCCTGGCGCAGGGGGACAACCCTGGGACACACAGGGGGACAGCCCTTGGGACACGGGGACAGCCCTGGGACACAGGGACAGCCCTGGGACACAGGGACAGCCCTGGGACACACAGGGGGACAGCCCTGGGACACGGGAACAGACCTGGGACACACACGGGGACAGACCTGGGACACAGAGGGGGACAGACCTGGGACACAGAGACAGACCTGGGACACTGGGACAGCCCCTGGGACACACAGGGGGACAGCCCTGGGACACGGGAACAGACCTGGGACATGGGGACAGCCCTGGGACACACACGGGGACAGCCCTGGGATACACATGGGGACAGCCCCTGCATCACCACCCAGGCTGCTGGAGCGTTGGGGACAGTGACACCTCCAGGACAGTGACACCGCTGGGACAGTAACACTGCCGGGACAGTGACACTGCTGGGACAGTAACACTGCCGGGACAGTGACACTGCTGGGACAGTGACACCGCTGGGACAGTAACACTGCCGGGACAGTGACACTGCTGGGACAGTGACACCGCTGGGACAGTGACACTGCCGGGACAGTGACACTGCTGGGACAGTGACACTGCTGGGACAGTAACACTGCCGGGACAGTGACACTGCTGGGACAGTGACACCGCTGGGACAGTAACACTGCCGGGACAGTGACACTGCTGGGACAGTGACACCGCTGGGACAGTGACACTGCTGGGACAGTGACACTGCTGGGACAGTAACACTGCCGGGACAGTGACACCGCTGGGACAGTAACACTGCCGGGACAGTGACACTGCTGGGACAGTGACACCGCTGGGACAGTAACACTGCCGGGACAGTGACACTGCTGGGACAGTGACACCGCTGGGACAGTGACACTGCCGGGACAGTGACACTGCTGGGACAGTAACACTGCCGGGACAGTGACACTGCTGGGACAGTGACACCGCTGGGACAGTAACACTGCCGGGACAGTGACACTGCTGGGACAGTGACACCGCTGGGACAGTGACACTGCCGGGACAGTGACACTGCTGGGACAGTGACACTGCTGCCAGCTCTGCTTTTGGGTTGTCACCTGTTGGAATCCTGGAAACTTAGATTGAGGGTTTTAGTGTACATGGGGGATGGAGGGATGGATGGAGGGATGGATGGATCCATGGATGGAAGGGCTGACACCCAAGCTGCAGCAGCCACGGGGGAGTGCAGGGTGTCTGAGATTGAGGATAACCCTGCCGAGGAGAAATCACTGCTGCTCCAAAGAACCAAAGGAATGCAGCTCTCTGCTGGCAGGAAATCAACACAGAAGGAAGCAACCAGCAGAGCTGGAGGAATGTGTGTGTGCCCCACCTGTGCCCGCTCAGGGACCAGCTCTGCACAACATTCCCAGAGCTGGAATATTCCAAAAGCCATCACGGGCATCATGGAGCTGGGAGAGCTCAGCAGCGCCAGGCTCTGCAGGAAACACCCGAGGAGGCAGCAGGAAAATCAGGAGAGCGCTGGGAGCGCTCAGCCCTGTGGCGCTGACCCACTTAATCCTCCACACCTTAAATGGTTCAAATACCTGACAAGTGACTCCCGAACACCTTCTGGGCCTGGGCTGTTCTCCGTCTGCACGCCGAGATGCTGATTTGATAAAGATTTGTTTTCCTTGTCTGTCTCCGTGGGAAAGCAGCCCGGCTGCCTCCTGCGAGCCGAGCTGGGCACAGGGAATTCAGCCCCGGGACAATTTGGGGCAGATCCGAGGGGCAGAGAGGAGCTTTGCTCTGGAATTGTTTTTTCTGGGCCCAAATCTTGCTCTGCATGCAGCCATCCATCTCCTGGCTGGCGGTGATATCCCATTTTCTGCCCAGAGCATCCCTCAGCCCCTCCTGCCTGAGGAAGCAGCGGGGAGATCCATCTTGCCCTCTCCTTAGCTGTGCTTTATAGCATCAATACTCACCTCTACATTTTAATTGCCTGTATTTTAATTGCCTCTCCCCCCACATGATGAATGCAAAGCTCACAGAACCCATTCGGGGAGGAAAAAAAAACAACAAAGGGCTGGCAATAAAACTGGCGTTTTCTAATGTATTCCTCCTCACAGAGACTCCTGGCCTGCCTGAGCTCATCTCTCAGTGCAGGGAGGGTTTGAAAGCATTCAGATCATGCACACCTTATCAGTCCGGGAAGTAACAAATAATAATAGCAAGGATAATTTGCAATTACTTCCCAGTGTAATTTAGTTTTTTAAAGAGGAGCTCCGAGCACCTCTCCTCGTTCCTGCAGAGGCTGTGACCCGGGCCCAGGGGGACTGGGAGGATTTAATTGTGGCACGCAGAGATTTCTGTGGTTTCAGGAGCTGAAGTGGGGCAGGCTGGCAGGGAGCAGCTCGCTGTCTGTCATTCACCTCCT
The DNA here is from genome assembly GCA_021534815.1 of Acrocephalus arundinaceus. NCBI lineage: Eukaryota > Metazoa > Chordata > Aves > Passeriformes > Sylviidae > Acrocephalus > Acrocephalus arundinaceus. The sequence goes on from JAJEOU010000680.1 coordinate 1,664,582, forward strand.
GTGGGGATAATTGTGGAACTTTTTACCTGCCCCAGTCTCACCTTCACTGCTCTGAAGCCCCATCCTGCAGGTTCCCAGCCAGTAAAATTGCCTCTTTGCTGCCTTTTGGGAAGGAGCAGAGCAGGTGCTTTATTGGCTGACATTGCATGGGAGTTTGGGGAGATGTGGCCTCCCCCCTCCTTTGTTTTTCACTTTCCTATTCAGCAGAGGAGGCAGAATTGGCCTCTGAGGCATTAAAACCTGAGAGATTCCATATCCAGGGCTGCAGCTGCACCAACATGAGTCCATTTTGAATTAAATTTGGGCCAGAAATGAGGGAGGCCTCTTCTTTTAGGGGATTAGATGGAGATCTCTGACAGGACCTCCTGATTTAAGACCATTGACCTCCTCTCACTTCCCAGCGTGGCTGCAGCAGAGACCAATCAATTCAGCTTTTATATGAAGACTGACTTTGCATCTCTCTTTATTTGATTGCATTTCTCTATTAAAATGTAACATCTCAACAAGATAAAATAAATTATTTTAGACTTATTTTACAGATGCCAAGCTAAGGTTTCCATGCAGCCAAATCCCAGCCCCTGGAAGATTTGGGATGTCTGGGGTAAAGGGTTAAAGTCTAAACACTTTCTAGGGGTTTTCTAAAGATCTGAAATAGAAAAATCATCCTTCACTGCCCTGAATTTCTTTTTTCTCTCAGAAATGAACTCTTTTTGCCTGGTGAATGTTGCTCTGGCTGTGTTTTGTGAAGGACACACATTTCCCCAGGTGAACACCAGGAGCTGCTCCCCGTGTGTGTGGAACAGGACAAACTCCCCTCTCCCTTTTTATTTGTTCCTCCTCAGAGCTGGGTCCCTGCTGAAGGATTGAGCACGTTTGAAGTTTGACAGATCCACCCGTGCCTGCATTCTCCAGTCCTGAGGAGAAGCTGGACGAACTGCAGAGTGAATAATTCCTCCTCCCTTCAGAGCCTGCTGAAAGCTCCCAGCTGCCACCAGACATTATTCCCTGGGCAACACAAGGATCCTGGCCGTGGTGACTTCAGATTTTTTTTGGTATTCGTGACAGAAAGGTGGGAGGGCAGCAGAAAAACTGGGCTGCCAAAAATCGGGAAGGGGAAGAGACACGAGCAGTAAATTCCACATCTTTCGTGTGAATATTCAATCCTTTAGCAGCATCCCGGATCCTGGCAGGTTATCGGCTTGATAAATGACATTTCTAGATTGACAGATGATTGCAGCTCGTTCTCTGCACTCTGCTGACCCACAGCAGCTGAAAATTCAAGGCAGCTGTTCCTGCTGAGCCTTGCTCCCGTCTCTGTTCCCTCCTCATCCCCTCTGACTCCCGGCTCTTCCCAGGATTCTCCATCCCTGCTTCGTGGCCCAGTTTGCAGCCCTATTTTCGAGAGCAAACCCTGCTCCACTCCCACGTTGGGATGGATTAGGAGCTCGTAATTGCTGCTGCTTTAAACTCCTCGTTAAGGAGCGGCCCCGAGCAGGTTTAATCACGGCAGCAGCTGCCTGGCTGCAGGGAGGCTCCGGTGGTGACAACGAGCGGTGGCAGCTGGGGACACATCCCTGCTTACCTGGGGGCCTCTGGGGGCACGGCAGGTGTGAAAACAACGCTGCTCCCCATGGAGCACCACCGGAGCTGGTGTTGGGTTTTTGCTGTGCCTCACTGCCAGCCCGGAGCTCTCCCGGTGGGCACAGCCCTGCCAGCATCGCTGCAAGAGCTCCCCCAGGCTCTGCCAGGACACAGCGGCTCCACACAGGAGGGGTTGGGCCACAAAAACTCCCTCGGATTTTCCTGAAAAAGAAAAATAAAATTTAAAAGTTTTCATTCTGAATCTGCAGCTCTGAGAGATCTGGAAGCCTCCCACTCCTCACCTCTGCACTGAGCGCCTCCTGAGCTCTGTGGAACTGCCCCAGATTCCTCATGGAGAGGAATCCCTGCATGGAGAGGAATCCCAGCATGGAGAGCCCTCAGCAGCATCAGAATCACAGAATTTTAGGTTGGAAGAGACCTCCAAGATCACCAAGTCCAACCCAACCCCAACCTCAACCAAACCCTGGCCCCCAGTGCCACATCCAGGCTTTCCTTAAACACATCCAGGGATGGTGACTCCACCACCTCCCCGGGCAGACCATTCCAGTCCTTTATCACCCTTGCTGTAAAAAACTTTTCCCTGATATCCAGCCTGGATTTCCCTTGGCACAGCTTGAGGCTGTGTCCTCTGGTTCTGTCAGTGCTGCCTGGAGAAAGAGCCCAAGCCCAGCTGAGCACAGGCACCTTTCAGGGAGCTGTGGAGAGTGATGAGGGCACCCCTGAGTCTCCTTTTCTCCAGGCTGAACAAGCCCAGCTCCCTCAGCCGTTCCTCACAGGGTTTTTGTTCCATCCCCTCTGCCCCTGCCAGCCTCTCCCATCCAGGCCTTCATTCCCCAAAATTTGGGCTCAGCCAGGCTGATTCCGTCGGCTCTGGGCACAGCAGGAGCACACAGGGATCTGGGATCTGGGATCTGCAGCAGCAGGGGAAGGGCTCTGCAAACGCTGGGGCACCACAAGAGCCTCGTTGGGGCACAATTCCTTCCTCAGTGATTCCTGAGCCAATCTCCAGGGAGAATGGGGAGCTCAAACCCTTCCCCAATGATTTCTGCATTCTCCAGCCCTTGCTTGGTCCTTCCCCTGCAAGGAGTTTTTGGCAGCTGCAAGCAGGATCTGTAACTTTAATTTTTGCTGGTTGCTGCTGCTCGGTGCCTGTCTCCAAAGCAACCCTCGGTTTCTGTGTGCCTCCAAGCCAGCTCTCTTGGCCAGCAGTGCAGAGTCCCAGGAATCTCTGTTCCTTTCCTCCTGGAAGGGCACAAAGCGAAGGAATTCCAGAGTCTGAGCTGTGGATGGAAATGTTGCTTTCACACAAGATGCAAATGAGGAACTCCTCACAGCGAGTCCAGAATATGGCAAATCTGGCAAGGGAGCTGAGACAGTCCCACATTTGAGGTGTTTAGTGCCCTGTTTAAAAAACAGTGTCTGACTCCCGGCAGCTCTGAGCAGGCTCCTCGTGCAGCGTCTGTGAGCTCACATCCCTCCAAAAATGAGGATTCTCCTCTTCCTTTCCAGGCTGGGCTGGCTCCAGAGGGTCTTGCTTTGAGAACACCCTCCCCTCAAACAAAAATTCCTCCTAAAACGCTGTCAGCTTCCCTCTGGAAGGAAACCTGAGCTGCAAGGGTTGTTTGGATTAGGAACAGCCCGATTTTGAAGCAGCTCCCAGTTTTCCTGGTTTGGAAGGATGGGGATCTCAATATTCACTAATTAACCTATTAGTTTGAATTAGATACCACCACTTAATTTCTAATCTGGAGAACGAGCGTTCCGGATACAAAGGGGGTGATTTCTTTTTCTCTCACCCATTCTTTCTTTCTTTTCTTCCTTTATTTCTTTCCCTGCTTGGCGAAATGTTTAAATGCCTTGTCAACACAGAAGAAACACGGGAAAAAAAAAAAAAAAAACAACAGTGACAAGAGGGAAGATTAAGGAAAATGGGGAAGATTAACAAAGCTTGATAGGCAGGCAATTAAAATCGAAGTGAAGGATCGTTAGTATTCATTACCAGCAAACACGGGCAGGGAGGATTGTGCAGCTGCTGGAAATCCGCAGGATGTGACTGGGGAGAAATCATCCCAAAAACCCACTTGCTCTTTTGGCCGGCGGAGTTTCTCCCCGCGGTTAAGTGGATTAGCCGCTTTTTGTTGCCTCTTCACCCTTCAGGCCTTATCTGGGCTAAAGAGCCTTTGAAAGGCCTTTGAGGCGAGGCTCCTGTCAGGGCTTTCAGGGAGGTGAGAGGTTCAGTGACAGCCACCAGGGTGACGGGGACTGACTGCGCCCTGCCCGGGCTGTGACAGCGCGGGGAGCGCCTCGGGAGCGGGGAAAGGCAGGGAACAGGGAGGGGATTGCGGATTCACCGCTCTCCTTGTCCCGGGTGTTACCAAAGCAATGAAAATGTCCGGAAAATGAACCCACAAACGCCTTTTAACATTTCAGGAGTGAGAGCGGAGGTGCAGCTGCTCTGTCACCTGGCAGTGGCTTTGCTGTCCCTGCGGCCCCGGGTGGCTCCAGGTGCCTCACGCTCCCGGTTAATGCCTCTCCTGTCTGCATGGAGCGGCGCTGTGAGGCTGGGGCAGCACAAATTGGTCCCTGGGGAGGGCGGTGATGTGTGGCAGCGCCCGGTTTGCATCATCCGAGCTGCAGCATCCCAACAGCCCGGCCAGCCCATCCCCACAGCAGCGGGCTCGGGGGAGAGGAGCCCGGGGCTGGGGACAGGGATCCACCCGGACCCGCCGTCATTAACCACTCCTGGGGCTTTTCCCTGGATATTTTGGGCTTCCAAACCTCTTCCAACGCAAATCAGGTCAGGCTCAGATGGCTCTGAGCGCGCTGCAGCCCAAGCAGAGAGTTCAGGCAACAGGGAAAGGTGTTTGCATCACTGAGAACCTTTTTAAAATTGCAAAGCTGCCTGAAAGATTCCTTAAATACTTGAAGGGCAGCGTTAAAGCAAATATCCTTCCCTGCTGGCTTTGGTGCCTGCCTGGCAGGCAGCTGGGGATGGGCTCGGTGTCCCAGGGTCAGGCTCCTGCCGTTCCCTGCCCCCAGATCCAGGGAAATGCAGCCCTGGGGAAAGATGAAAGGTGTCCAGCCAGGACCAGGTGCTCAAAGGCAGCACAGACTGATCCAGACCCCCACAGCGTCTCGGCTAGGAAGAAATCTCAGATTTCATTTTGTACAGTCAGGACAAAGCGTGAGGGTTGTGCCCTGTGGAAGAAGAGGAAGGATGGACCGAGTTTGCCCCAGGGTGGCACTGCTGAAGGTCCTGGCCCGTGTGGTGTGGTGGCTTTGGCTGTGTGACCTTTCTGAGAGCTCGGGCTGGTGCTGATGTGCCTCCAGGACATCCTGAGCTCTGCCCGGGTTCGTTCTGCTCCCGAACTGCGAGGGGGAGAGTTCAATGAGCACGGGGAAGTTGCAGGATTCAGTTTTGTTCAGTGCTTGTTGCCTTCCCCAGCTTCTGTCTGCGCTCTTTGGGTGTGGAAGGAGCCCCGCAGCAGATCCACAAGCTGTGAAAACCTGGACTCCTTCCTCCTGCCAGCCCTCCCACCTGCCAGCACCCACAGCCCGCAGCTCTCCTCAACAACATCCCTGCTCCCTCCTCCTTTGGCTTCCTGTGGAAATCCCCACGCCTGCCGTGCTGGATGATCACCAGGACGTGCAATCCAAATCCCTCCTGCTGCACAGATGGAGAGGGAAACCTGCAGGGCTGGCTCCCCGCAGCTCCCAGGGATGATTTTTGCACCGAGGCTGCAGAGTTGGTGCCTTCCCTGCTCCATGCCCAGGATACTCATCCAGCCCCTCTTCCCCGGGCTGGGGGAGAGCTCCCTGACAAGGTAACTGTGCTTTTGTCCCTTTGATAAATGAGGCTCCGTGTCCAGAGCAGCTCCTCGATATCTCTGTGCACCCTGGAGCACCCACCACGTTTGTTTTTAATATCTGTGCTGAACTCTGCAGCTCGGACAGCCCCAACCAGAACATTTCCCTGTTCATCACTCAGCCCTGGCTCCATCTGGGAGTGCCATCCATGCCCTGCTGCCTGCTCAGTTCCGGGCTCATATTGGTCACTTCATCACGAGTGACAGCCCTGGGGATGGAAAGGAATTCGGAGGTTCTGCACAAAGGTTTGAGCCCGGTGGTTCACAGCTCGTGGTTTGTTTATTGGGATAACCAAGGCTGCAGTTTTAGCTCAGAGCTTCTGATTTCCTGTCCGAGAGTGGGAGAGAAATGCTCCTAATCACTCAGACACAGAACCAGGGCAGAATTTACCTGCCTATTTCCCATTAATATTTCCCATTAATATTTCCATCTTCAGAATTTACCTGAATTTACCTGCCTATTTCCCATTAATATTTCCATCTTCAGAATTTACCTGAATTTACCAGAATTTACCTGAATTTACCTGAGTTTGCCTGAATTTACCTGAATTTACTTGAGTTTGCCTGAATTTACCTGAGTTTGCCTGAATTTACCTGAATTTACCTTTTCAGGTTACCTGAACATCCTGAGGGATATCCCAAGTGAGGGTCGTGGTGGTCCCCTCTCCATCCTCTGCTCTGCAGGGTTTTTAACCCCTGAGCATCTGTCACAACCACCTGTTCTCCCTTCTCCCGAGCCCAGCGTTGGAAAGAATGCAGCTGGAATTGGAATTGCTCGGCCATTTGCTGCTGCTGGGCTGGCCGGAGAGCTCAGTGAAACCAGGAGCCACTGACACACAACAAAACCCCTCTTCATTCCCCCGAGGGATCTGTGCCAGCTCGTCCTCCCAGGCCAGGAACTCCACGTGATTCACCAACAATTCCTGCGGGACAAAGGCAGGACCCAACTCCTGGCTGCAAATCAGGGGCCGGGAAACTTCCCACAAACCCTACAAGTCTTTGTCCCCAGGTGTGAGGGCTGTGTTCCCTCGGGGTGGGATCTGCTCCCTGCACTCCAAAAAACATCCAGGATCACCAGTGAGGTCTCTGGATCCAGGCTGCTCCCATGGGAAACGTGGAATTCCTGGAGCTCCTGGCAGGCGCTTTGGTTCCTGGCTCACCCTGGAATCAGCTGCCTGAGCTCTGGGCTGACTCAGCTCCGTGATTCATTTCTCATTGATGAATTGGGAGAAACTAAAACCAGAACCTTGGCAGCAGCAGCCAGGCAGAAGAAATTTCCCTTAGAATGAAAGAGTGAGAGTGGAGGTGAGTGGGGAGGGAGGTGTCAGACAGGATCTGTCTCACGCCAGTGCAGGTGCCCTTCATTCCCAGGCTTTCCCTCAGCTGGGCTGGAAGGAGAGGGAAGCCCAAGCCCTGGCAGGGCTGGTGAGGCAGAGCAGCCTGAGCTGTGCAATCCCCACTCGGTCACCTGTGAAACTGGGAGCCTTGGAGCTGCTCTCGCTGGGGCTGCAGGGGGGCTGAGGTGGGAAATGCTGAGGTGGGAAAGGCTGAGGTGGGAAATGCTGAGGTGGGAAAGGCTGAGGTGGGAAAGGCTGAGATGGGAAAGGCTGAGATGGGAAAGGCTGAGGTGGGAAATGCTCCTTCCCAGAGCTGGAAATCTCCAGCTGACAGCGAGGCTCACCTGCCTGGGCTGGGGCACAGCTCCCCAGTGAGGTTTAACTCCTGGAAGAAGCGTTTTCTCTTTTATTGTTTGTTCTTCTTTGTCTCCCTCTCAAACAGCTTGAATAAAAACCAATTTGTGTATAAAGGATTGATGGAAGAGGTGAGACCATCCCTGCAACCTGCAACCTGCCTCAGTCCTCCCACTTCACCTTTTAACACTTCTCCCCAGCCTAATCCTTCTTATTGCAGCTCTGTCTCCGTTGCTTTTACCCCCTGGAGACTCCACAATGTTGAGTTTAGCAGAGGAAAAGGGGAGAATTTCCAGCTGGGGCAGGTTGGATGAGCTGCAGCAGAGCTGGGGTGATTTACTCTGACCAAACCCCAGCAGGTACAATAACTCCCAGCTCCGTGGAGCTGCAGGGCTCTGCATCCCTCGCTTTTGTCAGCTTGGGAATGCACTTCCAGCTGATCACACTGGGGCTCCACTCCTGTGCCAGGGAGAGCTGATTCCACTGCCCTGGGAGCTGATCCTGCTGTGAGGCACTGGGGATTCACCCCTGGGCCAGGAGCTTTGGGATCTTTGAGGATCTCTCAGGCTGAGATCTTTATCTGAACAACATTTCCACGCAGTGCTGGAGGAGAAAATTTCCTTTTCCCAATTCCAGGCCTTGCCCACAGCAAAAGTGTCACTCAAACCGCCGAGAGGGAGCTGCAGGTCTGGAAAAGGGGAGGCTCTGATCCTCAATCCCATTTTCTCCAGCTCGAGACACAGCTTCTCCATGCCAAGCCCTGTCTCCGTGCCAAGCCGTCTGTTAAATATTGCGGAAATGTTCGGAGCAAACAACATATTTATCCTTTCAGAGCAAATGATGGGTTTGTTTCCAAGCAAGCCCCCGTTCTGCCGTGATTTATTCCCCCAGCCTGCACCTCTCATTCCCTTTTAAAAAACTCCCTGAATGCAGGTGATGGATTTTTGACATGATTGATTTTGACCTGCCTGGGCCTGAGCTGAATGAATCAACACTGGCAATTCCTGTGCCTGTGCCTGAGGAGCAGCAGGGCATCCTTCTTCCAGCTGAAATATTCCAGCAGTGGCCCTGCTTTTCCAGCTCAGGAATCATCTCCACCACACCAAACTGAAGCTGGGAAATGGTGGGAATCTCACCGAGCAAAACCCTTTGGATTCAGCTTTCTTTTGTTTTAAGGGACTTTAATCCAGGCTGAAAAACAAATTTAGGTGGGTTGATAGTGGCAACTTGTTGAAGCAACATCAATATTTCCCATTAGTATTTCCTATTATTTCCCATTAATATTTCCCATTAATATTTCCCATTAATATTTCCCAAAATATTTCCCAAAATATTTCCCATTAATATTTCCCAATAATGTTTCCCATTAACATTTCCCATTAATATTTCCCATTAATATTTCCCAATAATGTTTCCAGATAATATTTCCCATTAATATTTCCCATTAATATTTCCCAATAATGTTTCCCAATAATATTTCCCATTAATATTTCCATCTCAGCTTTCTGGTGAGAAATCCTCTTGTCTTTCAACACTTTCCCCTTCACATTTCAGCCCTCCGAGGCTCAATTAAACGACTCAACTCACGGCTGCTTCCCCAAGCTCAGATCCTCGGGGGATTTGTTCCCTGGCAAGCTGCACCTCGGGAATGCCCAGGTGTGCCTGGGGTTTATGTTTATCACACGGTGACAAACACAGGGTTCCTAAAACCGACAGGTTTAGCAGCAAAACAGCTCCTGGAGCCAGCCACTGGAGGGAGCCGCTGGAAGGAGGCTGGGCTTGGGCAATTTAAACCAGTTAAAATGTGATTTAAAACGCTTTGGGCCCAGTGGCTCCTGCCAGCAGACAGCAGAGGAGGGATGGAAATGCCCAGGTCAAAGGGAGGGCTCCAGGCATTCTCCAGAGCTGCTGAGCCTCTCCAAATCCATTGGAAACTCTGAAATGTTTGGTCAGAAGGTTTGCAAACACCCTGGTGTGGGGGTGAGGCCAAGGCTGGAGGAAATCCAGCAGCAATAAACCCTGCCCAGCACCCCCTGAGCCTTCTCTGTCCCGGCTCAGCCTCCTCATCCTCTCCTGCACAGGGAATGCTCCAGGCCCTTCACCTGCCGCTGTCCCAGGCTGCTGCAAGCCCCGGGGTCCAGCCTGGCCTTGGGCACTGCCAGGGATCCAGGGGCAGCCCGGTCCTCCCTGGGGAATGAGGGAGCAGCCCAGGGGGTTTGTGTTTCACCCGGGCTCAGGAAGCCTCAGCAGTGACCCCCCATTTCATGCCCTGCCCGTGCCCACCCGGGGAGTTCTGTGTTTTTGGGGAGGTTCCTGATTCCCCTGCCAGCCTCTGAAGGGAAGGAAGGATTGGTCAGGTGGATCCTGCAGAGGGTGAGGGATGTTCCCATGTAAATGCAGGTCAGGGAGTTCTGTATTTCTGGGGAGGTTCCCGGTTTCCCTGCCAGCCTCCGAAGGGAAGGAAGGAAGGGTTGGTAAAATGGATCCTGCAGAGGGTGAGGGATGTTCCCCTGTAAATGCAGGTCAGGGAGTTCTGTGTTTCTGGGGAGGTTCCCGGTTTCCCTGCCAGCCTCCAAAAGGAAGGATTGGTCAGACGGACCCTGCAGAGGGTGAGGGATGTTCCCATTTTGCAGGGCAAACCCTGTTGTAACCTCCCCTCACTCCTGGGCTGCCCTGGAACAGACCCAGCCCCGGTTTTTATTTTGTGACACCAACCCCCGGTAGCACAAAGGTTCCAAAGGCAGAGCTCTGTTGGCCTCTCCCGTATCCACCGGCAGCAGATGGAAATTCCTCCTGTGCCCCTCTCCTGGAGCTGCACGGAGCCCCTGCAGGGTCTCGGGATCTTTAACACCTCCATAAATAAACCGGCCCGCAGGAGAACAAAGCACCGGCTGGGAGCGGGACAAGGGCCCGGCTGGGCAGCTCGGGGGCCCTGGGGGTGGCACAGGGACACCCGGCCCGGGGGGGGCTGCCCAGCCTGGATGTCACTGCAGGGACACACGCAGGGACACTGGGCACGGTTCATTTCCACAGAGGGGCTGCCCAGCCTGGATGTCACCGCAGGGACACACGCAGGGACACTGGGCACGGTTCATTCCCAGAGGGGCTGCCCTTGGCTGGCTCCGTCCTGCTGCACCCTGTGAGCTCCAGAGCTGAGCTGAGCTCATGGAATTATCTCCTAATGAGGGAAAGGGTGGATGGTGAGGCCTGGGGGGTCAGGGGAAAAAAGAGAAGAGAAGGGAAGGGAAGGGAAGGGAAGGGAAGGGAAGGGAAGGGAAGGGAAGGGAAGGGAAGGGAAGGGAAGGGAAGGGAAGGGAAGGGAAGGGAAGGGAAGGGAAGGGAAGGGAAGGGAAGGGAAGGGAAGGGAAGGGAAGGGAAGGGAAGGGAAGGGAAGGGAAGGTCCTTCCAACACCATCTGCAGGGCTGGGTGTTCACAGGCAGATAAAAGAGCAGTGCTGAAGGGGAAATGAAAATGGAATCAGCTGGGAATGGAGCACAATGCTATGTTTAGCCCTCGCCAGGCACGGAAAAATATTTATTTCCAGCCTCGGGGATAGAACAGGGGTGCGTAATTAGGCAGCATCAGTGATGAGAGCCACTCCTTTGATGCCTTTGTGACCGCAGGGAGCAGCTGCAGCAGCCCAGGAGCGGAGCCGGGGACACCAAAGCAGCACCAGCGACACCACTCAGGATTTCTGGGCACTTTGTGGGCAGCCACAGTGCTGGGACGATCCCAGTTGGGCACTGGGGGATCATGCTGGTGGTGAATGTCCATCCAGGCCAGAGCTTGGGTAAATCTCTCCTGGTTTCCTTAAGTGTGGGGATGTGTCTGGGCTGGAGCTGCTGGGAGGTGACAGAGCAGGGTGTGCCAGAGGGGAGGAGCAGGGACAGGAGGTGGAAAAGCCCAATGGGAACAGGGGACTGGGAGAGCAATGCCAGCCCCAATGCCAGCCCCAGTGCCAGCCCCAATGCCAGCCCCAGTGCCAGCCCCAATGCCAGCCCCAGTGCCAGCCCCAATTCCAGCCCCAATTCCAGCCCCAATTCCAGCCCCAATGCCAGCCCCAGTGCCAGCCCCAATTCCAACCCCAATTCCAGCCCCAGTGCCAGCCCCAGTGCCAGCCCCAATTCCAGCCCCAATTCCAGCCCCAGTGCCAGCCCCAATTCCAGCCCCAATTCCAGCCCCAGTGCCAGCCGCAATTCCAGCCCCAGTGCTACTCCAATACCAGCCCCAGTGCCATCCCCAGTGCCACCCCAGTGCTACCCCAGTGCTACCCCCAGTGCCAGCCCCAATTTCAGCCGCAATTCCATCCCCAATTCCAGCCCCAGCCCCAGCTGACAGGAGCTGGCTGCATTCCTGGGCTCAGGGCTGTGTTGCCAGGAATGCTCTGGGAATCCCTTTTCCCCCAGTTCTGGGGCTGGGGATCTCCATGAGCTTCCCCTGTCGCTGCTGCTGAAACATCCCCAAACACTGCTGGAAAAAATCCACCAGTGCCCATTTCTCTCCTTTCCCTCTGTCCTGGAGCTTTTCCAGCTGCTCTGCCCGAGGTCTGAGCACCTCCAGCAGCACCAGGGGCTGGATTCACCCATTTCAGACTCCAGGCAGGATTTAAGGGAATAAAGGCAGGCTGTGCAGCAGGAGCTGTCTGAAGAGGCTCCGAGTGGCCAGGCTGGTGGTTTGTATCATTCCTGTTGCATTCCGGGCAGGAATTCCCTCCTGGATTTCAGGAAGGTTCTCCCACCCCTTCACCTGCAAATCCCTGGCTCAGGTTGCACCCCAAGTGTGGCACAGCCAGGCCAGGGCACCTGGGGAGCTCAATTCAGCAGGAATTGAAATACAGAATCAATTCCCTGCACCTCTGGGATGCGGCTCTGCAGGAATCCAGCTCTGCCTTTGGCCTCTCACACCTCTGGCAGCACAAACAAACTGATTCATGAGCAGGAAAAAGGGCATAGAATGACAAAAAAGCTTTTCTGTAATGAAAACTCGGGCGGGATCCTCCCTCCTGAAAGCTGCTCCCTGTGCCAATTTCGATGGGAAAACAAATGATTCCTATTGGAGCAGCACATTTGTCCTTAAAACGCTGGATTTCCAATTTTCCTGCTTAAAGACTTGGATGGGGAACAACCCACGGGAGGTGCCAGCTTGGTTTTTTGTGTGTCTGACGCTCCACGTGCGCTCCTGGTGACCTATAAATAATTAATAATAATAAATCTGCATACGCAGAGCTGCAGGCAGAGCCTCTCTCGTGCCTGTGCCCACACAAAGAGTTGGGCAGAGGATTTTAGAGCAGAAATAACTCCACTTTCTGCCCTACCTGGGGCGTGGAATCATAGCACAGCCTTTTAAATCAGATTTAAAGTCCCACAATTTTAACCGTGCAAGGTTTGGGGTGAGGAGAGGAGTTGCACGGCCCTGTTCAGCAGAGGGGTGAAGAGAAAAGGGGTTTTTGTCTCATTTTTCCCTCTCCAAGCTGCCCCTGCCTCTCACTCCCACATTATTTCCCCCCTTTCCAAACTGCAGCGTCAGGAAAAACTGTCCCAATAAACGATCCCATTGTGTGCAACCTCATTTTGTGAAATCCTCAGAGTGGGATTTCACAAAAACCTGAGTTTTCAAGGCTTCCTACATTCATTTATTTTTTTTTTACAAGGGGTTTTATTTCCCATGACAAACGGAGCATTCATGCATTGACAGAAGTTATGCCTGGGTTCCCTGCACTCAGGAATCCACATGGATTCACTGATTTACTCCTCTCTTCCCTCACGCAACTCTGATTTTCTCCAAGCAGCTCCCAGATTGTGCCTCGACACGAGGATAAAGTAAAAAGTTGATTAATTATGAGAGATATTTCATGATTAATCTACAGGCAGAGAGGAATTTTTGATTTCCAGAGGGCGCGTTCATTTCAAACTTTGAAAGCCACGACACATCCAGGGGACCTCCTGAGAGAAAGCAAAATTCACCACCCACACCCAGGACTTTTAATTTTTTTAATTCCGCTTGAATTTGTGGTTCCAGGAAAGCATGAGGGGCTCACTCAGCTCATGAGAGAACATGGATTTTCTCATGGAGAAATTTCTGCAAACAGGTCACCAGCATTCTCATTTTAAATATTTGGGATTTTTTTTTTCCCAAGGATCCCCTGCCATGGTGTGGCTGCTCAAGCCTCACTGCCATTTTTGTTGTTTATCCTCCTCTTTGTGAGTTTCTGTTCCATTTCCCCTCCCCTCCTGGTTGTAAATGCCCTTTGGAGAGTTCTGTTAGTGTTCAACTCCATTTATTCCTCCAGCTGACAAACCAGGCAGGAAAACTTCCACTTCATGGTCCAGCACAAGCTCTGTGTAAATTGTGTTGCCTTGAGATAGTTCTTGTTAAGGAAAGAGATTTTATTTTATATTTTAATTGACCAGGGGGGGTTTAAAGTTTCAAGTCTCAGCTTCCACGGATTTAATCTTCTGTTAAACTCTCATTTTTTTATCCACTCACGGCACATTTTTGGGGGTGATTTCTCCTTTCCCAGTAAATACGGAGCAGAATTTTCTCCCTCTGCACTTCCCTGACCTCTGCTGGGATTAAATATTTGGGAATAATTTGCCTTCCAGGCCTCCCATTTGGATCTGCACAGAGTCCACCCCAAATCCAGCCCTGCCAGCAGCCAGAGCTGCCAACTGCGATTTTCTGGCTGGGGGCAAGCGGGCAGCGTTCAGCATATGTTAAATCCAATCTGAAAATGAGCATTGCTGGTCCCCACATCAGCAGGGGGAGGAGAGCAGGCGCAGCTCCCAATTCCCCGCGGGGTTTGGGGGGACAGGGATGCTCCAGCGTGGGGCTGAACATCCACACTCCACATTTTTAAAGTCATTTGCGACAACAATGGCCCAGATCTATATCTTAGAAAAGCCCAAATCAGCTCATTTCCCACGGAGCCAGAGCAGGAGGGAAGTGTGGCCCAGCTCCAAAAAACTCAGCGGAGCTGCAAGCGCTGACACCAGGCAAGGATCTGGCCATATGTGGATCTGCAGGAATATTTTGACTTTCTGTTTTCCCCGCACAGCATTGGCTAACTGGCACGGCTCGTGCTCCAAAGGCAGCTGGGAAAGGAGCTCTGTGTGTGTGTCCGTGTGCTGGGGTGAGGAGAGGGAGGAGGGAGCCTCAGGGATGGATCTTTGGGAGAAATTCACTTTTGGGGCAGCAGATTCCCTGCCCTTGTCCTTCAATCCCATTTCTTTGCAGACCTTTCGTTTTTCTGGGTGTTTGTTGGTTTGTTTGTTGTTTTTTAATTCATTTAGAGAAAAGGAGAACAGGGATTCTGAAAGGAGCCAGGTGGGAAAATCTGAGCCCAACCCAATCTCTGTCCCTTCAGGCTGCTGGGGGAGAGGAGGTCCAGAAAAATGGGAGTAAAACTGAGCCTGGGAGGGAGGGAAGGTGTTTTAGGATGAGGTTTTATTTTCTCTGATTGGATTGATTATAAATTAAATTAATTTTCCCCAAGTGGTGCCTGTTTTGCCTGTGACAGCAACTGGGAAGGGATTTACCCCAGCCGGGGCAGATGGGCAAATATTGAGTTTGGGTTTGTTTGTGTGGGGCCTGGGATGAATCCCCACACAAACCCAGCTCTTTATCATCAAAAATCCCCTCTCCCCTTAGGAGTGCCAGCTGCAGAGCCAATATTTGGTTTTAATTTGCTGTGTACGAGCACGTGTAAAACAAACAGGGCTGGTGATGTTACCTGGGCTCCCGGAGGCTCTCGGTGAGGAACGCTGCTCTCCTCAGCTCGCCCTGCCCACAACAACTTCTCACCAAACTTTTTGGGAGAGAACTTGGCCTTTCTCACCAATTCTGGTGATGCTGCAGCTCTGGCAGCCACCCAGCTCCTCCTGGCATTGCTCACCCTGCCAAAACTTTGTTTCCCCCATCCCTGGTGGGTCTTGGGAGCTCAAACCCCCCAAATTCTCAGCAGAGGCAGCTCTAGAGCCACACCCTGAGATGCCTTCAGCCTTGGGATTATCCCTTCACACGTGCCACTGCTGGGAGCACAAACAGTGTGGCTGCAGAGGAATAAAATTCCATCAGGAGCAGAGGACACTGATTTTTGGGGATGGTCACCATGGAAAACACATAAATAAATGTTCCCCATTGCCCTCAGCTGGTGATTTTCCCTGCCCTGGTCACTGGGGCTGGGCCCAGCACACAATTTCCCAAAAAAATTGAGTTTTTCACATCAACCTCATCTCCATCCCACATCGAGGGGTTCAGCATCCAAAGCCTTCCATGTTCCCCTCAGTAGGGCAGCAAGGGAGCATTTTTCCTCTGCTTGCTTCCCAGGAATTTTCCTCTGCTTGCTTCCCATGGATTGCTCACTGGAAGGGCACTGCAGCCCCTCCGGAATGTTTTATTCTGCAGAGTCAATGCTAAAGCCTCACAGGTTGCATTAAATATCCATTTTCAAAGAGCCTTTTCAAGCAGAAGCTTTGACCATGGCAGAATTTGGCCTGTGTGAAGGACCAGGATCCAGGAAAATGATATTCCTAAAATTTCCATCTCAGTTCTTTCACAGTTTGTCAAGTTTTTTGGTTGTTTTGTTTTGTTTTGTTTTTAGGGGGTTTGTTTGTTTGTTTGTTTGGGGTTTTTTTTGTTTGTGGGGTTTTTTGAGGTTTTGGGGGGGGTTGGGTTTTTTGGGTTTTTTTTGTTGGGTTTGGTTTGTTGGTTTTTTTTTGGTTTTGGGTGGGGTTTTTTTGTTGTTTTTGTTTTGTTTTGTTTTGTTTTTTGTTTTTTTTTTTTTTTTCTGTTATGGGGATCAGGAGCCCAGGTCGGATGCAGCTTTTCCATTTCTTCTCCAGACCCCCCTTGCAGTTGTTCATCTGCATCTGCAGCTTCCAAGGCAGATGTTTTCAAAGACAGAGAGGTCACCGGAGGAAAAATCCAGCTGTGTCCTGCTGGACTCGGTGTCTTCACTCTGTCATCCCCACTTCCCTCCCCGCTCCCTCAGGGGGAGGAATCCAATTCTGTTTGCTTTGATCAGACAAATGTTTCTCCCCCAGCTGCTCCATCAGGGGCCTCTTTAGAGCCCTAATTAAGGGTTCTGCCACTTAAATCAAGTCCAACACCACGCAGAGAGCTGAGTAATGGGACCCAGCTCCCCACAGCAGTTTTGTTGTTTTCTGCATAAAGGGAAATAAATGACATTCGTGCGAGTCCCCAGTCTGCTGCGTTTTCCAGGGAATTTTCATTTCCCTTCCAGAAAAACAGAGGGGAGTGAGACACGTTGGAATGAGACCCTTGAAGGAGGGAAATCCTCATTTACAGCCAGAAGGGGTGACCTGGGAGAGCCCTCTCTGCTCCCTAAAACCTCAACACCGTCTGTATCCCAAACTTTCCTTTGGCTGCTCCTGCTCCGGGCTGTTCTGGAAGGATGAGGGGGGATCCTGCACCCCTCCTGCAGGGAAAGGGGATCAAACACATCCACGGGGGCAGCCGGGTGCTGCTGTCCCACCTGCTGGGCTCTACAGGGGTGACCCCATTTCCTCAGCTCAAACCCCAGCCCCACCTTGAATTCCTCCCCTTTCTGTGGGAGAAAGGCCTCAAAAATCCTGTGGGACATCACCTGGAACCTCACCTGGAGAGGTGAGCCCAGGAAAAAGCAGCCAAGGCCCAGCTTGGGCAGCATTCTGCTCCCAGGCAGGAACAGCCTGCCAGGAGGGTTTCAGAATGCCTGGAGAGGTTAAACCCAAATGTTCCTCACATCCTTGGAGCTGGTAAGAAATCCTGCTGCTCCTCCAAACTGTGCTGCACCTCTGAATTCTGCTGCCCCTCCAAACTGTGCTGCACCTCTGAATTCTGCTGCACCTGTGAATTGTGCTGCACCTCCAAACTCTGCTGCTCTGAATTCTGCTGCTCCTCTGAATTCTGCTGCTCCTCCAAACTGTGCTGCACCTCTGAATTCTGCTGCTCCTCCAAACTGTGCTGCTTCCCTAAACTCTGCTGCACCTCCAAACTGTGCTGCTCTGAATTCTGCTGCTCCACTGAATTCTGCTGCTCCTCCAAACTGTGCTGCACCTCTGAATTCTTCTGCTCTAAACTCTGCTGCTCTGAACTGCGCTGCTCCTCCAAATTCTGCTGCTCCTCCAAACTGTGCTGCTCCCCTGAATTCTGCTGCTCCTCTAAACTCTGCTACTCTTCCAACTGTGCTGCTCTGAAACGTGCTGCTCCTCCAAACTGTGCTGCTCTAAAATGTGCTGTCCTCTGAATTCTGCTGCTCCTCCAAACTGTGCTGCTCTAAAATGTGCTGTCCTCTGAATTCTGCTGCTCCTCCAAACTGTGCTGCTCTAAAATGTGCTGTTCCTCTGAATTCTGCTGCTCCTCCAAACGGTGCCGCTCCGAATTGTGCCGCTCCTCCAAATGCTCCGTCTGGCTCGGGGCTGAGGTGTGAACGGTGCCATCCGAAGGCAGCCTGACCCCCGCGGGTGCCAAACGCAGCCGTTCCCCTCCTCAGATGTGCTTACAACTTGACAGCAGAGAGGAAAACATTCTTCCCCTTTCACAGAAGACTTTCACAAGCTGCTCCAAGTTATTTTTTGCTCGCTGTGCCACCCAGGAGCTCCACGGAAGCGGAGCAGGGGAAGCCTCTCCTCGCAAAAAACACAGACTGGAAATCTTTTTCGCGCTCCCTCCTCTCTCTTTGGCAGGATCATTTGCTTGTTCCTCCCTCATGTGAATCCTTCTGGATTCAGAATCTCAGCCTGGACCTCCAGCAGCCCTTGGGAAGCTGATCCAGCCACATCTCCCTGCAAAGCACACTGCACACCCCAGCCAAGCTCCTTTTCCCGAGTGAATGGCCATTGAATGGATGTGACCATTGAATTGATGGCTGCAGGAATCCCTTGCGCCAGTTCTGGGGTGCTGCTGGTCACCCTCAGAGCCTGGCACACCTTTGTGGGTGTACAATACAGCCTGTGCCAGCTGTGCCAGATGTGCCAGCTGTGCCAGCTGTGCCAGATGTGCCAGATGTGCCAGATGTGCCAGCTGTGCCAGCTGTGCCAGATGTGCCAGATGTGCCAGCTGTGCCCCCTCCTCTCTCAGGAGGCAAAGCCGCCTCAGCAGGAGCAGCTCCACTGCTGTGGGAACCTTTCCGACCTTTCAGTGTCCGTACATGAGAGCACACAACAACTGCAGGAAGGTTTGAAATGTGGGGTTTTATCTTCTTGACTTCTGTTAGAGCCGGGATTAAATGCTGGAGAGACAAAGATTTCGGGTTCAGACTCAGTTGTTTGTTAATTCTTACCTACAGCACAATCTCACGAGTTGTGAGCTCTGCTGACAAGGTAGGAAATGCTCTGTCTCTAACTCTTTCCATGGTCTTTCAAGGGATAATTACTCAATAACGAGGTGACACCGTTATTATTTACACTTTTGACCCAATAATTGACCATTCAAGGCCCACAGTTCGGATCTTTTCACCCAATAAGAACAAAAACAAACACCCAAACCCATGAAGAAGAATGTGAAATAAGAACTTAGCCAACACCTTAAGTTGTCCATCTTGCTTTATGTATATTACTAAATACTAAAACCTTAAATCCTGAGTTTTACACCCTGTGACATCACACACTTCTATTCAAACTCCACACCCAAAACCGCGATGCTGTCACTCAATTTCGGACGCCTGTCCCACGGCCTCGGGTCAAAGTGAGGGTCAGTGCCTGTCAGCACAGAGAGCCTGAAATCCTCAGCCTGCGGGGTTCCAGCACTGCCCGGCCAATAATTCCACATCTATTAACTCTGAACATCACACGGCACATCAACTTCCCGGCCCTTGCAGCAGCGCAGCGAGTGCTGTCCCGGGGCTGGCCATAAATCAGCCCCCGAGGCTGGCCCCGATCGATGGGCAGGAATTATCCCCCAACATTAGGTTCCATCATACATGACTCCGGAGATTACTGGGCTGTCCTGTGGCGTGAGGAATCACAAGAATTAATGTTCTCCCCGTGCCCGGCCGAAATGTTTATGGGGCAGGATCACCCAGCCTGTATTTCTTGCTCCCAACCCTGCATTAATTTCTTTGCTCTTCCAGCCAGTCAATCGTTTTTTAAATTCGCTGGTGTATCAAAACCACTGAAACTTTATGGGATTTTTTTTTTCATTTTTATTTTTAGCTATTGTTTTACAACTTCCTTCTCCGACAAGCTTTTAGTGTTCCCTGTATAGAAGGAACACTGGATTTTGTCCCTCTAGATTTGTCTGGGAGCTGACCTTGGGCACAGGCTGTGGCACTGGGGCTGTTTGGGGACAAATTAATGTCCCCTTGCTCCAGAGCTGTCAGTTCAGCCCGACCTGGTGTGGATCAGCCAGGCAATCCGGGCTGCTGGCCTCCAAAATGTGACTCAAAGGAGATTTTCCTAAACATTGGATGGTTTGAGCTGAGCTGACGGAGCGAGTGAAGGGTTCAAGCTGTGATTTTCTACCGCAAATATTTATCAGTGTCATCAAACGCCTCTGGCAACGTGTGCCGAGGCCGTGGGGGATTGAAGCCCTGTGGAAGAGACTGCAGACATCCCGGGCTCTGTTCCTTGCTCTCCTGACTCCGCTGCAGCTCCACGGGGGAAATGTTTAATGCAGCTGCCACGAGCAGACGCCGTTCCACCTCTGAAGGTTTTTTGAAAGATCTGCTTTCAGCCTTATTGTGGATTTTTGTGTGAGTCACAGGCAGATATTTCAGAGCTATTTTGATGCCTGAAGATGCAATCTCTGTGACCTTGGTGCCTTATAAACAACATCCCATCCTTACCTGGCTTTGGTACCAAAATCTCCCCCTTAATCTCTTGGCTTCCCAGCTGTCAAATATTTCTCTTTTTTTTCCCTGCATCTTGGGAGCTCCGGAGATTAATTTGTTCACATAAATGGTGTGAGACACAGGGAGGAAAACATCAGTAGTAGGAGAGGATAGCAAAGAAATTTTTAGCAAGAAATGTTTTTTTGATGCAGTTACCTTCAGATGGGAGGGGAAGGAGGTGGGGGAGGCTGACTTTCCCTTTCTTCAGAAAGGCAGCAATTAAAACCTTCACATCCTTGTGCATGAAGGGAGTGAAAAAGTTTCTAAAAATCCACCACAACACTCTGCAGGCTGTCAAAATGTTTCGGATGATTGTGATGTTGAGAAAACAAATGCCATTTTGAGACAGCCCCCTGAAAGGAGCCCCTCAAAGCGCTCTGCACACATCACAACAGGATGTTTTGACACTGAAGGCATTTCACCCCCGTCGTGAGGATGGGGAATGTTGTCAGAACTGACACAAATTCCTACAAAACACCAATCCCAGCAGGCAGGGAAGCGTTTATTAAGAGTGAACAGAGGAATGGGAAAAACCTCAGCACCTCCTGTGCCTGAGGAGCAGCTGAGGATGCAGCAGTGACCCCACAAACCTGCCAGAGTTAATCCTGTCCGAGATGGAC
The DNA here is from genome assembly GCA_021534815.1 of Acrocephalus arundinaceus. Taxonomy (NCBI): domain Eukaryota; kingdom Metazoa; phylum Chordata; class Aves; order Passeriformes; family Sylviidae; genus Acrocephalus; species Acrocephalus arundinaceus. The sequence continues at coordinate 1,685,191 of JAJEOU010000680.1, forward strand.
AGACACCAGTTTTTGGGGCAGATGTGAGTTTGGTCTGTTCGCATATCAGGGGTTAATTGTCCAATTATGGCTTCAGGTAATGAAGTCACATTCCCCTGGTTTGCTTCTCCCTCTGATTCACTTCAGTTCATCCTGTTCATTCACTTCAGTTCATCCTTTTGATGACCTTGGCTCCCAGAAGGATTGTTTGGTCTGACCAAAATGTGGAGAAAGCTGTCCAGCTGACTGTGTACAGAGTCCAGAGTCCTACACTGCTGCAGTACAGAGTCTGAAAAATATGAAAGCTGAAAACTGAAGCATCACCCAACCCCTGTGCTCGGAGGGGACTGTCCCCTTGGCAGGGAGGTCACAGTGACAGCCCCGAGCAGGGCACAGCTCCCAGCCCACGTGAGCAGCGCTGGGGCAGGGCAGGGCTGGCACCATCCTGCTGCTCCTGATCGATCCCTGCAGGCAGTGCCAGCCCCGGAGCCGGGCGGGATCGATGGGCTGTGACACAATGGAAAACTGTCCCGCCTCGGGCAGCGGCTGTGCCCGCCCCACAGCCACAGCACAGCTCGCTGGGGTTTGGTCCTGCACAGCCTCACCTGCCTCAAAGGGAGCCAGGCAGGGCTGGCTCAGCCTCTGCGGCTCCTGGGTGCCACTGAGGGCATCGCTCCCCACATCGCTCCCACCCTGCTGCTGCTGCCTCTGGGGTGGGCACACACTCGCAAAGAGGAGCCAGTTGTTGTGTCTTTACATGAGTTTTCCACTCCTCTCCCTGCCCTGTGCGTGGGTACACGAGCATTGTCTGGTTCTCATCAGTTCTGTGTAAAAAATCCATTTCTTTCTGTTTGGAAAAAACAAACAAACAAACAAAAAACTCACAACCCCCCCAAACAAAAAAACCAAACCAAAACAACAACAACAACAAAAACAACAACCCCCCAAACAAACAAACAAAAAACCCAACCAACCGAACAAACAAAAACACCCACCAAAAAAACTCACCACCACCCCAAACCAACCCCCAGAGCACTGATGTTGTAGAGAGCAGTTCCAGCATTTCCTGAGCTGGGTTGCAGCGCCAGAGGTGCCCGTGGGGGATGCTGGGGTGAGCTCTGCACCCCTGAATTTGGCTGCTCGGTTTGTGCAGGCTCTGGAGCAGCAGCAGCAGCAGCCGGTGCTGGCTGTAAATGAGCCCAGGGTGTTCAGAGACTCGGCCCAGCTGGAGAACTGTGCCCTGAAATGTCCCCTTTTGTCAGCCTTGGGATGTTTTATCATCCTGTGCCACCCCAAACCAGACCAGAACAGTCCCTGCCCCCAGCACAGAGCTCCCAGTGGGTTCTGTCAGCTCAGGGGGTGAATTCCTCATGGAAAGGGATAAAACTGACTCCGGGACTCCACACCAAACCCTGAGCTGACTTTCTACTTCATCCTCCCGTTTTTCCACCCACTCCTTCCTCCTCCTCCTCCTTCTGTCACATTTGGTTTACATTTGGTTGTTACAGAAACCACCAAGTTTTGCAAATGTAAGAACAATTCTCCCTCTAGAATATCGAGTTTCCCCTGGCAACTGCCTCAGCTCCTGGATTCAAAAATGTTATTTTCTTGACCTATAAATAGGAGAAAGAGGCCAGCTGTAGTGCAGATGAAACGTGTCCTGTATGGTCTGGGATCCTCTCCCAAATCCTGGGAGCTGGAATCAACTTTTGTTTTTCTCCTCCCCTTTTCCACCTTGTCTTTTTTTAAGGGCTGAAATCTGACAGAAGCACGTGAGGAGCTCCAGGATCCTGCACTCGGGGTCTGCCAGTGCTGGTGTTCTGTGTCACAAATGATTCCCTGGCACTCAGCAGCCCTTGCTGTCATCCCAGCAGAGCAGAAACCCCAGGAGCAGCTTTCAACAGTCGCTCCTCTCAGCGGGAGGTTTTTATTCCCTCGTGAGCATCACCCAATTTCCCAGCGATAAAGGGAAATTCTGGGACTTCATCTCACTCTCAGACAGATGCTGTGTGGGCTATGAACAATCCTCAAAAAAAAAAAAAAAGAAAAAAAGAAAAAGAGAGAGAGAGAGAGAGAGAGAGAAAAGAAAGCCTCTTCCATTTATATAATTTAATAAATACAGACTTGCTGTTCTGATTGAGGTGCAGTGGGGTTGTGTTCTGGAGAAGGGAATAATACAAAACTGAGCCTAAACAAGAACCCCACGCAGGATCTGAGGAGGAGGGAGCTGTTCTGGTGATAACAGAATCAATAATTTCTGAATCTGCAGCGCTTCAGAAAGAATTGTGTGGAGTTTGCATCAAAATCTCCTCTTTTTTCACCATTTCCAGCAATTCCTGGAGGAAAACTCATCCTGTAGGAGCTGGGCAAAGCCAGAGCTCAGCAGAGAGGATCCCAGTTCCAGAATCCCCAGCAAGGAAGGGATGGAGCCCTCAGGAATGATTCGCAGACCCTTGGGGAGGGTTCTGATGGAGACAAATCCAGCAAAGTGAAGGATCCCCGCTGGTGCCAGCTGGGAATTCCCTCCGAGCCCTGGCTGGGATGATCCCAGCAGCAGCCTGGCACAGCCTGGCACACCCCGGCACAGCCTGGCACACCCTGGCACACTCTGGCACACTCTGGCACATCCTGGTACGTCCTGGCACATCCTGGCACATCCTGGCACACCCTGGCACGTGGGAAAAGGGCACAGGAGCCTGGAATTGCTCCCAGCTGGAAGCAGGGCTGGGACAAACCTGGGCTGGCTCTGGCGGGAGGGCTGAGGCAGCGCCAGCTCCTGCAGGGTGTGGGGCAGGGTCAGAAACCAGGGATTCCTCTGTCCCCTGGCAAGGACAAACAGCAGCACCGCCCCACAGGGGCAGCAGGGCCTGATGATCCCAAAGGGACGGGAACACTGCCCCACACCGATCCCTGAATTCCGCAGGAACCGTTCTGGGTCTGAGCAGCAGGCAGGGATAACAAAAGCAGATTAAACCAAAGTCCTTCAGGGATGGTGCTGAAGATTATTCCTCTGAACCAATTAAGCATACAAATTAATTTCCTGAGGGTATGATGTTTTATTAGGAAACAGCTTTTGCAGAGACTCTGGAGTTTGCTTTGCTCGCGACTGTTGTATTTTTTCTCCCCCGAATTTGTTGTGGATGCTGCCGTCACAGCGGGGAGAACATTTGCTTAGTCAGGCTGAGCTTTTCTAGACGAGCTCTTCAGCGATTTTGCTAGAAGCAGACAAATCCTAAATTGGCTGAAATGGAGGATTCACAACCAAAACTCAACAGCTGCCCCCCGATGCAGGAGCAATGGGGTTGTTGTGTGTCACTTCTGCATCAACACCTGACCCCACCAGAGGCACCAGCACTTCCCAAGTGCTTTGCAAGGTGCATGGATGCATCCTAAAGCTGCCCTCTGTTCTCTAGACCCCAAAATGTTGTCCTGGCCAGCGGTAAATGATCTCCTGTAAATGCTGTAAGAAGCAGGAATTCTAATAAGCCTAATTTACATTTGTTTGTTTTTCTTTTCCTCCCCCCTCCACCACAAATAGAAAATGATTCTTTGCATCACAGGTGGGCCCTTTCCAAAGGATCTGAGCTACCCAAAGATCCCCTGAAAAGTTGAATTTAGTATTAAGAGCTCAGGCTGAGGCCATAAAAGAAAGGGGAAGAAATTCCATGTTTCCTGGCTCCCTAATTCCATCTATAGGGCGGTGTGGGATGAGTGCAGCCTCAGTTTAGGGGATGGTATTTAGGCAGAAGGGTTTTTGGAGGGGTTTCTGTCCATGAGTGACTCCAGCAGGGCCTTTCTGGGAAGCTGCTCCCCAGTGGGGCCGAGCTCCTCAGCAGCCTGATGTGTTCCAGATGAGCAGAGCTCAGATTGGGAGCTCTCCTTGGAAAGTCACCAAGGAAAAGAGCAGAGGGGGGGAAAAAATAGAGAGTTCTTCTCTTGCTCATTGCCTAACCCTGGTGTTTTTGTGCAAATTGCACAAAATGAGGGCCTGCTAAGGAGGCTGTGCAGCCCTGCTGAAAGGACAGCCAGTGATGTATGGATGTGTCTCCAAGCACAACAGCCAAGGTCTCTGCTGGGGCAGACTGGGAAGGAGATTTGGCGCTTTTTCAGACCACAAGTTTATTTTTATGAGCTGGCCTGCACGGGTCAGCAGTGTGCCTGCAGCCTGGAACAACACAAGGAGAAGCTGCTCCTATTTCCAAGGACTTCTGGATAAAAGTCTCATTTCCAGAGCTGCTTCCTGCACACCAGTCTCAGTCTGCTCATCAGCTCAGTCACTGGCTCTGCTGAATAAAACTTTTCTCTGAATAAAACTTTTCTCTGAATAAAATTTTTCTCTGAATAAAGATTTTCCATTCTGCAGACTTTTTGGGCAAAGAAAACCTTGGAAAGGAATGCAACAGATGTAAGACTTGAATTTTGTTCTAAAGGTCAGCGACTTCCCCCTCTAAAATTTATTACTGGACTCAGCAGTTACTTTAAAATCACTGAGCTCTGCATTGGCAAAGGGTTCAGACTTAACTCTCTGGAATCTGATGATGATTTATTTATGGTTTTGTGCAAGAGGAAAAACTCTCAGTGAGGTTCCAGCAGAGCCCATCCTGAGCCAGTCAGGGACTGGGCCTGGTGTGAGGAACACAAACTGAGCTGAGTGTGAGGAACACAAACTGGGCCTGGTGTGAGGAACACAAACTGAGCTCAGTGTGAGGAACACAAACTGACCCTGGTGTGAGGAACACAAACTGAGCTGAGTGTGAGGAACACAAACTGAGCTCAGTGTGAGGAACACAAACTGAGCCTGGTGTGAGGAACACAAACTGGGCCTGGTGTGAGGAACACAAACTGAGCCTGGTGTGAGGAACACAAACTGACCCTGGTGTGAGGAACACAAACTGAGATCGGTGTGAGGAACACAAACTGGGCCTGGTGTGAGGAACACAAACTGGGCCTGGTGTGAGGAACACAAACTGATCCAGGTGTGAGGAACACAAACTGAGATCAGTGTGAGGAACACAAACTGAGCTCAGTGTGAGGAACACAAACTGAGCTCAGTGTGAGGAACACAAACTGATCCGGGTGTGAGGAACACAAACTAGGCCTGGTGTGAGGAACACAAACTGGGCCTGGTGTGAGGAACACAAACTGGGCCTGGTGTGAGGAACACAAACTGAGCTCTGGTGTGAGGAACACAAACTGACCCGGGTGTGAGGAACACAAACTGACCCTGGTGTGAGGAGCACAAACTGACCCTGGTGTGAGGAACACAAACTGAGCTCTGGTGTGAGGAACACAAACTGAGCTCTGGTGTGAGGAACACAAACTGGGCCTGGTGTGAGGAACACAAACTGACCCTGGTGTGAGGAACACAAACTGAGCTCTGGTGTGAGGAACACAAACTGACTCTGGTGTGAGGAACACAAACTGAGCTCAGTGTGAGGAACACAAACTGGGCCTGGTGTGAGGAACACAAACTGTGCTGAGTGTGAGGAACACAAACTGAGCTGAGTGTGAGGAACACAAACTGAGCTGAGTGTGAGGAACACAAACTGGGCCTGGTGTGAGGAACACAAACTGAGCTCAGTGTGAGGAACACAAACTGGGCCTGGTGTGAGGAACACAAACTGAGCTCAGTGTGAGGAGCACAAACTGGGCCCGGTGTGAGGAACACAAACTGACCCTGGTGTGAGGAACACAAACTGAGCCTGGTGTGAGGAACACAAACTGACCCTGGTGTGAGGAACACAAACTGGGCCTGGTGCGATGGGCACAAAATGGGCCTGGAGTGAGGAACACAAACTGAGCTCAGTGTGAGGAACACAAACTGGGCCTGGTGTGAGGAGCACAAACTGGGCCTGGTGCGATGGGCACAAAATGGGCCTGGAGTGAGGAACACAAACTGACCCTGGAGTGAGGAACACAAACTGATCCAGGTGTGAAGAACACAAACTGAGCTGAGTGTGAGGAACACAAACTGGGCCTGATGTGAGGAACACAAACTGAGCTCTGGTGTGAGGAACATAAACTGGGCCTGGTGTGAGGAACACAAACTGGCCCGGGTGTGAGGAACACAAACTGACCCTGGAGTGAGGAACACAAACTGAGCCTGGTGTGAGGAACACAAACTGACCCGGGTGTGAGGAACACAAACTGGGCCTGGTGTGAGGAACACAAACTGGGCCTGGTGTGAGGAACACAAACTGAGCTGAGTGTGGGGAGCACACACTGACCCTGTTGTGCCCTGGTGATGCCCTGGGGGTGCTGGGGTGGTTTTTGGGCTGCAGACCCGTGTTTGCTGGCAGCCCCATGGTGACAGATGCCTGCCTTGATCTTTGCACTGCAGACCTGGCACCCCCCGAACTCACATTTGTCACTTTTTGTGAGACTGCAGAGAATTGACCTTGCCAGCCCTGTTCACTTGGCTGAACTGTCCCCATTTCCAGAAAAATGGAAGCAGGTCATAGGGACAGAAGTGATACCAGCAACAACAAATAAATCCCTGCTTTGCAGCAGGATTAGGACCAACATTCCCTGGCTGGAGCTTTGTTTGTGCTGCTGCTTTTAATTTGGCTGCCTGGGAATGCTTAAACCTGGGAATAAAAAGTGAGAGGGGCTGAACCCTGGGCAGGGATATCCACACACACTGGGGTGTCCAGTTCTCCTGGCAGCTCGGGGTTTTTGGGACACACCAGAGTTGGGATGGTCACAACTGCACTGAAACACTCCAGCAGCAACGTGACTCCTGTTTATTGTTGTAGTTGTAATGGTTTCTCATTTAGAAGGGCCTGTATCAAATTTATACCCACTTAATATCTTGTTTATTGGGCAGTTAATCACAGGGAAGGGAAAAAGAGGGAGACAGCCTGGAGGTCTCTGTATCATTTGCTTAAAGAGGGTTTGTGATGGGGGGACAGAGTTTGCTGATCATTTATCTCAGGGAGATGGTTTATTTTATTTTATTTTATTTTGGTTTGGTTTGCTTTATTTGGTTTTTTGGGGGGGTTGTTTGTTTGTTTGTGCTTGTTTTTGTTTTTTGGTTTTTTTTTTTTTTTGGAGGGTTTCTGGTGGGGAGGATTTCTGGAGGACAGGACTCAGAACAAAAGCCTTTGGTAAAGTCACCTCAAACATGAGGTGAGGGCCCTTCCTTCCATGGAGAGCAGCCAGGATTCCCTTGGGACCAGCATTTCCCTTTCTCCATGCTCTGCTCCTGCTCTTTGGCACCAGATTCCCACCCTGGATAATTCTGGATTTTTCATTTATTGTCCTTTCATTTGTTGCCACCCACCTCAAGCTGGCTCTGACTGCAAACTGCAATTGAATTGTTTTTGAAGTGAAACAAAATCATGAGACAACAACATTTGTCCTTGTCCACTTTGGTCCTGCAAGGCCAGGCTGAGATTCAAAAGCAACAGGAATTATTTTAACCTTGTCTTGGGCCCAGGAAGAGCTAAAGGAAACCATCAAAGCTGATGGTGCACCTCAACCATCAAACCAATAAAACCCTGGGAATGAGAGCCCCAGTTTGGCTCTTTTGGGTGGCCCAAAGTCACAATTGAGGTTTTACAGTTAAACTCTGATAAAAGTGGCAGTAATTTTTTATTATCTTCTGTCTTGCAGCAAGAAGCTCTGCACAAGTGTCAGTAAAAGTAAAAACCACATAAATCATGGCAACGGTGCCTTGGAGCAGCTGGCATGGCAGGGAAACAGGGAAGCTTTGGGGATAGGAAGTGGAAATTTATGGCCTTGGCTTTGCAGTGGCTTCTCTGGGGTCCTGGAGCACATTTTGTCCTTCTCATTTCAGTTTGGTGCCCAAAATTCCCCATGGGGTGCTGGTCATTATTTATTGTGCTGGGCATCTCCTCAGGGGGCAAAGCAAGCTGGGAGGGAGGTTCAGGGATGAGCTGCACTTCCCTCATCCCCAGCCTCAGCTTTTTACCACCAGACACCCTCTGAAGGAGAACTCTGTGATAATGAAATTTAACTCCGAGAAAATTGATTTTCCCATTAAAAAGTTACTCTGAAGTGACTGGGATTTTAAAGCAGTGATAGGTGTGAAGGACCAAAGCTGAAAATAAAAATGTACCTGAATAGAACCAGAGCCGAAAATAAAAATGTGTCTGGGTATAATCATATTATGGGCTTAGATCAGAGCTTAAATGAGGTTGAGTTTAGCAGCTTTGAAAGGTGCACTTCCCAGTTGTCACCCTGGAAAGGATCCTTGCAGCAGGATATTTAATGAACTCCCTGCAAGGCTTGGAGCTCCCGAGCTGACAGGGGAAATCTAGGACACAACATCGTGCAGGAATCACTTCCATGGATGCACACAAAATCCCAGGGGGTGCAGGCGCTGCCAGGGGGAGGCTCAGGGAGGGGCTGCCAGCCCCTGGGGTGACACAGGTGGGACAGGGCAGGGAGAGGTGGCAAAACTCACCCAGGGCCGTGGAGGGGCTGGGAATTGATCCTGGTTTTCCAAAATGTGGGAGGAGGAGGAGCTGAGTTGTTGGCCATGGGAATGACCTCTGCAATGGGAATGACTGCAATGGGAATGACTGCAGTGGGAATGATCTCTGCAATGGGAATGACTCAATGGGAATGACTGCAATGGGAATGATTCAGTGGGAATGACCTCTGCAATGGGAATGACCTCTGCAATGGGAATGATCTCTACAGTGGGAATGACTGCAATGGGAATGACTGCAGTGGGAATGACTGCAGTGGGATTGATTCAATGGGAATGACCTCTGCAATGGGAATGACCTCTGCAATGGGAATGATTCAATGGGAATGACCTCTGCAATGGGAATGACTGCAGTGGGAATGACTGCAGTGGGATTGACTGGAATGGGAATGACTGCAGTGGGAATGACTGCAGTGGGAATGATTCAATGGGAATGACCTCTGCAATGGGAATGACTGCAATGGGAATGACTCAATGGGAATGACTCAATGGGAATGACCTCTGCAATGGGAATGACCTCTGCAATGGGAATGACCTCTGCAATGGGAATGACTCAATGGGAATGACTGCAGTGGGAATGACCTCTGCAATGGGAATGACCTCTGCAATGGGAATGACTGCACTGGGAATGATTCAATGGGAATGACCTCTGCAATGGGAATGCCCTCTACAAATGACCTCCTTCTCCTCCTGGAGGAGCACTGAGTGTCCCCAGAATCAATGTGGCTGGAAAAGGCCTTGGAGATCATCAAGTCCAAAATGCTGCATTTGCTGCCTTTTTTTTTATTAAAAACTAAATAAATTCATGGCCTGGCTCTTCCCCTTTCCCAGCACATTGCCTCCCCAAGCACTGCAGGAATGGAGCAGCCCCACTTGGGGCTGTTAACAGGGAAGGTGTGCTGGTGCTGCTGGAAATCACAGACACATCCCCACCTCTGCCTGCTGGGTTGAGTTCTGTCCTTCCAGTGTCCATCTCACCCAGAGCACAGAAAGATTTGAAGAAGATGAATCTCTAGTGATAAAAATTCCCTGCTCAATCAGTTTATGGGTTCTGTTCTTTAGCTCCTGTTCCTCCAGCAGCAGGCACACAGGGTTATGTGGTCAAACACATTTTTTGGCTCCTCCCAGCTCAGCCTTGGCCCTTCTGATTTTTCACCTCCATCTCCCTGATGCATTTCCCCATCCCACCCACGAGCTCATCCCTTCACTCTGGGAATCGATGCCCTAAACTGGAAAGCTGTCGTTTGTCTCCCCAGCACATCCCTTGTAAAGATTCCAATAGATCTGTAAGCCCCGGAGTTTATTGTTTTGGATGGGCACATAACTGAAGTATTATCTTAGCAGGAGCTGCTCGGGGAATATGGATGGGTTTGTGTGCAGGGGAGCAGTGAGATCCATCATAGGAGAGAGCAGAGCCCTGCTGATGGATCTGTGCCATTAGAGAGGCTTTTTAAACAGTTCCTCTCTACCCTGAGTGCCAGGGGCTGGCAATCCTCAGGGAAGGGTTTTCCTGCCTCAGGGGCCAGAGGTTCTCACTCAGAGGAGGGTTTTCCTCTTATCAGGCACCTGTTGTGTGTAGGGAGAGGATTTAGGGGCAGGAATTGTTCCAAATGAGATAAAAGTGCCTCAGTTTGGGTCCCCACTTTGTGCTTCAGCTTTATTCAACCTGGCCTTGGGCTCTTCAGGGCTGGGGCAGCCACAGCTCCTCTGGACAGGGCCTCTCCCCCCTCACAGGGAGGATTTCCTTCCCAATACACCACCCAAAGCTCCTCTCTGCCAGTTTGAAACCATTTCCCCTCATCCTGAATTGCAAAAATTCCCTCTCCATGTTCATTGCAGGAAATCCTCTCAGGTACCACCAGGTGTTATTTCCCCCTGTCCTGTTCATTCTCTGCTCATCCTCTGGAGCCTTTAAATGCTCTGCTGTCCATTGATGATGGCCAGGACATTTTTACCTTTAAATTTTACCTCTTCACCCTCATCAGTGACCAAATCTCAGCCTTTCCAAACCCACCTCCATCCGTGGGATGGAAACACATCTAGAAACTCTTGCACTGGTTGGGTTTGGAATGAGTTCCATCAACTCTTCCTCTTCCCATCTCCTGGCAATGCCAGCTTAATTGCCCAGAACCCCACCAGAAATCATGTTTTAAATCAGGGAAATGGGAAAGGTGTCAGGACTTGGAGAATTCCCCAAATTCCCCAGGCTAAAATTCCCACCCGAGGAGCAGAGAGCTGTGAACCCCTGGAGGGATGATGGGACTTGGCAGTGCCGCGTCTCCTTGAGAAAACAGGTGACAAAACGTGCTGAAAAAAACTTCATTTCCGTGACACATCCAGAGCAGCCCCGTTGGAGGCGATCTAAAAGAGAACACCTTGCCATCCAGCATTAATATCCCAGCAAAAAATAACAGCTCTGCCTCTCAGTGCCTGGCACTTGATTTTAATAGGCCCAGAGCACATAAAAGCTGAGACAGACGGGTTTAAATCAGTCAGACAGAAACCTCTGCCAGCCCTTCCCTCAGCCCTATAGGAGCTCCTTTATGATCTCATATTTTATTGACGAGGCTGACGTTGGTAAAAGTGCCCAGGCACGAGTGGTTATAAATGTGCATCGTCTGCTCCGTCTAATCCATTAACTCATTAAAATAATTGTCTTAATTTGATTGTTAAAGTGATTAATAGGGCAAGAGTTAAAGGAAATTAATACTCCAAATTGAAGCATAACTGCAGCCGAAAAATAACTCGGCGGGATTGATGTGGTAACAAGGTGCAGGCTCGTGGTTAATGAGCCTTGGGGAGTTAAATATAGCAAGGAGAGACAGGAAGAAAATTCCTCTGCACAGCCTGGCTGCCGTGGGTTGGGATCCGGAGCCCAAAGTTCTGCCCAAGGTTTGCACAAACCAATATTAATTCTAATATCGGCAGATCAGAGAATAGAAATATTTAATAGCAGCTCCTGGTTGATTTTTAGGAGATGTGGGAGTGCCCAGATAAAGCTCTGTGGCTGCAGTCACCAAATATTCCATCATCAGAAAATTCCTGGGGAATAAGCACCAACACTCAGCTACAAGTGTCTGGGGTGGAAAGGAAATGTGGATCTCCCACAGTTTGTTTCAGTCCTTATTCTTTGTTTTTAGGCCCAGCTTTATCCAAATCCATTTTTTCCTTTCATGTTTTTCGTCTTGGGGATGGATTTTTTTCCCTGCCTGGAGCACGGGGAGGAAATGCCACACTGTGAAGTGCCAGGTGAAATTATCCACGCAGACACTGCGGGGTTCAGGAGTCTCCTGGCATTTTGCTCCCTGGGTTAAGAGAGTTTGTTTTGCTCAGTTCAAACAGAAACTCGAGGCTCCCAGGTTGATGAGGGTGGCACAAGGCAGCTCTTGGTTTACACCTCTTTCACTGCTGCTCTGATTTCCCCTCTTTTCCATAATTCCAGGGAATTTTGGGGATGGATTAATCAATCCTAGAGATTAAAACACTCCACTTGGCATGGTGGGCCTGCTCTGATGGCAGCTTTGGTCTTTAGCAGAGGAAATCTTAAATTTCTCTCAATTCTCTGCTGCACCTGCCACTGGTGGGCACTTAAAGCTGTGAAAAAACCCCAAAAAAACCCAAACCTGTAATAAATACAGCTACAGGCAGAATGCACACATTCCTTCTCAGCCCTCTTGCTATCCAAGGTTCAAAAAAGCAGAAAAATATGGGCAACGAAATAAATCTCAGCTAAAATGAATGTTTGGGGAGATTGCTGCACACAGATAAGGCCTAACAGGGTGGACCGAGGGTTTGCAGCCCTGGGCAAGCGGAGCAGAAAATATTGCAGAGCTCCCAGGCTGCAGACACCTGGGGAGCCCAGAGCAACTGGAGATTTTATAACTCAGCTTGGACAAGCCCCTTTGAACAAGTAAATTGGATATGAAAAGGGTAAAAAGTGAGAGTAAGAGAAAACCAGCAAAGCATGGACAGGAGTGAGCGAGGCAGGAAGAGAGAACAACTCTATTTATATTCACCCTTGGCACGGGCAGCAAGAGCCCCTTGCCATAAGCTTTAAATATATTTTTAATGTTCTCTTCTCTTTGCGCTGCTTGATTCTCTCTGACAACAAAACCTGGCTGCCCAGATGTGCAGTGAGGAGCAGGGGGAGGGAATGAAGGCTCTGAGCAGAGCTGCAGGTTCCAAGGATTGCTGGGGTTGAATTCTCCACTTGCAGAGCACATCTCTGAGGTTTAAACTGACTGAGGTTTTAAACTGGCTGAGGTTTTAAACTGGCTGAGGTTTTAAACCGGCTGAGGTTTTAAACTGACTGAGGTTTTAAACTGGCTGAGGTTTTAAACTGACTGAAGTTTTAAACCGGCTGAGGTTTTAAACAGGCTGAGGTTTTTAACTGGCTGAAGTTTTAAACTGGCTGAAGTTTTAAACTGGCTGAGGTTTTAAACTGGCTGAGGTTTTAGACAGACTCCAAGTTTCTCCAGGACCATGTGAAGGAGGTGCAGGCACAGCACAAATCTGGGTGAAACCTCTGAGAAAACCCAACTTGGCTCCATCTCCTGCTGGAATACTCTGAGATCACTGCTCTAAAACTGAAGGGCAGGGATTTATCTATTTTTTTTTTTTGTTTTCTTTTCTAACAACCTGAAGGTTTGAGCTGAGCTCCAGTGGGTATTTCTGGAGCACACAGAGCTGGGAGCAGCTCTCACTCGGAGTCAAGTGCTTTGTTGTGGCAGAGCAAACTGTGAAGGGAGAGAGGAAATCCACAGCACGCTCAGGCGGCAGCCAGAGTCACAGAATTAATCAGTAAATGATGTGTTTATTGCCCCAGTGGAAGGGGAAGGCAGACTGAGGTCTGCAGCAAGAATAACTCGGCTCTTTTTTTAGGGCAGAATGAGGCTGCAGAAGTTTCCCCGGTTTCCTCTGTCGGAAGTGTCTGGGGCAGCTCTCAGGGAGCCACGTGGCAGAGCTGCTGCTGCTCCTGAGAGCAAATCGATGTCTGCAGAACCCACCAGGAGCTGTGGGCTGAAACCTCGAGCTCCTAAAAGCAGACAGAACATTACACAGGGCTGTTAATTCAATTAATGGCTTTAGCTTAACTCCCCTTGTGCTGCTGTTGGTGGGCTGGTGGAAAATCCAGATTTCAGCGGTGCCAGCGAAGATTTTGGGTGTGTTTGACCCCACTCTGTGCCCTTCCTCTGCAAGGGAGTGGAGGAGCTGAAGCCCCAGAGATATTCTGGGGTGTTTTTGCATGCAGAGCCAAAGGGGAAGAGCTGGAAATAAACAAAATGATTATTCCTAAACTGGAGCAAATTGTAATCACCGCCTTGGGATCCTGCAGTCACCAGCAGCTCCCACCAGCCCCTGGCCCTGCTCCTCTGGGGGAGATGGAAGATGAGGAAATGTGTTTTCTTCTGGCTCTGGATGCTCAGCAGAACCTCCTCGGACTTGCCAGGGGCATTTTGTTTCTTTAATTCCTCAAAGTGTTTCGAGACCCTGTAAAATCCCAGGCTGAGATGTTTCAGCACTTCCCTGGAGTTCTCCAGGAAAGGAAAACCTGGAGAGGCAGATCTGTAACAGCCTCCCCCTCCCAGAGGCTTTTCCAGCAGCCTATTCCTGTCCTGCTGCCTGTGCTTCATTTCTAAAAAGGCAGAAAAAGCAGGGCTGGCTCAGGGGAGCTGCCAAAGCCCAGCATGGGAATTTTCCCATCCCTGGAATGTCCAAGGCCAGGTTGGATGGGGTTTGGGAAGGTGGAAGGAGTCCCTGCCCTAAGACAGAAAGAAAAGAGAGAAATTCCTGGCCAGGGAGTGGGGTTCTCCTCTGACTTTTTGATCTGTGTCCATTTGGCTCCGAGCTGGAGCAGCAGAGGTGTTTATTAACTCACAGGATCCTGTTTCTCAGGGGCCCCTGATGGAAAATAAACCTTCCAGCTTGTCGGGAGCAGGAGTTCAGCGACACCGAGGGTTTTCCACCAGCGACTGGAGATAATCAGGCTCATTCCAGGGAGTGCTTTAAGAGCCCCAGGGGTCTCTGGAGCAGCCAGAGGGAAGCAGAGCAGCAGCTCTGCCCAGCCAGAGCCCTTTAAAGAACCAGATTGATTCAAATACCCAAAAATGGGAATTACTGCTGCTTATTTTAAGAGCAAACCTCACTCGAATGTCATCTTCTTCAAGTGCCATCCAGAGGGATGATGACACAGACAATAACCCATTTCTGGTTTGAATTACTCCGTCGTACCTCAGGCGAATTTTTCCTGGAGGGAGAATTTGCTGTGGCGTTGGGGCGTGGCTGTGAGTCCTGTGTCACTGAGCCACTGCACGGCCCTGGTGGCACCAGTGACACCCAGGGAGTGGTGGCAGGGCTGGGCACGGGGCTGGCAGGCAGCAGGGTGGCTGTGGATCATCCTCCTGCCAGGAATGATGATGGGAGCACGGATGGGAGAAAAACAGCTCCAGCTTGGGATGGGTTTGACTTCTGTTCCTCTCTGCCAAGGTTGGGATAGAGACACACGGGAAATGCAGGATCAAGTTTGGGCTTGGTTGTTTATTATCTCTTATCTATTTTTAGTATTTACTTCTCTATTTACAGTATTTCCTTACCTATTTACAGTATTTCCTTCTCTATTTACAGTATTAACTTCTCTATTTACAGTATTTACGAGCTGTGAGCTAGAAAACAAAGGTAAAATGGAGCACTTCTAACTCTTTCTAAGGTTATTTAAGTGATAATTACCCAATAATGAGGTGACACCAATATTATCTATACTTTTGACTTAATGATGACCACCCAAGGCCCGAATTTTGGACCTTTTTCACTCAGTTACAGAAAACCACCCAAATCCATGAAGAAGGAGAAGGAGAAGGAGAAGGAGAAGAAGAAGAAGAAGAAGAAGAAGAAGAAGAAGAAGAAGAAGAAGAAGAAGAAGAAGAAGAAGAAGAAGAAGAAGAAGAAGAAGAAGAAGAAGAAGAAGAAGGAGAAGAAGAAGGAGAAGGAGAAGAAGAAGGAGAAGAAGAAGAAGAAGAAGAAGAAGAAGAAGAAGAAGGAGAAGGAGAAGAAGAAGGAGAAGAAGAAGAAGAAGAAGAAGAAGAAGAAGAAGGACTTAGCACCCAGAATTCTCCATCTTAACTCACATGTATTACTACCCACTAAAACCCCAAATCCAAGTTTCCAGAATTCCAACCCCAGCTGTTCCCATCCCCTGGGACAAACCCTGGGCTGATTTCTGCCCCCAGCTCTGCCTCAGCCCTGCAGGGAAGTTCTGTCCCTGGCCTGGATTTCCTCTGCCTCAGAGCTGAGCCCACAACTTCAGGGGGGAAATTTCCCATGGAGGATGGAGGAAGGCTGGAGAATGCTGCAGCCAGCTCCCAACTCCCCTCAGTTAATCAGGATCACTGAATGTCCCATAATCAATAAACTCTTGGGGAATTGGAGAAAATTGTCATTATTTAGCAGCTTGTGGTTTATTTACCTCCTTCTCTTAGCCTGCAGCAAAACCTGCAGCTCTCAGGGCTGCTAAGGCTGGGGAGGGGTCCCAGAGCAGCACCCAGCACCCAAAGTTGTGCTCTGAAAACCTGGCTGTGCTTCCAGGGGATTCTGTGAGCACCAGAGGGGACGGGGGGCACAGATTGTCCCTCTGGGGCCCCAGGAAGCGCGGTGACATCAGTAATTTCATCAGGGAGCTCTCAGCCATAACTGGGTTAGGTGGGACCTTATCTCCCCTGGAGCTGCAGCACAGAGTGCTCCGGGAGATTTGATTAGGGGCTGACGTCAGCCCATTTGCCAGGAAAAAAAATGGAATTTGGGGGCGTTGGAGAGGGTTTGAACTCCCTGTGCCTGGCTGGAACAATCATGGATCCAAGCACGGCTGTGCCCCTGTCCCTGTGAGCTTTCCCTGATCACTGTACCCCCTCTTTCCTTTGTCCCCTTCTCCTATGGGTGACATTTTTGGAGCTGAAATTCAGATTTTCCCACCTGGCAGCTCCTGCTGCTGGGGTTTCCCATGCTCAGGGCTGGGTGATGGGATCCTGCAGCAGCAAACGGAGGTTCTGGATCTGTCACCTGGCACAACATAAAAAAATAATATTTGCCCAAGGTTTTTTGGTTTAAAATGCCCTGTAATCCAAAGGCCAGCTCACTGCCAGCTCCTGCTGGAGATAAGAGTTTTAGCATTTCCCTGACAGGCCTGTGACATCACATGGAACACCAGAGGAGGAAATTTGTTCATCTGCCAACGCTGGCATTAAATATCCCCCTTTGTGTGCTGACAACACATTAGCAAGAAGTCAGACCTGGGGACTGTTTTCCTCCTGACGCGCCGAAAATTTTGTGTATAATTCATTTCCTCACCCAAATGGGAACTTCAGGGCACATGAGAAGCATAAAATGGAATTTGTGGGAAGTGCCTGAACCCTTCCAGACATTTTTTATGCCCACTCCAAGCCCACTTTGGCTCTGAAACAACTGCAGAGAGAACAACTTCAAAGGTGGGGAAGGGTCAGCTGGGAATGTCTGGGAGCTGGACCAGGAATTGGGGATCAAATCCCATTTTCCTTCTTGTTTGCCCACGGGTTGTGTTTGCAGAGCTCAGGGAATGATAACAGCAGCTCCTGGAACCTCTGGACAAGGGGAGAAGCCTGGCTGGGCCATTTGGGTGCCTTTGATGTTTCCTCAGCTCCCACAGATGATTATGGGATGGTGAGAAGCAGAATAATGCACTGGAGAGTGACAAAAGCTCTCTCCAGGCTTTCTGCTCCTGAAAACGTCCTGGCTGCTTTGAGACATGGACAGGCACCCTAAAATTCTGCTCTTTTGGCAATGGGCAGGGAAAATGATGTGGAAAAGTTTGGAAATTGGAGGATTTATTTGCTCTGCTCAGAAAGGTGAATAAATATCTGAGGGGTGGGGTCTGTACACCCCTGAGCACCAGGGTAGTGCCTCCCACAAAATAAATCCCTTGTTCTGCCTGGGATGCTTCTGGATTTTCAGCCCACCTGGAATGCCTCTGGATTTTCAGCCCAGCTGGATTTTATTCCAAGGAATATTTTATTTATTTTCCCTCACAGGCAAACCCAGCTGGGTCAAAACTCTCCTCTTGTCTCATCAGATCAGCCACCAAAGTGTGTGTTTATCATTTCCATGTGTAAATCCCAGAAGGAAAACCTTGTTTTCCAGGTATTTGGGAAGGCTAAACGTCTCCTCTCCACTGTCAGGATTATTTTCACCCCCTGGAAGGCTTTGAAATGAAAGCTTCAAATGGAGAAGAAAACGTGGCAGAGATAAATTTCAGAGCTGGGCAGGATTTGTGGTGCTGATCTGCTGCAGGAAGGCTCCATCCAACCCCTGCCCTTTCTATTTGCAGACAACACAGGCATTTTTTCCTTCTTTAAATATCACTTCAAGAGCATCCACCGTGCACTGCCTCCAACCAGCAGCGCCCCTGGACACTGGAGTGCCTCGGGAGAGAGCTGGGCACAAAAGGAAAAGGATCTCTTGCTTATTTTTGTTTCTCCCTGCGCTGTTATTTATTATCAGCTGCTGGCAGGTACACACGCAGCCTCCCCTGGGGCTGCAGAGACAGAGAGGAGTTTTACTCACACGCTGCTGTCTCTGCTGCTCTCTAAAATTAGACTTTGTCTCCCTGGATGCGGTGTTGGGATGCAAAGGAGTGTCAAGAATTTCTCTGTCTCTTTTTCTCTGTAATCTACGATATGGAGGGTGGGAGCTGCTCGGCTTTTTGACAGAAATGGGAGGAAAAATGGGGGGAAAATTCATCCCAGTGGTCAGATTGATCAGCAGGCGTGGAGCCAGTGCTAAAATCTTGCAGTGCTAAATCAGGGAGGCAGTGGAGCGACTCCCATTCACTCCAGGGAGCTCAGGCACAGCCAGGCTGCTCCCAGGGGAGAGAGGAACAGGAAATAGAGGGATTGGGTTGGGAGGAGCAGGGAAGGTGTTGGTGAGGGGACATCAATGGGGCAGCAGCAGGAATGGCTGTGCAGGGAGCACACAGGGACACGGGGGAGGTTTGCCAGGGGGGTTTTAAATTCTGCTTCATCTCCATCAACTGTGGGCCAGCCCTGCCTTGCTCAGCCCCTCTGCTTGTGTGAGCCACCCCTTTCAGAATAAAGCTGAATTCACCTCTCATCTCTCACTGTGCACACACAGAAATGTTGTCCCCCTCCATTTCCTTGCAGAAGGCTTGGGAGGTAACGAATTTTAAATAGTTTAAAATTAATTTAATTTTATTTTTAAATTAAATTAATTTTAAACTATTTATTAAATAGTTTAATAAATTTTATTTATTAAATAAAATTTAATGAATTAAAATAAAATAAAGTGAAATAAAATAAAATAACATAACATTAAACAAAATAAAACAACATATAAAAATAAAATAAAATAAAATAAAATAAAATAAAATAACACAACATATTAAAAATAAAATAACATATAAAATAAAAATAAAATAACACAACATATTAAAAAATAAAATAAAATAACATATCAAAAACAAAATAAAATAACATATAAAAATACAATAAAATAATATATAAAAATAAAATAAAATAAAATAACATATAAAATAAAATAAAATAACACATAAAAAATAAAATAACATAAAATAAAATAAAATAACACAACATATAAAAAATAAAATAAAATAACATAAAATAAAATAAAACAACATATTAAAAATAAAATAAAATAACATATAAAATAAAAAAATAAAATAAAAAAATAAAATAACATATAAAATAAAATAAAATAAAAATTAAAATAAAATAAAATAAAATAAAAATTAAAATAAAATAAAATAAAAATAAAATAAAATAAAATAAAATAAAATAAAATAAAATAAATTAAAATAAATTCATTTAAAATAATTGCACCAGGTGCAAATTCCTCTTGGCTTGGCTGCAGAAAAAGCAGGTTGGGCCCTCAGTGAGCGCCAGGGAAGCTGAGCCCTTTCCCCAGGCCTGCCTGTTCCACTTAATGCGTGTTCCCAACAAGGTTAGTCCATTACAGGAAACCGGAGTTAGAGGCCCTTTTGTTTACTGTGTTACACAAATTCAATTTGTCAGAGAGCTGGGTTTATGAATTAGGAATGAGGGACGTTAGCAAAATTAAATGATAAGGCCTTGGCCAGCATTCGCTGCAGCTGAGATGGGGCTGATAAATTGGAGCAGCCAGGCAGGGCTTGGTGAAGGAAAACAAAGGCACAGTGTAAATATGTAAAAAAATCGGTGTTAGGTGTGAATATCTTGTATCTCCTTCTTCCCTGCCCTTGTGGTGTAGAAAAATGGGGGGAAGCATTAAAAATGAGGATTTCTCCTTTGGTGGGTGTTGTTTGCAGCATCCTCACATGCCAGGCTCGCCTGGCCCTGGTTTGGGGCAGCTCTGCAGCTCCAGGCTGTGTGTGGGGAGCAGCCTGGCACAACCATCCCATGGCAAACCTGACCCTCATCTCCTTTTCCAGGGAAAACTCAGCAGTGCCGGGCCCTGAAAAACTCTGCACCTGCAGGGGAAGGGCCCAGCAGGGAGGGATGCAGGGAAAGCACCGGGGTGTGAAACAGGAGCAGGAATTCCACCCAGCAGGAGGAGTGGGGAAGGACTCGCAGGCAGGGCTGGGGTCTGTGTGGGCACTGATGATTGCCAGACTCTCCGTGATGCAGAGCAGGGCCTGCACACCCTGCCTCGGGCTGTTCCAGGGGAAAAGTGAGCTGAACATCCCCTGGCAGGGCTGATCTCTGCTTCCAGCAGCAGGTTGAGTCCGTCTCTGGGTGGGATCTCCAGGAGAAAAGCTGAGCTGAACATCCCCTGGCAGGGCTGATCTCTGCTTCCAGCAGCAGGTTGAGTCCATCTCTGGGTGGGATCTCCAGGAGAAAAGCTGAGCTGAACATGCCCTGGCAGGGCTGTGATCTCTTCTTTCATCAAGTCCCTCCCTGTCTGGGATGTTCCAGGAGAAAAGCTGAGCTGAACATCCCATGTCAGGGCTGCGATATCTCTTTTCAGCAACAGATCGAGTCCCTCCCTGGCTGGGATCTCCAGGGGAAAAGCTGAGCTGAACATCCCAAGACAAGACTGTGATCTCTGCCTCCAGCAGCAGATCGAGTCTCTCCCTGGCTGGGATCTCCAGGAGAAAAGCTGAGCTGCACATCCCATGTCAGGGCTGTGATCTCTCTTTCCATCAGCAGATCGAGTCTCTCCCTGGCTGGGATCTCCAGGAGAAAAGCTGAGCTGAACATCCCATGTCAGGGCTGTGATCTCTTCTTCCATCAAGTCCCTCCCTGGCTGAGATGTTCCAGGGGAAAAGCTGAGCTGCACATCCCATGTCAGGGCTGTGATCTCTATTTCCATCAGCACACTGAGTCCCTCCCTGGCTGGGATCTCCCTGCACGGGCAGGGAAGAGGAATGTTCTGTTTGGCTTTCTGAGCGAGATGAATGCCGAGTGCAGAGACATTTACATGGCCCTCACTGCTGAACCTGCTTTGGAGTTGATCTTTCACAAGTCACTGCTCTGCTGACACCAGGATTTATGGAGCTGGAGGCACCTGGCTCTTGAAGGATTGCTCCTTGGGAGAGAAAAATGTTTTGCTTTGAATGGTTTGGCCTTGCTTGGGCAAAAAATAAACTTTGAATTTTTCTTGCTGAGCTCCCTTCCTAACTGTTTTCATCACAAAAAAAAAGGACAAAACTTGCCCTCAGTGCTGGGGGAATGAGAGGGGAGGAGGGACAAACCAAGGGGAGAATCATTACAAAGGACACAGCAAATTATCCGGCTGCTGTGACATGGCTGGAGGGGGATCAGGAAAGTTCCTTGGCTGGCTGGAGCTGGAAACCTCCTGCCTGTCATTCTGCAGAGAAAACCATCAGGTATTTCATGTTAATTGTCACCTGGGAAAATTTCATCCTTTCCAGGAGAAAAACAACCCTGTGAAAGCTTCAGTAATAATTTCCATTTACTGAGAGTGACACCTGAACATAAAAGAGTTTGTCTTCCATTTCCTTCTTGCCCTAAAGAGGAGGTGAAAATTTTAGGGAAAATACCCCTAAATGAACACCTGAATGTCCCTGGATTATCTCCCAGAGCTGCTGTAATCAAGTGTTACCTCAGTCAATACAATCTGAGCTCAGCCCTCTCCAAGTCCCTGTAAATCACTGCCCAGAGAAGCCCAAGCAGAGCAAAGGTTTCTTTCATCAGCTGTTGGACAAAATCTGAGTCGAGCAGCCCTGGCCCTGAAAGTCTTGGTCTCTAAGCGTGCAGATAATGAGAAATTTAATGCTGGGAGACAGGAGACAGCTCGGGAGGGTTATAGGAGTGGGCACCCAACCCAGAGCAGCAGCACCAGCACCTCAGGCTCCCCCTGCCCTGCCCAGGCTGCCCAGGAGGAATTGCTGGGAGGTGGAAATTGATTCTTTTATCTTACAAAGCACAAATACCAAAACTAGAGAAGCATCATATCGAGTTTTACTGGATTTTTGATCCTGCAATGCCTGGTGCAGCTCTCAGTTCTGTCTCCTAGGCTGTGGGGTTTGAGGAGGAAAAGGTTTTTTTAGGGTTCTCTGTAATGGGGCAAGGGAGGCGCTCAGAGGATGAACTGAGATAACTCAGAGGAGTCCCCATGCTGTGAGATCTGCCAGGATTTTGGGAAAACTTTGCCCATAAAGAGAATCCAAGAGTAAGGAAGAGATTGGAGACAGCAGCAGAGGAAAGCATTAAAATGTGTGTGGTTAAGAGCAGTTGGGATGAACAGAGGGGTTTGCAGCCAAATAATCAGGCAAAGAACGATGCTGAATCCCTGGACGTGAGAAATGAGCTTTGCTGTGGCCCCTCCAAAGCACAGCTTGGCCCTGGAGAAGTTGTTGGTGCTTAAAATTGTCCCAAAGTTTGGAATTCTGCAGAAGGACCAGCCCAGAATCCCGGGTTCTTTTTTACAGGGTGCAGGAATAGGTCATGGATGGGTTTGCTTTGGTGCTGAGAGCTCCCAGTGCCTGACCAGCATTTCCAGCCCGTGCAGGAGCAAACAGGGAGCAGAGCAGTTCACAGCTTGAACATCTGAATATCTGCTGCCTATTTCACCGCTGGTGTTTGCACAAAACACAAATCAACAAACAGAGCGAAACAAAGCAAACCCAAACAAACCCAAACAAACCCAAACAGACCCAAACAGACCCAAACAAACCCAAACAGACCCAAACAGACCCAAACAAACCCAAACAAACCCAAACAAACCCCTGCACCACTGCCAGCAGCGCGGAGATCCCGGAGTGTGCAGAGAATTTACAGCTCCTCCATTCCACCCCTTGTTCTAAAACAATCTCCTCAAAAATCTCCTGGTAAAATCCAGGATAAATCCCCTTTTTTGAGCAGAACCACCTCAGGTTCCTCGGGTTCTCCCGAGGTGAGCAAAGCAATTTTTACCTTGCTTGGGTGATGTCGGAATAAGCTCATTAAAGGAATGTTATTAATAGCTCTCTCTCTCTCTCTCTGGCTGGAAATCAGGGATGTGCTTCAGAGGGGAAACTCCTGGAGCTGAGCAGGGGGAGCAGCTCCATTCACAGGAATAAAGCAGTGCCTGATTAATGAGCTGCACGGGCTGGATCACGGTGGCTGCTGGAATAAATCTGCAGAATTTGGGCTCGGTTTTCTCGTGCAGGAAATCCAGTTCTTTATTCACCATGCTCATATTTGTAGGAAATATCAGCAGGCACTGCATCAAACCCAACTGGGCAGCAAACTCAGGTCATTGCTTGGTGAGGGCTGTGGTGTATATCTAGAAAATTTTTTCTCTCTAGATGTGTTTGTGTATTTTCTTCACTGATTCTCATCGTTTATGCAAGTGCAAACTTATTTTTCTCTCTAAGAAGAGGTTGTTGTGTTCATTCTTATAATTTTTCTTTATAGGAGTTTATAAGATACTTCTAGCTTAGCTGGAGTAGCAAGGCCTAAACCATATTTTATAAAGTTTATTTTCTAATATCTTTTCTACCTGTCTGCAGCAGCTGGGAGTTGGGAAGGGACTGGTTGGACTGGGACTGGAGAGGATACAGGATTTCCCTGGCAGGGCTGCAGGTTTTATTTTTTATTTTTTATTCTATTCATCATTGTAGATATTTTAAAGTGATTCCCTGACACCGTGTTCTGAGAGTCACACAGTGAAAAAATGTATTTTTCCAAAGAGCCCAGGACTCCAGCAGAACTCCTGATTCCTGAATATTCCAGGGGCAAAACCCAGAGCATTTTGCTGTGCAGGGAATTTTCCATGGAAAAATTATCTGTTATCAAACTCTGCAAATCACACCAACCTCTTTAGTCTAGCCAGAAATCCTTTGGAAAATATGTATATGTATTAAATATCTTCCAAAGCTTTTTTTTTGGTGGAAAATATGTATTAAATATCTTCCAAAGCTTTTTTTTTGGTGGAAAATATGTATTAAATATCTTCCAAAGCTTTTTTTTTGGTAATTATTATCTTTAAAATAATACATTTCCCCCATCTAAAATGCAATCAAGTGCAGGATGGAGCAGAGTTATTTTCACTTAGGAACCAACATCAAACAACCTTAACAACACAGCTCCAGACACATAATGAAAATTAAAACCAAGGAACATGCAGATCTAATTACATTTTTAAATAGCGAGGCATCGAGAGCGAGGCAGAGGAGAAGTGATTTACAATTTTTCCTGGTGGTGACTCTGCAGTAAAAGCAGAGCTATCCCCTGAGGATTCCTGAATCACTGAATATTCTGCTTTTCTCCCCAGGCTCTTTTCTATTATGTTTTCTCTACAGAGGGGTATTTGTGAGAGAGAAGAGATGAGCAGGGCCAGGACAAAACAGTGAGAAAATGAAATGATCTGTGCAATTCCCAAATTGTTTCTGATGAGAAAGAACTGTGTTATCACCAGAGGAGCAGGCCAGGCTCTGCCCAGTGTCCTGCAGGAATGGGATTTTCCCTCATTATGGGAAGAGGCATCACCATTCCCCAGCAGGAGTTTGGGGTTTTGCCATGGGGACTGGGGTTACCCTGACAGCTGAGAGGAGAGGAGGAATATTGAACAAAAATTGGGTTAAAGCAAGAAATTCTCTTAGCAGGATTGGAATTTCCCTTTCCAGATCCTCCCCTTGGATTCTGCTTCGTAATAGCTCCAGGACATCTCTGCAGGAGCCACTCATTTATTGATGCTCGAAGTGTTCTGCCTGTCACACCCCACCCCGCACCACCTGCCATCCTCAGCAAGGCACAAAAATAAAGATGTTTGCCCGGAGAAGCAGGAATTAAAGCAATCCCATCCCCGGTGAATGCCTCAGGGAAATCCTCCGCGGTGTGGAATGGCTCTGTTCCAGTTGGGAATGGTGCCTGCCAGGGCTGGTGGGTGACAGGATTTATCCTGGGAGCTGCTGCCCCACCCTGGGCCGCATTTCCGTGGGGCAGGAGGGCTCTGGAGTGGTTTCATTTTCATTCTCTGCTCAGAGTTCCCAGGGAGAGCAGCGAGGGGGTCACACAGGAGCAGGGACAGAGGCTTTTTGTGCCAGCCAAGGCAGCAAACCCTCCCAGGCAGCTGCTATTCATTCTTCACCCTGGGCACTGCGGGGCTGGAGATTTCCCTGACAGAGCCGAACTGCTGAGGACAGGGCAGCTCTGGCACATTCTGCTGTTTTCAGGGACACAAAAGCTTTTGGAAACACAACAACCCAATCCAACCCAATAAAAAACCCAGCACAAAGCCGAGGGGAAGAGCCTGGTGTGCAGAAGTCGTTCCCAGGTGCTGCTGTGGAAGCTGAGCTGGCCCAGGGCAGAGCAGGAGGTGCTGACAGCAGAGATGTCCTGGGACAGCTCTGCCATGAGCCCTGCACAGAGCAGCTCGCCTGAGTGAGGAGATGTCAGCTCATCATCCCAGCCGGATTTAGGAGCCTCGATAAAGTCTCTGAGGAGAAACAGATTCCTGAAATTGCCCTGGCAGTCACTGGGGGTGTGGGTGCTGCGTTCCCTCAGTGCAGCCCCACTGCACTGATCCCACCTCAGCTGGGCCCTTCCACTCCCACAGGGGAGGAGAAGGAGAAGGAAAAGAGGAAAAAGGAGAAGGAGAATGGATTATTACTTATTATTTTATTTTATACTTATTATTTATTATTTTATTCCCTCAGTAAAATCAGTAAATAAATGCTGTCCAGAGCCCAGCTGTGCCTGGGGGTGGAGCAGGAGGAATGCCCAGCTGGATTTGCCGGGATCTGCCTGCTCAGGAGGGCAGGAGGTGGCCCAGCCCTGGTATGGTAATATGCTAATAAATAATATAATATTATAATAAAGGATAATAATTAAATGAGGTGCTGAAGGAGGAAGCTCCTTCACTGCTTTTCCCCCTGGCTGAGCTCTCTGGAGCACCCACAGGTGGCTCAGCACTCCCTGTCCCTGCTCTGTGCCTCAATGTCCAGCCCAGGTGTCACCCAGGCCACCCCTGCCTGGCTGGGCCCTCTGCAGCCCCACACCGCAGGATCACAGAGTCATCAAGCCTGGAAAACACCTCCAAGATCATTATTTTCTCCTTTAATTCAGAGGGTTTTTTTCCCTTTTTGGCAAGATGAATAGAGCGAGGATTGCGTGGCTGACAGATCATTACTTTGCTCACCTCCAATTAAAACCTCCAAGAACGAAGATTTAGGAACCTGGGAAAAGAGCAGGTTTGGAAATCAAGACATTGCAGAGCTGGCAGGGAACACAAACCACTGACACCGCCCTTGGACTCGTTCCTGGTGTGGAAACAAGAGCTGGGTCTGGTTTAAGGGGTTGCAAAAGCCCAATGGAGGAGGAGGAGGAGGAGGAGGAGGAGGAGGAGAAGGAGAAGGAGAAGGAGAAGGAGAAGGAGAAGGAGAAGGAGAAGGAGAAGGAGAAGGAGAAGGAGAAGGAGAAGGAGAAGGAGAAGGAGAAGGAGAAGGAGAAGGAGAAGGAGAAGGAGAAGGAGAAGGAGAAGGAGAAGGAGAAGGAGAAGGAGAAGAAGGAGAAGGAGGGGAAGGGGAAGGAAAAAAGGAAAAGTAAAAAAGGGAAAGGGAAAGGGAAAGGGAAAGGGAAAGGAAAAGGAAAAGGAAAAGGAAAAGGAAAAGGAAAAGGAAAAGGAAAAGGAAAAGGAAAAGGAAAAGGAAAAGGAAAAGGAAAAGGAAAAGGAAAAGGAAAAGGAAAAGGAAAAGGAAAAGGAAAAGGAAAAGGAAAAGGAAAAGCCCTGCTCATCTGGATTCCCCCAGCAAAGCCCCTTCCCTGCAGAGCCCCTCCTGCAGTAAGGGACAACCCAGCCCTGCCAGGCCTCATGACTAAACCATGAGGCAGCTGATTTATGGTTTTAATTGTTCTTTTTCATTATCTCAGAGCTCTGTATGCAAATCACCGAGTTCCTGCCCACCCTTCACCACCCTGGCCAGAAAATTTCTCAGTCCTGGGGTTTTCCTGCGCTCCTGGTGGGAGCAGAGCAGGATCCAAGGGCAGTGGGTGCCCCCATCCCTGTCTCTCTCTCCCAGCAGGGCTTGGGTGCTCCTTTTCCTTCATGGATCTCACTGAGAGACGTCAGCTGGACAATTCTTCCATCCTGATCTCAGCTCAGGTCTGCCCTGATGGTTTCTCCATCAGGAGCTCAGCACCAGGGGTGGAACGAAGCTCTGGAGTTCCTCCTCAGGGGACTCCTCCTACCCCAGAACCTCCCCGAGTTCTGTGTCCTTCCCTGCAAAGATTGGAGCTGCCAGATCGTTTTCCTTCCTGTGTGCAGGGGTGAGCAAGCACCGAGGGCAGCTGCAGCCAGAACACCCTGAGAGCAGCAGCACCCAGAGCTCTCCCTCCCTGGGTGTCCTTTGGGCATTTTCTACAAGGGTTTTGGGCATTTTCCACCAGGGTTTTGGGAATTTTCTGCCAGGGTTTTGCCAGTGTTTGGGGAATTTCCTGCCAATATTTTTGGAATTTTCTACCAGTATTTTGGGCATTTTCTGCCAGGGTTTTGCCAGCTCAGCCCATTTTGGGGGTGCTCCCACTGCAGATCCCTCAGCAGAGGGACGGGAGATGAGGAAACCAAACCAGTGCTGTGACAAACATTGAATTAATGTGCAGATGTGCTGCTGACCCCTTTGGGTGCCCTTCCAGCCTGCTGTGGTCTGGCTGTGTGACACAAATCCCCTGCACAGGGCTGGGACTGGAGAATCGAGTGGGGAGAGCTGCCAGGCCCAGGCCCAGTGCCCGGGAAAGGCAGGAAAGGAGCACTGGGGGATGGAAATCGCTCTGTCCCTTGCTGCCCTGATCCCTTCCCTGCTGCCCTGATCCCTTCCCTGCTGATCTGATCCCTTCCCTGCTGCCCTGAGCCTTTCCCTGCTGCCCTGATCCCTTCCCTGCTGCCCTGGACCCTTCCCTGCTGCCCTGATCCCTTCCCTGCTGCCCTGATCCCTTCCCTGCTGCCCTGATCCCTTCCCTGCTGCCCTGAGCCTTTCCCTGCTGCCCTGGACCCTTCCCTGCTGCCCTGATCCCTTCCCTGCTGCCCTGATCCCTTCCCTGCTGTCCTGATCCCTTCCCTGCTGCCCTGGACCCTTCCCTGCTGCCCTGAGCCCTTCCCTGCTGCCCTGAGCCCTTTGTGCTGCCCTGGACCCTTCCCTGCTGCCATGAACCCTTCCCTGCTGCCCTGAACCCTTCCCTGCTGCCCTGAGCCTTTCCCTGCTGTCCTGATCCCTTCCCTGCTGCCCTGAGCCCTTTGTGCTGCCCTGGACCCTTCCCTGCTGCCCTGAACCCTTCCCTGCTGCCCTGAGCCTTTCCCTGCTGTCCTGATCCCTTCCCTGCTGCCCTGGACTCTTCCTTGCTCCCCTGGACCCTTTGTGCTGCCCTCAGCCCTTCCCTGCTGCCCTGATCCCTTCCCTGCTGCCCTGAGCCCTTCCCTGCTGCCCTGAGCCCTTCCCTGCTGCCCTGAACCCTTCCCTGCTGCCCTGATCCCTTCCCTGCTGCCCTGAACCCTTCCCTGCTGCCCTGAGCCCTTCCCTGCTGTCCTGATCCCTTCCCTGCTGCTCTGGACCCTTCCCTGGACCCTTTGTGCTGCAGAGCTCTTCCCCAGCCTGGTGCTGGCCCCAGATGTCACCAGACATTAGGACCAGGCTCTTGGAGCTGGGCTTGGGTCTTGTCTTTCCCTGTTAAGCTCCTGATGGAGAAGGGAACGTTAAATATTATTGACCAAGCTGATTTCCCACCTCCCCCCACTTTTTTTTGTCCGTGTGCACATTTGGAGAAAAAACCCCTTTAGGGTGACCCAGAGCACCCACAGGGCTGGGAGAGCTCTTGTCCCCCGGGTCAGGCCCTGCCAGGGGACATTAAATGGCTCTGAAAGGGCTTTTCACCGAGGCTCTGGGAAAGGCCAGGCGCTGCTGCCCTGCACTAATTCCTGCCCACTTTGTTTTCTTAACCCTGCGCTGAGCTCAGCCCCAGCCCTGCCCCGTCCCCGTTCTCTGGGAATCCCAGGGACAGCAGGGACGTGGCACCGGAGCCGGGACAAGCTGACCCAAGGACCAGGGAGGAAAAAGCTGATTAAAGCTGAAGGGCAGGGCTGGACTAATGACAGAGGGGTTCAGGGGCTAAGAAAACTCTGTAAGAGGCACTGGGAGAGAGATGCTGGGCAGCTGTCAGTGGACCCAGTAGAAAATAAATAAAATAAAATAAAATAAAATAAAATAAAATAAAATTAAAATAAAATAAAATAAAATAAAATAAAATAAAATAAAATAAAATAAAATAAAATAAAATAAAATATAAAATAAAATATAAAATAAAATATAAAATAAAATAAAATATAAAATATAAAATAAAATAAAATAAATAAAATATTGTCATTAAAACAGATTTCAATAAAGCACCATCCCCAAAGGACACAAATTTGAAGTCAAAGCAGTGGGAAGGAGGCACATGTGGGGATGGGGATTAGAAGAAAAAGGAGAGGAACAGACCCAGCCCAGCCCCAAAGTCCCATCCAGCAGCTCCATCTCTCCCAAAGAAAAGTTTTTATTTTTATTTTTTATTTCCCAGGAAATAAAACACTCAGGAGGTGCTGGAAACCCAGCAAGGGTGACTCAAATGATGTAACAGAAAGAACAAGAAAAAAATAAAAAATAAAGCAGCTTGGTGACAAACGAGCCGCTCTGGTGCTGTGGGATTTTCTCTTCATCACAGGCAGTGCCAGACTCCAAAAAAAGTAAATACTACAAGAAACACCGTGGAAAAACATCACAGCAGCAGCCACCTCTACATCCCTAACCAAAAAAATCTGGATTTGCTCTTCCCCTGACAGCGCTTCCCACCTCTGCTGGCAGCCTCCCTGTTTTATGGGCTCTGGGTTATGGATGTTTATCACATTTTTATATATATATTTATACAGAGATATATTTATATATATATTTATATTTATATATATAGCTTTTGCTCTAGATTTACAGGCCAGGGTATTTTTCACAGCAGCCAGGCTCCCATTTGTTGGATTTTTTGCAGGAGCCACGAGGAAGGAGAACCTTTAAATCACCAGGAAGCTCCGACAATGCAGACCCGAGTGTGCAAGATTGCTTTTAAAAAGCACTTACTTTTTATGGCCTAATTTAAGGCGACATTGAACGTTCTGAGGAAAACCTCGCGGTCCCTCCGAGGGTCCTGCCCTGCTCAAGTGCCTGCAAGTCCTTCCCTGCAGTAATTCCCAGCCAAACGGTCTGGGAGCCTCTTGGAGCTGCACAAAGGGGAGGAGATTTGGGATAAATCACCTGGGATAAATCACCAGGGCTCTGCTGCCCACGGGGGCTTTCCTTGCACCCCCATTGATGCTGCTCGTGTTGTTTGACCTGGAACTGCTGCCGAGGGAAGGGTGGGCAGCTGAAGGGTTTTTACATCCCAAAATTCAGCCAAGGAGCCACAGCAAAGCCACAGCTGCATCCCGAGTTCAATGCTGCACACAGGGGCTCTGCCCAACCCATCCACGGGGAATATTTGGGTTTACAGGTGTTGGACAAGGAGCAGGTGGAGCAATGTCTCTAAAGATTCTGTA
Organism: Acrocephalus arundinaceus; assembly: GCA_021534815.1. Taxonomy (NCBI): domain Eukaryota; kingdom Metazoa; phylum Chordata; class Aves; order Passeriformes; family Sylviidae; genus Acrocephalus; species Acrocephalus arundinaceus. The sequence continues at coordinate 1,715,657 of JAJEOU010000680.1, forward strand.
TGGGGATTAAACCCTCCTTCTTTCCTTTTCCTTTTCCTTTTCCTTTTCCTTTTCCTTTTCCTTTTCCTTTTCCTTTTCCTTTTCCTTTTCCTTTTCCTTTTCCTTTTCCTTTTCCTTTTCCTTTTCCTTTTCCTTTTCCTTTTCCTTTTCCTTTTCCTTTTCCTTTTCCTTTTCCTTCTCCTCCTCCTCCTCCTCCTCCTTCTCCTTCTCCTTCTCCTTCTCCTTTCCCTTTCCCTTTCCCTTTCCCTTTCCCTCTCCTTTTCCTGTTCCTTTCCTTTTATAAGATAAGACCTTTTATCAAGACCTTTTCTAAGGTCTTGAATGGAGGTTTTTTTACCCTGTTTTCCAACACATGGAAAACGTGGGGGCAGAGGATTCTGTTGCTTAAATACGACCATGAATTGAAGGCAGAGGCACCTGCAGAGCCTGAACCTGAAGGAGAACGTGATGGAAAAGTGATTTTCCAGCTCTGGAGAGAGAGGGTTGTTTCTTTCCTTCCCTCTGAGGGTGCTGAGGCCCTGGCACAGGTTCCCAGAGAAGCTGTAGCTGCCCCATCCCTGGAATGGCCCAGAGCCAGCTTGGATGGAGCTCTGAGCAGTTTGGGGACAGGAATTGCCCAGGGCCAGGTTGGATGGAGCCCTGAGCATTTTGGGGACAGGAATTGCCCAGGGTCTGGTTGGATGGAGCCCTGAGCAGTTTGGGGACAGGAATTGCTCAAGGCCAGGTTGGATGGAGCTCTGAGCATTTTGGGGACAGGAATTGCCCAGGGCCAGGTTGGATGGAGCTCTGAGCATTTTGGGGACAGGAATTGCCCAGGGCCAGGTTGGATGGAGCCCTGAGCAGTTTGGGGACAGGAATTGCCCAGGGTCAGGTTGGATGGAGCTCTGAGCATTTTGGGGACAGGAATTGCCCAGGGTCAGGTTGGATGGAGCTCTGAGCATTTTGGGGACAGGAATTGCCCAGGGTCAGGTTGGATGGAGCTCTGAGCAGTCTGGGGACAGGAATTGCCCAGGGTCAGGTTGGATGGAGCCCTGAGCAGTTTGGGGGGCAGGAATTGCCCAGGGCCAGGTTGGATGGAGCCCTGAGCAGTTTGGGGAAGGTGTCCCTGCCCCAGGGGAGCACTTGGGTGCCTCCTCTGCCTGATCCCAGCTGGAATTCCTGCCCAAAATTCTCCCACTCTGCCCTGGGAGCATCCTCACCCTGTAAGGAGAGTCCCCAGTTTCTCCCCCAGCGCTGTTTTGCTCCTGAAGCATTTGGAGGCGCACGGGAAGTGTTTTCCAAGGGAACAACTCAAAGCTCTGCTGGAGAACTGCACACGCCTGGCACCAGCCCCTCCTCGGCAGGAATGGCAAGGGCTGGATCCATCAGCAACGCTCCCAGCCGGGAATGCAGATGGGATGTGAGGCACAGCGTGGTGGGAGATGTGGTTTAAGGCTCATTCTGCAGGAAGGGCACATCTGTTGTGGCCTTGAAGGTGCACCTTGCCTTCACCTGCCTCTGCAGCTGAGCAGCCTCCCTGCTCAGGGCGCAGCAGATCCCGGGTTTTGGACCGAGGGAGGCTCCCCACAGGGAAGCAGACATCTGCTGAACATTTGCACTTGTGCTAAAAAGGGAAGGCAGCGCTCTGCTGCCCTCCAAAACCGAATCCAGGCTGTTGGAGGGTAAAGCAGGAGGGGAGCGGCAGCGGGGATGAGCAGGGATAGAATTATTAATGACATGTTTGTCATTAATACCAGCACAGAGAGGAAGGAAGCTGCATCTTCCAGCAGTGCCAGCACTAAACCAGCTTTGGAAGGGAGGAGGCTGCAGAAACTTCCTTTTTCTGCCCCATAAAAACCCCCAGTTCCAGCCCAATCTGATGCAGAGCTGGCCAAGACACAAAATCCAACAAGGTCAGGGGTATCACAAACCCTCCCAGCACTCGAGCAGCTTATTTGCCCAAAAATGCAGGGTTTCCTGTGGGTTTTGTTATCTGGGTGGGCTTGGAGGGACAGGGATTGTTCAGCACCAGAGCAAAAGGGGATTTGTGGGGCTGGGGATGCTCCCACAGCTCCCACGGCACCCACGGCACCCACGGCACCCACAGGTCCTACAGCTCCCACAGCACCCACAGCACCCACAGCTCCCACGGCTCCCACGGCACCCACAGCACCCACAGCACTCACAGCACCCACAGCACCCACAGCACTCACAGCACCCACAGCACCCACAGCACCCACAGCACCCACAGCACCCACAGCACCCACAGCACCCACAGCACCCACAGCTCCCACAGCTCCCACAGCTCCCACGGCACCCACAGCACCCACAGCACCCACAGCACCCACGGCTCCCACGGCACCCACAGCACCCACAGCTCCCACAGCACCCACAGCACCCACAGCACCCACAGCTCCCACGGCACCCACAGCACCCTCAGCTCCCACAGCTCCCACAGCTCCCACGGCACCCACAGCACACACAGCACCCACGGCTCCCACGGCACCCACAGCACCCACAGCACCCACGGCTCCCACGGCACCCACAGCACCCACAGCTCCCACAGCACCCACAGCACCCACAGCTCCCACGGCACCCACAGCACCCACAGCTCCCACAGCACCCACGGCACCCACGGCACCCACGGCACCCACAGCACCCACGGCTCCCACAGCACCCACAGCACCCACAGCACTCACAGCACCCACAGCACCCACAGCACTCACAGGACCCACAGCACCCACGGCTCCCACAGCACCCACAGCACCCACAGCACTCACAGCACCCACAGCACCCACAGCACTCACAGGACCCACAGCACCCACAGCACCCACAGCACCCACAGCTCCCACAGCTCCCACGGCTCCCACGGCACCCACAGCACCCACAGCACCCACGGCTCCCACGGCACCCACAGCACCCACAGCACCCACAGCTCCCACAGCACCCACAGCACCCACAGCACCCACAGCTCCCACAGCTCCCACGGCTCCCACGGCACCCACAGCTCCCACAGCACCCACGGCACCCACGGCACCCACGGCACCCACAGCACCCACGGCTCCCACAGCACCCACAGCACCCACAGCTCCCACAGCTCCCACAGCACCCACAGCTCCCACAGCTCCCACAGCACCCACAGCACCCACGGCACCCACAGCACCCACAGCTCCCACAGCTCCCACAGCACCCACAGCACTCACAGCACCCACGGCTCCCACAGCACCCACAGCTCCCACAGCTCCCACAGCACCCACAGCACCCACGGCTCCCACAGCACCTGCCAGGGCCAGGGGGTTTTGGGGTGCTGTTTTTCCACATCACAAAAGCACAGAGCAGTGCCTCTCATCATTCACCCCAAGGGATGGCCCAGCCCAATCGGAGCTCGGAGCAAATTGCCTTTCCTTATCTCCAGTGCAACATTTAATGCACACCATGCACCATTTCATGCACACAATCCAACAGGCTGTGAGACCCAGGGCGGGGGGCTCTGCAGCACAGCCCCCCTGGAGGCTGAGCTCTCACCTCCTTCCCTCCCAGCCATCCCAGTTCCAACTGGTGGTGACTATTTCCCCAAATTTCCCTTGCAGCAGCAGCTTTGCCAAGCACCCAGGAGCGCTGGGCTCCGTTTGAGCCTCCCCATCTGATTAGATTTATGCAAATTCCTGTATTTATTAGCATAACAGGAAGATTGTTCTGCTGCCTGGGATGGAACGAGCCCCTTTATTCCAATAGATGTGTCAGCTCGGAGCAGTTAATAAGATCTATTTGTAATCCATAGGTAGGCAGGGTAAAAGCAGGATAACTCAGCACTTCCACTGGCACAGGAGCTGCTGGGAATATGGGTGTAATTATTAGGAGAGATATTTAAATACTCTTCAGGGTAATTCTGGAGAGTGCAAGGGAAGCCAAACACGCTGAAAATCTCATTTTAGAGTCAGCTGTTGGCTGGAGTTGGCAGGAGGGAGCTGATTCCCCAGCCAGAGCCATCCCAGCACACTGCAGGAGATCCATGGGGAGAGGAGGAGGGCAAAGCACAGCCCAAGGAACAGAGTCTCAAAGGTTTTTAAAGCTAAATTCACTCTTTTCCTTGGTTTCAGGGCTTGAGGGCATCAGAAACTTGGATTGAAGTTGGGTTAGCCACAAGAGCAGCCGCAGCTGCTGTCTGCAGGTTTTGGTTTTATGTGGAATTGTGGAATCCCAGTTGGAAAGGACCCACAAGGATCATCCAAATTCAACTCCTGGCCCTGCTCAGGCATCCCTGAGAATTCAACTGGGTTCCTATCAGCCTGTAAAGCCTGCAGGTAAATCCCACCATGATTTATTTGGTGGGGGACACAGTTCTGAGCAGTTCTGAGCAGTCCCTGTGCCTCACCCAGCTCACAACAAGGACCCCAAGGAGGATCCAAGAATTCCAAATATAGATTCCAATACCCAGCACTTCCCACCACAGGAGCGTGCCTGGGCCCCGTGATGGACCCCAGAGCTGCTGTTTTCATTTGTCCCTAATTAACAACAAAACGATGTTTGCAACCTGCTCAAATGCCCACTTAGGCTGGGGGGAGCGAACGTTGGCCCATCTGCCGAGAGCTTTTGCAGCAGACGTTTATCTAAATAGAGAAATCAGCCCGCTATTCACATCTGATTAACAAACACAGCCTCTAATTAGCCCATGTGATTAAGATTCATTTGAGGAGTCACTTCAGCACATCCATTAAACCATCACTCCTTTGCTGGTGGGAGCGGAGTGGTCCTGCCTGCCTCCAGCTCTGAAGGAGGAAAAGCAGAAATATTGGATGTTGTGCTCGGAGCAAAGGGGCAAATCTTGCTGGGGCAATATTCCATGGGGATTTTCCCTCCAGGACATTGTTGGAGAGGAGTTGTAGCCTGGACAGAACATTGTGAGGAGAAAATTTGTCATTTTTTTTTACCAGCACTGCCTGCACTGGATCCAAAACTCAGCTCTGCCAGCACAAGGAGAAATCCTTTAGGAAATTTAGGATTTAGGAAAAACCCTCCCAGCCCCAACTGCTTCAATTTCCCTGTCAGAGTCTCCCATCCATGCACCTCTGCAGCCCTCCCAGGGGATTTGATGTTGGGAAAGTTGTTGCCTGAGCATTGCTAAAATACATATATAAATAAATATATAAATACATATATATATATACATATATATATACATATAAAATACATATACACATATAAAATACATATAAAGTACATACACACATACAAATACATATAAAATACATATACATATATAAATACATATAAAATACATATACATATATAAATACATGTAAAATACATATACACATATACAAATGCATATAAAATACATACACACATATAAATACATATAAAACACATATACATATATAAATACATATAAAATACATACACTTATATAAATGCATATAAAATATATATACATATATAAATACATATAAAATACATATACACATATAAATACATATAAAATCCATACACACGTATAAATACATATAAAATCCATATACATATATAAATACATATAAAATCCATACACGTATATAAATGCGTATAAAATACATATACATATAAATACATATAAAATCCATATACATATATAAATACATATAAAATCCATACACATGTATAAAAACATATAAAATCCATATACATATATAAATACATATAAAATCCATACACGTATATAAATGCGTATAAAATACATATACATATAAATACATATAAAATACATCTACATATAAAATACATATAAAATTTATATACATATATAAAACATATAAAATACATATATTTTTATAAAAACATATAAAATACTTACACATATATAAAACATATAAAATACATATTAAATACATATATATATATAAATACATATAAAATACATACACATATAAAATACATATACACATATAAATACATATAAAATACTTTTTTTTTTTTGCCTCTTGTCCCCCTGGTTTGCTGCAACAATTACCACCATCATTGTGATTTGTAGCGTGGCCTGTCCTCTGAATCTCACCGTTATTAACCTTAACAATGTCAACGAGCTGCTGCAGTAATTGAGTCGCAGCAAATTAAGGGTTGACGTAATTATTAAGAGCTGCTTAGTACACAGGAAAATATTAATGTATGAATGTGTTATTGATGCCAGTGAGTGGGGGCTTGTGAGGAGAATTCAGAGTGAATTCTCCAGTGAGGGAATAAACCTGGGCAGCCCCAAATGCCAGCAGGTGTGCTGGAATAAAATTCCAGTTTCTTGGATCTCCTTTTCACATCTCTAGAGCACTGATCCATCACACGGTGATGCTGAATTCCCAATTATTGCCCTGTTTTCCTCCCAGAGAAGAGGCTTTGCCAGCCAAGGGAAAGGAGGAAAGTCAAATTTCAAGGGTTTTTAGCCACTTCAAGATTTTTGTTTGGAATTTTAATTCAGTCCCAGTCTATTCCAAGGCTGTGAGGAGATAAAATGGGAAAACAGCAGATCCAGCCCATTTCTGCATAAAGACACAACCTGATGTGCTTTCCTTAAGTGAGTCACTGGGGAAGTGTTGCTGCTGCTTTCATGAGCGTTATGTGTGCCATTAACATCTTTACTTTAATTAAAACCATATTGAAACCCAAACCAAGGATTCTGAAGGGGCTGAAAACCCATTAAAGGAACACCCCAACCTCAGAATGGAGAGGAGAGCTGAAACCTCACAAATGATGGGATGTGAATGAGGAATTCCATAATGGCTCCTTCCAAAATAAAAAAAAAATATAATTCAAATTTCCTGGAAGGATTTTGGAGCTGCACCTGCACCAATAGGACAATCTGCTCTGTCAGCTGTACATGAAATAATCACCAAAAAAACCCCTCTTATGTCTGCGAAGAATCACCTGAGTTGTTTCCAAAGCATTCAAGCTGAGCTGAAGGAAAAGAACAATAAAGTGGAGAAAAGAATGAATGTTCTGGGGGGAAAATGTGGTGTTACGAGTTTGTTGCTTCTGCTAAACACTAATCTGGATTTCCTCTTTCTGCTGCTGCAGATGAGTTCCCTGTTCCTCCAGGGAAAAACAGATTTTAAAATCTGTTTTATTTTTCTGGTGATAATTTGTGTGTCCAGCCCCCCCTCCCAGCTCCAGGATGGTGATGGAGGCTGCAGGAGAGCGAGAGGCAATTTCTCACCTGCCCCATGTGATTCTGCTATCTCCACTCAGAGCACAAAATCTCCCATTACCTCGCCCATGCAGAGCATGCAAAAAAAACCTCCCCTCGCTTCATTTCCCAGGCAGGGAGATGTGATATCAGGCAGAAGGAAAATATCCATGCAAATATCCCTTCCCTGGCAATCTGTTTTTTAAAGCTCTCTTTTCCTCACAAAACCACAACGTTTAGGCTGCTGCTGGCCTTCCTGGAGGAGCCTTCATTTGCTGAGGGTTGTTTTTGTCACTGCCAGACACTAAAGATCCTTTTTAAGTCTGTTTGGTCTGGGGTGGGGATTATTCCTTCCCCTTTCCACAGGAATAAGGGAATTGTTCTTTCCTGCAGATTTCCGTGGCACAAACTAAAACAGAGGAGATCCAAAGGGCGAGGGGAGGGAAGGCAAAGCGAGGGAGCTCAGCTGGATTTTGGGAATAGAAACATTTTCCAGCTGCTCAGGTTCTCTAATTTGTAGGTCCTGAGGATCATCAGGGTCTCTTGTGGGAACAGAGGGGAGCAGATCCAGCAGGGATTCCTGCTCCTCCCTCCCTGGACACCATCCCAGCTCTCCTCTTCTCCCCATTTTCCCTGCCCTGCTGCTTCTGTCAAAGTTCAAATTGCAGCTAAAATTCCTTCTCAGCTCTGATGGCACCTGATGGCAAAGAAACCCTGGCAGGAGGGTGGGAGGGTGTGAGAACGGCGGGTCAGTCGTGATGGACGGAGACGAGAGATGCAGTTCATTGCACAGGGCGTGGGTGAAAGGGCCCTGCCACGAACTGCCAGCCACAGCTCAGGGCAGGTCCAGGAGAGTGAGAAGAGAGTGAAGAAGAGAAGGAGCAAGAGAGCAAAATTCCCGTTCCAATCCATTAAATCTTCTTCCATACTGAATATTCTAATTGACACCAACCAACCCAGTACAAGATACAAATCCTACAGCATTTACACACAGCCTATAACAATCACTACATTCCCATCCTGTGTTATATTTTAAACCCTTAAAACGACTCTTGGGACCCCTCCTGCCAAGCCAGCAGGGTCTGCTCTGACCCTTGGGCTCTTGGTAAGGAGAAGGGCATTGTTTAATTAATTAATTTAATTGTTTAACCCTCAGCCGGCCATACCATTGTTTTCCAGTTGTTCAGTAACTAAAGCTTGGCATCTTAGACATCCAAACTTGCCTTCAACTCTATTTCACTTGTAGGTTTCATATTCTCTAAAATTAAGCAGTCATATTTGTAAGGTTTTCCTGTTTCATCTTCCCCAACAGGAGGGGATTGGGATGAGCTCTCCATCAAAGCTGTGATGGTTTCACCTCTCACAGGAGCCCAGTCCTGGTTTGTGACACATTTTATTTGCAGGGCCCTGGGAATGGAGAAAATGGGAATGGAGAAAACCAGACTAAAGAGAAAATTTGGGAAACACTTTTTCTTTCTCTTTTCACCCTGGTGAGTTCCTCATCAGGTCTGCCAAACGCTGCTGTTAAAAGGCTGTGACAAACTAAATAATTAAAATAATTTGGAAGAGCAGTGGGCATTTCCAAGGAAAATCCTCAGCAGGAATATTCCCTGCACTGCCCTGGAGGAACAGGAACCAGGTGGATGTCCAAGCACACGGCCCAGGCAGGGCTGCTCACACTTGTGCTGCCACATCTTCCTTTCCCTCAGCACAGAACCTCGCTCCAGGCTCCCGGGGAAACAATTAATGTGAGGAAATAAGGAACCCAAAAGCTGTCAAAGGAGATTTCTGTGCTGTGAGTAATCGGCCTGGCAGCTGCCTATGGTCCCTGTCAGGTGGGATGGAGATTTATTGTTCTGAAAAACCTTCCCAGGCGAGGTTGGGATGCAGATTTTAGGGTGGTGTTTGGAACTTTGGGAAAAGTTCTTCCTGTCTAATAAAGGAAAGGGTGAGGGGAGGCATTAGGGGTTAATCCAGGGGGAGCAGAGGGTGCTGAACAGGGAGATGCTGCCCTCAGAGCCCCCCAAAACGCAGCAGAGGCTGCAGCTGGAGCCAGCTTAGCCCAGCCTTGTGTCAATGTTATAAATGCATTGTATATAGTTGGTTTTTCTCTCCAGAGCCAGGCCTGTGGGAAAGGGTTGGCAAGAGCCAGCAAATGGGTTTGGACAGCCCTAGAGAGAGCGAGAGGTGCTGATAGTTCCTAATTAGGGGGAACAGGAATTGTTTTCCCTCCATGATCTCATCCCTAGGACGCAGCCAAAACTCCTGAGGCACCCCGGCTCGGAGGGGAGCACAGTGTTCCCTGTGTGTCCGGCACAGGCAGGGGTGAGGAGCAGGTCAGGCATGAAAATGGGCTCCAAAATCCCCCCCAGGCCCCAGCAGCCTCCTGGGCTGTCCTCCCAAAGCTCCACACCCAGCCCGGGGCCAGCAGCTCCAGGTGATCCCCAGCTCCCCTGGCCGGGGCCTGCTCAGGCTCAGGCTCAGGCTCAGGCTCAGGCTCAGGCTCAGGCTCAGGCTCAGGTTCAGGCTCAGGCTCAGGCTGGCTCCTCTCAGGCAGGGAGGGCACTGCTGTCCCTAATCAGGGCTGACATTGCAATTTTCTCCATCATGTCACTTGTCACCAGGGCCAGCAGCCTCCCCTCACCACCCAGGGCTTCCCTGGGAGCCTCCCTGGGACCTGCTGAGGAGAAATAAATCAATTGTGGAGCCCAGCAGCTGCCAGAGGAGATGAGGAGCACGGCCTGGGCTGCGGGACAGGGTGGGATGGGGCAGGAAAAATCTCCTGGGCATCCCAAGGATTCCCTCTGGCTGCTGCCAGCCTCCCTCGGGGTGCAAGTGTTATAAATGCATTGTATAACGTTGGCTTTTCACAAATATTAAAATGAATACTGTATGTATAATGTAGGAAGATTGTACTGTATTTTTTTATTAATACAAGTTAGAAATGTGATTAATATATTTTTTTATGATTGTAACATCGTGTTAGAAATAAAAGTCTGGAGCTTTTTTCTGTAACTAGCCAGAGCAGAAGAAAGAGGTGTCATCCTTCATTCCTGCATGAAGATTGCTGACCAAAAAAGAAATTTATTGAACTTCTGTTATCAAGTATCTTATCCAAATGAAGATGACAGAACCCCAGGAGAAGAATTTATGGGACCTGTGCTATTGGACAGAATGGAGCCACCCTCAGATGGATCTACCAGATAAAATGGTTGGGGGGAGTTGAAACTGAACAAAGAAATTCACACTCAAAAAGAATGTTTGAATCATGAATGTGAACTTTTAAATATGCAACAGGCTGATGCTTTTAAAGAACAAACTTTTTGTTAGCAGTGTGTGCTGGCTGGCTCCGTGCCAGGCACCCTCGGCAGAAAAAATGTATTTTGCTTTTGTCTCCCTTGGTTGTCTATTTTCTTTTTATTTTTTTATTAAACTTCTAAATTTTTCCAAGAAACTGAACCTCGTTTTTCACACCTGGCTGAGCAATGGGGGTGACACCCCACTGCAAACAGCACTGGCACCCACTGTCCCTGTCCCCAGAGGTGCTGGATGTGGATTTCTGCACACAGCAGCTTTGGTTTGTCCCTTTCCCCAGCCGTGGTTACAGCACAGACATTCCTGGCCCTGCTCAGTTCAAGGGGAAAAGGCAAAGCAGGTGAAAGCACGAGGCCAAGGGTGCTGTGGGATGTGGAGCCAGCCCAGGCTCTGAGTGATGCTCCGTTCTGAGCACATGGGCCAAGAGATCCCACTCAGAGCTGAATCCTCCCAGGCCCACTCATCACAACAGAGCTTCTCATCCCCCTTTGTGTTCTCTGCTCGCATCTGTTGTTTTCGGGGGAAAAAATAAAAAGACTTGTACAGAAATTCCACGTTTTAGAAATCTCTCCTGGAGTGAACCAGCTGAAGGATTCGGAGCTCTGGTTTCTAGGGATGTGTTGTGGGTGCAGGAGGGCTGGTGCTGATGTCAGAGGAATTAAGGTTTAATTTTCCTGATTCTTCTCAGGATGCACTCACCGACCCCGCGAGCTGCTCCTGCCTTTGTGAGTGCCCTCCGTGGGCAGCTCTCCAAATCAATTAACGTTATTGTTTCCCTTCTCAGGGCCATAAAATCACAACATTTACAAGAAATACGTGGGGCTCTGCAGTTTGCCATGGGAGGGATGCAGAGCAGTTCCATCAGCCAGAGCCGCTGCCACCCCATCTGCTGAGCACACAATAAAACAGTTCGTATCCCTAACCCTGTCAGGGTTTTTCCAGGATTTTTGTTTTGCTTGCTTGTCTTTGTACTACTGCATTTGTATTTTGTTTGTTTGTTTGTTGTTGTTGTTGTTTTATTCCTATTAAAGAACTGTTACTCCTATTCCCACATCTTTGCCTGAAAGCCCCTAATTGCAAAATTATAATAATTTGGAGGACAGGGGGTGACATTTTCCATTCCAAGGGAAGCTCCTGCTTTCCCTGGCAGACACCTGCCTTTCCAAACCAAGACAGCAGTAAAAGTCCATGGCACAGCAATAAAAGTCCGTGGCACACCCCGCTCAGAGGCTCATCCCTTGTGCGTGACCATCCAACAGCACAGAGCCCCAGCAGCATCCCCGCTCCTTCCCGAGTCATCTTTAGCTCTGGATAATTGGATCAAACCCCAAAAACTCCCCTCGCAGAGTTCGTGGCATCATTAAGCCTCCAGGCAGGGGGATTATCACCAGCAGGTGGTTTTAATTTGCTGCAGCAGCCAGCAAAGGTAAAAGTGACACCGATGTGTTTGGAATCTTGTGTTGCTGCCTCAGTTCCTCAGCGTGGGAGGAACAAACTGAGGGACAGAAAGCATCAAAGGACAAAAATTAAGCCAAAAAAAAGAAGAAAAAAAAAAGCCTGGAGTGTTTAAGAATTTTTATCCGAATGTTTAAGGTTTAAATGGAACAATGAGGTGATGCTCACAAGTTCTGTGCCAGTTTGTGACAGGAACATCGCATTCATCTGAGCTCAGCGGTGATTCCCGGGAATTTTCCTGCTGGATTGATTGCTGAGCAACCCCACCCTCAGCCCCATCTCGGGATGAGCCGCAGAGACCAAACCCCTGATTTAGGGGAGAGGATCAGGGAAGTACAAATGTTATTTGCAGTGTTCCAGGGGGTGCTGATGGGATGGGCTGAGAGCCTTTGGCACTCAGCACATTTCCCTCCTCACCGCTCAGTGCTGGGAGCTTTCAGCATTCCCAGGTTCCAATAAGGAAAGGAAAGGTTGGGTTTAGTTGCTAAGAGGAGGAACTAAGGCTCCTCTTGGATTCTTTCCCCTCTGTGCCAGAGCAGCACCACCCTTCCCTCCACCCCTCACAGGGAAGGGTTTTTCCCCAATGTTCCCTCTCAGCCTCCTCCCTGTCACTTTGAAGCCGTTCCCCTTGTCCTGTCACTGCCATCCTTGTGATAAATCCCTCTCCATCTTTCCTGCAGCCTCCTGTGCCTCACACCTGAGGAGTTTTGTACCAGCGTGGCTTAAATCAGTCCTGAGGAGGGAAAAGTGACAGTGGAAGTGGGACACTCCTGGTTTGGGCCATCAGAGACCTGAGTGAGTGTTCCATTAACAAGGGCAGAGGGGGCAAGCTCCATTTCCTGTGGTTGTCCTTACAACACAGAAATTCAGCCTAATGCTGCTCTCCGAATTGATTCCCAGCTGACTGGGTTTGAATGGGAGCTCTAAGGTGAGCTGAGAGCACCCACACTGCTCTGAGCACCGATGAACAGCTCTGCTCGGAAATTCTGCCTTTGAATAAATCATGCCCACCTCCAGTCCCCAGCAAAGCCATCAAGGCCTGGATAATCCCTCTTCCCCTGCCCCTGGGGTGATCCTCCTTCCCGAAAGCACGGCAGGCAAAGGGTTAAGGGCAGAGCAGCAGTGGGAAATGGGGAATTGCAGGGAATGCTTTGGGCTGGGGAAGTCCAAAGGGGAAAATCCGTCACTGTGCTGTGCATCCCAGGCCCTGTGCTGGAAACACAACCGCAGTTAGCCCAGGGATTAATTTAATTCCCAGGTATCATCTTTTATTTCAGAGGCAAAACAAGGGGAGCTGGAGGGAGGGGGAGAAATCAATGTGAACATTTTCCTCCTAATATTGTCAGACAAGTGCAGTAACCATGGCAACAGGAGCAGCAGCATCTCCGGGGCTGTGTGATGGTAAACACATTCTCCGGGTCTCCCGTTCCTCCTGGTGCTCAGCAGAATGTTTGTGCTGAGCCCTGGCACCGTCAGTGATCACCCTGATACCCCCAGGCCAGGGCTGGGGGCTGCCGGCTCAGCAGAGTCACCAAAGGTGGGAATGACAACGATTCCCTGCGGGGAAAACAAGCACAGAGCCTGCCCGATATTCCTGTGAGGTGCCTGGTGAAGTCTGATCCCCCTCTGGTGTCCTGAGCCTTGGGGAAGGCCAAAATTTGGGCTCAGCCCTTGTCCACACCGAGTTTTGGTGGGGTTGGAGCTTTCCTCCTGATTTGTGAGCTGGAAGCGCCTTTGATCCCTGCTGTGCACCCTGCACGGGCACAGCTACCACTGCCTTGATAATTTTGACAAGCAGCTTTGGGATTCAGGAAATTCAGCTGCACATCTGGAGCCATCCAAAGCAGGGCAGTCACACCTCAGCGCAGAGCTTGGCGTGTCCTCTCAGCACAAACCCTGAGAAAAACCCAATTTATTTTAATATTCCTGCTCTCCTCAGCCCTGCATTCACTGCTGGAAAGGAGGAGAAGCTGATGCCTGGCGTGGGGTGAGAGGAGAACTGGGCAGTTCAGCATCCAGAGGCTGTTCCGTGCTGAAAGCACTGGCGTGGATAAAAGGAAATATTTTGCTGTGTGGCCCCTGTGTGGGTGTTTTCCCAAGGAATGTGTCAATTAGAGCTGCCTCCACAGAGTGCTCACCCTCAGCCCCCTCAGGAGCTCCAGGCTGGTCATTTCCTCGCTGCTGGAACATCTTTGTTTTATTCAGGAGCTTTCCGAGCTCCAGGCCCCGTTCCACACTGATCTCCCAAACAGATCTGCCAAGTTTCGTGCTGGGGTCAAGGCAGGAAGAAAAGAAATTCGAGCAACGTGCAAGCCTGCCTGAAAATCCAGACCGAACAGCTCCCAGATGGAGTTTTTGTCCAAGTTTCTTCCCCTTTTAGCCACTGGGTGCAATCAAGACGTGGCCTCGTTTCAAAGACAGCTTTTCCTCACGTTTTTCTGCCTTTGCTTTTCTGGACTCAGAAACTTGAACAGCTCCTGCTGCCCTGCTCAGAGCCCTGAACCTCAGCAAAAGTTCACCCAATGCAGCAGTGAAAGATTCAGGAACAACTGGTTTTGTGAGGGGGAGGAAAAGGAGATTTCTGCATGTTTTGTCTAATAATCAAATTACTGCAACCAGGCCTGCTACCATTGCCTTGATAATTCTGACAAGCAGCTTTGGGAATCAGGAAATTCGGCTGCTCACCTGAAATGTGCTGCTCATTTTAAGAAAAAAGAAAAGAAAAAAAAAAAAAAGAAAGAAAAGAAAGAAAAAAAAAAGAAAAAAAAAAGAGAGAGACATCTGAGGGAGCGTGGTTGATTACAAAGCAGAAATATACATTTTTTAAATCTTTTTTATTTTTTCTTTCAGAATGCCCATTTTTATCTGGGGAAACCCATTGAGAAAAAGCAAATCTGGGCCATGAATAATAGCAGGCTGCAAAAAAGGCTGCAAAGAGAGCGAGCTGGGCTGTGGGCCCCGTGCAAGGTTTACCAAAAAGCTTCAATTCCGTGTTTTGTTCCTCCATTTCACATTAAAAATAAAGCCTCTTGCTGAACAGATTTCCCCAGAGGCAACATCCTCTGAAGGTCTCCTGCCTCTTGCAGTGAAATCTCTGCTTATCTCGGAGCTGGGCTCTGCCTGTGTTTTACAGCAGCCAACAAAAGGAGATTTGGGGTTGTTTGTCCATCCTGGACTGGCACGAACAGATCGGGGTCAGGCTGGGGGGAAGGAGCCAGCAGGAGTGAAAAGGAAATGGTTATAGATTGTTTTATACATCCCTGCGATACTGTAAAGCTTTCTGGATCTGCCCAAGACAGGAAAAGGAGAATTTTACCCGTCTGGGTGGCCCAGCTGAGCTGTTGGGCGGCGTTTTAGGGACTGGGAAGGGACCAGGATTGGTGGCACTGCTGGGAAGGGCTGGGACAGGGACAGGAGTGGGGCTGGGACAGGGGGGGGGGGGGGGGGGGGGGGGGGGGGGGGGGGGGGGGGGGGGGGGGGGGTGGGACAGGGACAGGAGTGGGGCTGTGACAGGGGCAGGAGCCGGGCTGTGCCTGCAAATCCCCCTCTGGAAGTGGATCTAGGCTTGGGCAGCCGCGGGGAAAGAGGGAGTGAAGGAAAATCTCCTGAATCCCTCTGAGATTCCCTGGTCACTGAGCGAGGGTGCTGATCCTGCCCTGCTGGAGCTCCGGGAGCACCGGGGCAGGCAGAGCCCGGCTGAGCTGGCACAAAAGGACTGCGAGGATGCTCCGGCCTGATTCACCTTCCTGGCATTTATTTCTCCTCTTTCCCAATCCCTCCCGGTTGGATTTGAAACCTTTAATAACCTCAGGAAAGGTTAAAATCGCGGGGACACCTGACAGTAATTCCTCTTCCTGCAGCTCCTCTGAGCAATCCTTCTCTCTGTTTTTCCCTGCAAACAAAGGGAGTTTCTCTCCTTCCTTGGGCTTTCCCCAATCCTTCCTCGCTCCGCTCTGGGAATTCCAAACCGGGACCACACCACGGGCATTGCCGCGGTGTTCAATAGCCGGCGTGTTCTGATTTTGTCCCCTGGATTAATTCTGTTCGGGAGGTGATGAACTCCACCCCTGACCTCCCCTCCCTGCCCGGCAGGGGCACTCAGCGCTTCCAGGCAGCCTTTAAGCGACTCGAGCAACTCAATCATCCCCGCAGAGCCTTTTTGTGGCCGGGAATTGAACATCCCTTGTCCTCGGCGGGGAAGGGAGATGAATGACTCGGGGATTTCAATATTCACGGCGCTAATGCTGATGGAGAGACCTGCAGCATCTCTGAGCAGCCTCACCTCTGCTCCTGGCACCGGGCAGGGAGCGGTGTGGGAAGGGAAAAAATGGCTTTGTTGTCCTTCCTGTGCCGTGCTCACCATGGTGGTGAGGGCTCTGCACTGTTCTGCTCAGTTAATTCGCTCTTGGCTACCTGAACGCCGAAATTCACTGCCCTCCGTGCTAGCAAGGGCCTTCCTCGGCAATGAAATGGTAAATCCTCTCTTCCCCGTTCCTCGGATGTTTTTCTCTCTCCCCTTAACACCTGGAGAAGTCTCACAAATCAGACAGGAGCCCTTTCAATTTATTTTCTCTCTGATTTAATCAGGGCAGCTCTGGAGGAGCTGCACCCTGATCAAAGCCGAGCAGAGGCAGCGTGCACTGCCCCAATTTATCTGGTGTTTTTATACATACATGTATAAAATGTCTGCTCAAAGCAACCAATTCCTGAGCATCCAGAGCTCCTCGGAATCACGGCAAATTTGTGGAGGTTCAAACCCTTCCCTGCCTGGTTTTTCACTGCCTGGGGTTCTCCAGGGGGGATCGTTCCCAAAATCAAGGTTCTCTGCACGCTCACCCCAAACCATTTGTGATGGAAATTCGGCTGCCCGCGAGGGAGAGAGAGGCAAATCGATCTGATTCTCTGTGCTCATGCTCCTCCCGGCTGGGGAAAGCTGAAATCAGCTCCAGAAATTCCCCCTGGGACTCCCCTGGGGTTCACTGAGAGCCTCGGAGCAGCTCAGAGCCATCTCCGCCCTTCGGGGGCAGCAGGGCCTTGGCATTTGTGCCCCCCGGCTGCATCCCTGGCATGGGGGACCCCAAACCCAGCTCCAAATCTCATTTTGGAGCCCGAATTTCAGGAGGCAAAGCTGCGGCATCGAGGATTCCACAGCAGGATCAACCACCAGCAATGAAGAGTTGAAACCAATCCAATTACCAGACTCAGTAAAGTTAAAATAAAAAACAAAGAAAAAACAAAAGCAAAAAAACCCCCCAAACCCCCAAAAAACCCAACCAAACAAAAAAACCCCCACCCCACCCAGGAACTGTCTAAATTTGCCTCCTGGCTCGGTGGCACCAGCACAGAAATGGGGGCTGCAGATTGCCAGGCTTGTTTTTCTCTGGGTGACACCCACGGCCTTCTGTGTGAGGACATTCTGTTGTTCCAGGTTCAGGCCTGGGTTTTTCACTTTGCACAAACAGCTGAGAAAACTCAACAAACATTTGGCAGATCCCTCAAAACTGGGGCGAGAAGGGCTGAGGAGCTTCCCTGGGCTCTGCTGCCCCAAGGCAGGATCAACCTCCCCTGATCCCAGCCCTGCTGAGAAAATCTGTTCCCTTCACGGGATGAACTTCTACCAAACCATTTATTTACTCCTTGAGCAACCCTCCAGCTTCTCCTCATGTCTGACTCGAAACCAAGCTGCTGGTTTAGCTATTAAATAAAGCAGTGGTCAAACAAACAAAAAAATGACAATTTATGGGGCTTGTACAAATCAGAAGGGAAGGGGGATAGAGTCCCCTTGTAAGTCATCCACGAGAGCAGCTGTGCATAAATAAATATTTATGGGGTTGTTTCAAGTTGCAGCCAGCTCTGTCTCCAACTTCCCAGCCTCTGCCTTTAATCTGCCACGAGGTTTGCAGCAGATCACAGCGCTGACATTCCAGCAAATAACTGCAGCTCTCAGGTGTCACTGCTGCTCCATCCCCCAATTCCCTGGCGCTGCTTTTATGGATATGGCAACAAAACAGGAAACCTGGAGCTGGCAAAGCAAGCACGGATCCACAGCTCAGCCTCCCACCGACTATTATCCATGCAAGAGCTGAATTAATTCTGATTTCTACCACCTTAGCTGAGCTTGATGTCCTTCTCAGAGCAGGTTTCATCAAGGATTTTACAGCAGCGTCATGCACGGATTTATCATTAATTATTTGGCCATTAAATGGAGAAAATAATTTTAAAATCCAAGCCACAGCCGAATCAAGCAGAGTTTGTGGTGTAGTTCCTCCGTTCATTACAGGATCACAAATCCATGGAGGGGACCATTAATATGTTGCATTTAATTAGATCATGTACTGGTCACATAGTGGTGCCTGCAGTTAAAGAAAACAGATTGCTGATTACAAGGAATAAATTCAGAGATGGATCAGATTAGTCACAGAATTGATGGTGGTGGTGTCTGACCACCCTTAAGTGGGTTCAAAAGCTCAGGCTGGGAGGTTCTGCCTTTTGTGCTGGCCAGAAATGAAAACAGGGAATGCTGCAGGGGCTGAATCCATCTGGATCCCTGCCTGGATCCCTGCCTGGATCCCTGCCTGCCTGCCCCACGGAAACCTCTCTGTGGTGTTCCAGGGATGAGCAGCCCAGCCCAGCCCCGGCTTTGGAAGCAACACAGGGAAATTCCCCCCTGGAGAAGGGGGACATTCCAGTGCCACTGCCACATTCCAAAGGCCAGGGCAGTGCACCCAGCCCAGCTCCTGCTGCTCCCCTCCCACCCCACTGCATCCCCGTGGAAAAGGGGCCCAGCAGAAAACAGCAAAACTGATGTTCCCTCTCTGTTCTGTTCCTTTGGGCTGATAACCCCCGAGATGTTTGTTAAAAATCCTTCTCCCAAGCCCCGTGCCAAACAGAGTCGGGATGTGTCAGCTCAGGTTCTCAGGGTTGTTTATTTCTTCTTTTCTGGTACATTCTGTTCTCACCCAGCTTGGGTGCTGCTGTAGTGTGGTCATCCCTGACTGACCCTGACCAGGGCGGTCTGAGCTCTTTATACTCCGTGTTCCACGTTTGCAGATAAATACCAACACCCATCACCTGTGTTAGACACTGCACTCTGTGCTAAACCAATCCAAAAGTGCCACCACCACAGCAGGAGATGGAGGACAAGAAGAAGAAGAAGAAGCAGAAGGACAGGGACACACCCAGATTCCTCCATCTTGCCTCCTTGAACCCCCATTAAACCCCAAAATTCTACATCTACACCCGGTGATAAATTAATATTATACTAATCAAACCCTCGTGGTTTGTCTCTGGAGCCCTTGCCGGGGTCTGGGATCACCCAGGGCAGCCAGAGGGATGTGCTGGGTTCCCACATTCCCCAGGACAGGAGCACCCATGGGAAATCCTCAGCTAGGTGGGACAGTGACACCTCTCTCAGTCCCAGCACAGGTCCTGGCCCAGTTTGTTCCAAACCCTCCCAGGGAGCCGTGAGGAGAGGCAGAGCTCTGAGGCACAGAGTGTTTGGGAAATCATCCCAGCCCGCTGTGTTTCCCTGCACTTCCCACTGGCAGCTCCCAGCCCCTGGCAGAGCTGAGTGCCTCGGAGAGCTGCAGAACAATTCCTGCCATCACCAAGATCTTCCCCCTGCCTCTGTGGCTCCCTCCCAAACAATCCTCCCCACCGTGCCAGAGAGTCCTTAAAAACCGCATTGAGTCACACAAGTGGCTCCTTCACTCCTCTCTGCTCTCCCTGAGAGGAATCATGCCCTTGATTCCCTTTGATTTTTTAATTTTAATCCCTTTGTTCGGCACACATGGCCCTGCTGGAAATGGCACAGAGGGAGTGCTTTGTACCAGCAGTGCAGAGCTGAGCTCAGAGCCCACTGCAGACCTGCCTGGCACTGCCCTCTGGGCTTCCAAACATCACTGTGGATGTTGGGACCATCCCAAATATTTAAATTTGGATCTTTTAGTGATCCTGGTGTTCTCATGGAGATAGGGAAAGGCCTGACAGGCTCAGGATAGGCCGAGCCTTCACTAGGAATATCAAAGTTCATTTAAATTTACGTTTCCCACTCAAATAAATGCCTTGATCCCCACCTGTCTCCATCTAATTGTGGTCATCTGCTCTTCCTGCAAGCTCCTCTCTCAGCTGAGCCATTTCCAAGACTTTCTGCTCCTGTACCTGAAATTGGGAAGGATTTCCATCGAGTTATTCCCAAAACCCCAGAACTTTTCACTGCAGCTGGCTATTGATTGTGCCTCTATTTTATCTCTCAGCTTAAACTGGCTTAGATGGGGAAGCAGAGTCTCAGACACAGCTCAGGGTGTGTAAATAAAGCAGGGATTAGAGAGATTCCATGAGCAGGGAAATCCCTGCCCATGCACGGCCCTGGCTGAGGAGATCCCTCGGAGCTGAGGCAAAGCAGGGGGAGCAAAACTCTGGGAATTCCTGGCCTGTTTGTAGGGACAGCATCCCCTGCAGCCAGGAATGCCTCCCCAGCTCTCCAGCAGCTGGATAAAGGCCAGGGATTGAAATATTCTCCCTTGCCTGTCCCCCGGGCTCTGGGCTAGCTCAGTCCCTTAGGGGCTTTAGGGAAAAAATATTTCAGGGGACAGGATTAAAGGTTTTCCAAAAGAGGCTCTCACCTATTTTCAGGGAAAGAAGGAAAGGGAAAGGAAAGGAAAGGAAAGGAAAGGAAAGGAAAGGAAAGGAAAGGAAAGGAAAGGAAAGGAAAGGAAAGGAAAGGAAAGGAAAGGAAAGGAAAGGAAAGGAAAGGAAAGGAAAGGAAAGGAAAGGAAAGGAAAGGAAAGGAAAGGAAAGGAAAGGAAAGGAAAGGAAAGGAAAGGAAAGGAAAGGAAAAAAAAAAAAGGAAAGGAAAGGAAAGGAAAGGAAAGGAAAGGAAAGGAAAGGAAAGGAAAGGAAAGGAAAGGAAAGGAAAGGAAAGGAAAGGAAAGGAAAGGAAAGGAAAGGAAAGGAAAGGAAAGGAAAGGAAAGGAAAGGAAAGGAAAGGAAAGAAGGAAGGAAGAAAGAAAGATGGAAAGTTTCAGTCCAAGGCTTTATTTTCAAAGGGTTCCAAGGAGAGAGAGAGAACAAGGAGGAAACAAGGGTTTATCTAGTCTAGGGCCAGGAGAGATAACTGTAAGATAACTTAACCTGACCCCAGTAAGGCTCAGGAATAGGAAAGATAGGAAGGAAGGGTTAAACTGCATGGTCACAGGCTTTAGGGGGACTGGGGAGGGGTTGGAAAAACCATTCCCCAGAGGAATAAAACATTGGATGAGCTCTGACTCCAGAGCAGAAGTGCAGTGACCCTGGGTGATGCTGGCTGGGTTTTACATCCCAGCCTCCATCCTGCCACTCCCACCCTGCCACATCCCCTGGATAACAACACCCAGGGACCTGCGGGGATACCGGGGGCTCTGGCCACGATGATCCTTTCAAAAAAAAAAAGGGATAATTCCAGGTCCCAGCATAGAAGATGTCATTACAACCGCTTTAATGTGGTCATAAAACACAGACAAGCTTTGAAAGCTCATAATTCTTTCATAGAGATATTGTTTAAATATTTAATGCCCACATTAATGATATTCTAATCCTTTTGGAATATGTGAATTTGCACTCATTTGCATTAATTTTGACTCGCTGGCAGTTTTGTTAAATCACATTAGAAAGGGGCCATAGACAATGGCTGGCTGGTGTTTGTTAATTCTCACCACAAGGCCTGTGCCAACACCACCAGTGCCTTAACAACAGCCTCTAGTGCAGGGAGAAAGTCCAGAAAAGAAGATGATGTTGCCTTTTTAACACAAAATGAGAATCCTTTCCTTTTTTTTTTATTTTTAAAATTTAAATCCTAAAATGCTGTTTGAGATCCCAGCTCACTGGGAGCACTTCTCCTCCTGCTGAAGGCAAAAGCTGGGCTGGCTCTCTGTTCCTAACCCATCTTATTTAACCCATCTATTTTTGGCTTCCTGGGCTCCCAGGCCAGGTAAATTCTTTAATTAAACACCTGCCCTGCCACTAAAACACATTCAGACCAGAGGTGACACCGGGGTGCTCAGCTCAGTGTCACACCTGGCATTAAAAATCACATTTCTGACATTTCTGCTCTGAATCCTGGGAACATCAGGGAATCACCCCTGACCCATGGCAGAGGTGGGAAATGCTGCTGACCCTGCCAGGGCAGCAGCTCCACATGGACTCAGTGTTCCAGCTGCTGTCAGATGTCATTAGCCAGGCACAACAGGGAAAAGGGGCTGGGCTGGGCGGTTTGGGGGCTGAGGAGTCACCTCCAGGGATGGGGCAGGGGCTGTTCCCACGGCACACACAGGGACAGGCTCCAGCCACCCCTGAATCCGGGTTATTTTGTACTTTGGGAGGTCTGGTTTGCCTTCAGTCCAAGGCACGTGGAGTTATGGGGTTTGAATTGTAATGTTTGAAACACAAAATCAGGGTTATTTTATCCTTTATGAGGATTTGAGCCCAACACAAGGCACGTGGAGTTATGTTTTTGAATTGTAATGTTTGAAACACAGAATCAGGATTATTTTATCCGTTGAGAGGTCTGCTTTGCCTCCAGCCCAAGACAAGGCATGTGGAGTTATGGGGTTTGAGTTGTAATGTTTGAAACACAGAATCAGATTATTGTGTAAATTATGAGGCCTGCTTTAGCTCCAGTCTGAGACAAAGCACATGGAGTTACAGGTTTTGAATTCTCATGTTTGAAACACAGAATCAGGGTTATTTTATCCTTTATGAGGTCTGCTTTGCCTCCAAAGCAGAGGCATGTGGAGTTACCATTTTTGAATTTTCATTTTTGAAACACAGAATCAGGGTTATTTTATCCTTTGAGAGGTCTGCTTTGCCTCCAGCCCAAGACAAGGCATGTGGAGTTATGGGGTTTTGAATTGTAATGTTTGAAACACAGAATCAGATTATTGTGTAAATTATGAGGTCTGTTTTGCCTGCAGTACAACACAAGGCACGTGGAGTTACGGGTTTTGAATTCTCATGTTTGAAACACAGAATCAGGTTATTTTATCCTTTATGAGGTCTGCTTTGCCTCCAGTCCAAGACAAGGCACGTGGAGTTGTGGTTTTTGAATTTTCATTTTTGAAACACAGAATCAGGGTTATTTTATCCTCTGAGAGGTCTGCTTTGCCTCCAGCCCAAGACAAGGCACGTGGAGTTACGGGGTTTGAATTTTCATTTTTGAGACACTTTGCCTATTGAAGGTTCCGTGCCATACCTGGCAGGAGCTGCTCTCAGGGACACAAAAACACATCCCAAACCCAAAGGAGGGGCCTGGCAGGCAGGGATCTGCTCCCAGCTGTGGGAATCTGCTCCCTGTCCCTCCATACCCTTTATTTCCCCTTCAGCCTCCTCCTGCAGATCTCCAGTTTAGCCAAGCACCTGACAAATGCACCTGCCTGGATATTCCCTGTTCCAATTAAACCTCCATCGATGAATCAATCAATACCTTTGTTTTCCCAGCACCTCCAGCTCCAGCAGGGGGGTTTGGCAGAGCTTGCAGGGCTCATCTGGGCCAGCAGCAGCAGCAATCCCCACAGCAGCCTGGCCCCAGCTCCACGCTGAGGTTTGGAATGGCAGCACAGCCTCGGGGAGGCTTTGGAACATCTGGATGTTCCTGCCGGGCACGGAGGGGTTTGTGTTGAACGTCAGGGATCAGCTCTGGCGTGGATTTACTTTTCAAATTTGCCCTGATACAGCCAAGCTTAAAGATGCTTGGGACGAGCTGGGTGGGGATTTAGGGGTCCAGGAGGGGACAGGGATGTGCTGAAGCTCTTCCATCTTGTCTCCTGCCCCAAAACTGTCCCCAAAACTGTCCCCCACCCCAAAACTGTCCCCAAACTGTCCTCCTGCCCCAAAACCACCCCCTGTCCCCAAAACTGTCCCCAAAACTGTCCCCCACCCCAAAACTGTCCCCAAAACTGTCCTCCTGCCCCAAAACCACCCCCTGTCCCCAAAACTGTCCCCAAAACTGTCCCCCGCCCCAAAACTGTCCCCAAAACTGTCCTCCTGCCCCAAAACCACCCTCTGTCCCCAAAACTGTCCCCCTGTCCCCAAAACGGTCCCCAAAACTGTCTCCCTGTCCTCCTGTCCCCAAAACTGTCCCCCTGCCCCAAAACCACCCCCTGTCCCCAAAACTGTCCCCCCATCCCCTTCTTGTCCTGCTCTGCTTCCCAATGACCCTTCCATTTCATATTCAGACCTGTCTCCTCTGTCCTCCAAGTGATCTTTACCAGGAGGGGACAGGGATGTGCTGCACCTCCTCCTCCTGTCCCCCTGTCCTAAAACTGTCCCCTTGTCCCCAAAACTGTCCTCCATCCCCAAAACTGTCCCCCTGTCCCCAAACTGTCCTACTGTCTCCAAAACTGTCCCCTATCCCCAAAACTGTCCCCCTGCCCCAAAAATGTCCCCCTGTCCCCAAAACTGTCCCCAAAACTGTCCCCAAAACTGTCTCCCCATCCCCAAACTGTCCCCCTGTCCCCAAAACTGCCCCCTAACCCCAAAACTGTCCCTCTGCCCCAAAACTATCCCCCATCCCCAAAACTATCCCCCATCCCCAAAACTGTCCCCATCCCCAAAACTGCCCCCTGTTCCCAAAACTATCCCGCATCCCCAAAACTGTCCCTCTGCCCCAAAACTGTCCCCATCCCCCAAACTGCCCCGTCCCCAAAACTGTCCCCTTGTCCCCAAAACTCTCCCCCAGCCCCAAAACTGTCCCAAAATTATCCCCAAAACTGTCCCAAAACTATTCCCAAAACTGTCCCTCTGCCCCAAAACTGTCCCCCAGCCCCAAAACTGTCCCCTATCCCCAACACTATCCCCTGTCCCCAACACTATCCCCTGTCCCTAAACTGTCCCCAAAACTGTCCCCCAGCCCCAAAACTGTCCCCTATCCCCAACACTATCCCCTGTCCCTAAACTGTCCCCAAAACTGTCCCCTGCCCCCAAAACTGTCCCCAAAACTGTCCCCAAAACTGTCCCCTTTCTGTCCTGCTCCCCCGCTCCTGTCTCACTCTCAGCCCCGCTCTCCCCCCCGAGCCGTTTCCATTTGGACGCTCTCCTAACGACCTTTGGCTGGATCTGTGTCTTAATAACCCCGGGATGTCTCTAACAAGTGTCTGCTGATAAATGCAAGAACCTTCTGCTCCGGACTTTAATCATGAATAATAGAAACCATTTACGAGGCCCGAGGAGAGCCAGTTATGAATCTCCCAGCTCGGAGCAGACAAGATAAAGCAGATGAAAAGGACACGTTGGACATTTAGTTATTTTGGTTTTTTTAAAGGTTTGTTTGCTCTGGCAGCACGTGAGGGATGAGCAAACACCCGGTGGTTTGTTCAGCCCCTTATCTCCCCTGTTTGCTGCCTGGTGTGGTGGTTTTTACACCCCTCCAGTCGGGATTTATGGCAGCAGAGAAATGTTTGGGAGCGGGGTTTGGAGGGGATTTGTTACCAGGGAATTCAGGGGTGTTGTAAATGGAGGCGTGAAGAGAGGCAGGAGCGACAGAGAAAGGGGAGGAGATGGGAAAATACAACTTTTTAGAGAGAAAAAAGCAACTTTTCAGAGGGAAAAATGCAAATTTTCAGAGGGAAAATACAACTTTTCAGAGGGGAAATATTTTCAGAGGGGAAAACACAATTTTTCAGAGGGAAACCCACAAATTTTCAGAGAGAAAATACAACTTTTCAGAGGGGAAAAAAAGCAACTTTTCAGAGGGAAAACAACTTTTCAGAGGGGAAAATGCAAAATTTCAGAGGGGAAACACGACTTTTCAGAGGGAAAATGCAAATTTTCAGAGGGAAAACAACTTTTCAGAGGGAAACACGACTTTTCAGAGGAGAAAACTTTTCAGAGGGAAAACCACAATTTTTCAGGGGGGAAAACACATATTTTCAGAGGGGAAACTGCAAATTTTCAGAGAGGAAAACACAACTTTTCAGAGAGAAAACACACAAATTTTAAGAGCGAAAACCACAACTTTTCAGAGGGGAAAATACAACTTTTCAGAGGGGAAATATTTTCAGAGGGGAAAACACAATTTTTCAGGGGGAAACCCACAAATTTTCAGAGAGAAAATACAGCTTTTCAGAGGGGAAAATACATATTTTCAGAGGGGGAAAATACATATTTTCAGAGGGGAAAAAAGCAACTTTTCAGAGGGAAAACACAACTTTTCAGAGGGAAACACAACTTTTCAGAGGAGAAAACTTTTCAGAGCGAAAACCACAATTTTTCAGAGGGAAAACAACTTTTCAGAGGGGAAACTGCAAATTTTCAGAGGGAAAACCACAAATTTTCAGAGGGAAAAATTCAGATTTTCAGAGGGGAAAGCACAATTTTTCTGAAGGAAAACACAACTTTTCAGAGAGAAAACAGACAACTTTTCAGAGGGGAAACATTTTCAGAGGGGAAAACACGAATTTTCAGAGGGAAACACAACTTTTCAGAGGGAAAACACAAGTTTTCAGAGGGAAACACAATTTTTCAGAGGGAAAACTGCAAATTTTCAGAGGGAAAACCACAACTTTTCAAAGGGGAGAAATTCCGCTCAAAAAGAAGTTTAGGAACTGCAGGGAGGGGATTTGGTCACCAAACCCACACAACCCAAATCCTGCAGGCAATGGGAGCCTAAACACCAAAGCACCAGCTCCAGGCACAGCTCTGGGTTTGTACTTTTGTTCTCTTGATGTTACTAATTCCTATTTATTTCTAATTTCAGTGCTGGTTTTACAAGCCCAGTAATGGAGAATTCCCATTGATTCCTATTTGGGTGCCAATAAATCCTATTAAAGGTAAATTGGCCGGTTTGGTTAAAATTAACCTTTGGGGTCAGAGCCTGGGATGGTGTTGAATAAATCCCATTTTATGAGCAGCTGGACAAGGCCATGGGACTGGAGCAAAATTCCTTTTCCTTTTCCAGAACAACTTTGTGCTTGCACTGAAAGGCATTTCTGAACACAAGGAACAGCAAAGCTAAACGAGCTCCAGGATTCCTGAAAAACCCAAATTTTAATTTTTTTTTCCCTATCTGATCCCTCTTTTAATAATGCAGAAACCCAGTTCCATTCTAAATACAGAAAGTGCTGATTCCATTCACACCCCAGCATCTGAGGGGGAAAATGAGATTTAATCTGCGAGGGGAAGATGCTGAGAGACAGAAAGTTCACAACAAATAACTCAGTGCAAGGCTTGGTAATTAAACAATTTCAGAGCAACATTTGCTCTGGGTGCTTTCTGTGGAGGAAAATGAGTTGTTTATGAAAACTGAAATCCATTATTTATTCACAGCCACTTCAAATAACTTCTTTCCAGTTAAATATATTTAACTCTGCAATTTACTGCTGTGCTGAATCGCCCTGTCTGGGTTTGCTGTGCTTCCCACCCTTTTTTGGGGATGAAGGGAGAGTTTCCTT
Source organism: Acrocephalus arundinaceus (assembly GCA_021534815.1). Lineage (NCBI taxonomy): Eukaryota > Metazoa > Chordata > Aves > Passeriformes > Sylviidae > Acrocephalus > Acrocephalus arundinaceus. The sequence continues at coordinate 1,742,978 of JAJEOU010000680.1, forward strand.
TTTTTCTTTTTTGGCCTCTGTATTGCTTATTTCCAAAAATAAAAGAAATCCGTTTGAAATATACTTCTCAATCTTATACACCTTTTTTGGGGGGTTTTTTTTGCTCCTGCTCGTGACCAAAGTACATTTTTTTTTCCTTGAGTTTCAGTCCCTTCAGACCTTTTAATTTCCTCCCCTCAATGGGCTGATAAGGATTAATAATAACACCTGACACAAAGGCAACAAGGAGAGATAAGTTATTACAATTCTGCCTTTAGAGATGACAGAAAATGCAGGGAAAATTACGAATTTTGTGCCAACAAAAGGTTTAAAAAAACCCTGCTGATAGATGAGATCAACTGGTGGGGAGAGGAGAGAGCGGAGCTGCTGTAAAAATCCCTCCCTGGCACAAATTGTGGCAGAGAGACCCCTGGGAAGGAAGGGACAAAGCCTCAGACCTGGTTTTCCTGGGGTAATTCCGAAAGGGAAAGTCAGGCAGAGGGATGGAGCCAGGCAGAACAAAGAATTTGGGGAAAAACATCCAGGACTGAAAAAACTCCTCCTGACAAATCAGGTGCGAGCCTCTGTTTCCTGTGCTGGGGTAAATCCTGGATTTTTAAGGCCAGGAAGGATCACCCAGCCTAATTCAGTGCCTAATTCAGGCTGCTCAAATCCATCCTGAAATTCCAGCGTCCCCAGCACAATCCCTGATGGAAAGATGAGGCATTTTCCATGGAATGATTTCACCCAGCTGCAAATCCTCCTGGCACAGGACAAACCTGGAGCTGCTCTGGCTCATGTTGCATCCTCTCACCCCCCGTTTTTCCTTGGAGAACACAAAGGAATCCTCCAGCTGGGATGTATCCCAATATTTCTGTCAGAACAGGGGCTTGAGTCCAACTGTTCCATATTTGAGCTGAGTGCCCCACAAACACACCCTGGGCTGTCACAGGGCCTCTCCTGTTTCTTCCTCCTCACCACTTTTCCCATCAAATTGACATTTTTCCTATAAAACACCAGAAAACTCCAAAAAACCTGACAGATCCACCAAACCTTTGGGATTTGTGCCCGGTGGGATAAATCCACAGGAGAAGAAAGAATTCTCCAGAACCACCCTTCACCCCCTGGAGGTTCCCAGCCCTTATTTAATGCCAGCAGTGAGGGAGTTAAAGCAGAGAGGAAGAGCCCTCGGCAGGAGGAAAGCTCTCCAGGAATTGCTGGATGAGTGACCAGAATAACTCCTGAATTCCTGGCAGCCCAGAGCCTCAGTGAGGGCTGGGATGATGCTCCAACACCATTAACCAGGAGCAGCCAGCAGCCTTCCCGCCGCTTTTATCCTGGGAGCAGCAGAACAAGGCCAGAGTGTGCGGGAGGGAGTGAAAAACCCAGGAAAAACCTCTGGATTTACCCACGGGATTTTCCCTGAGCTCATTTCCAGGTCAGGTTTGTTGAAATGCTCTTTTAGAGGAATCAAAACCAGCTCGGCTCCCAGGGTGTTTGAACGCCTTAAAAACGATGGAATAGGAACAGAACAGGAGCTGAAACTCCAGGATTCCAGGAGCTGGAGGTGGTGGGGCAGCTCTGGACAGATGTCACACATTAAAACGTGGCATAAAACAGAATTTCACCAGGCACATCCTGACGAGAACCCGGATCTCTTTTCCCTGGGGAAGCAGCAGCACCACCAGCAAACCCCTGAGGTTTGGTGAGGGCTCCTGTGATGGTGCCAGCAGCTCCTGTGTCCCCAGCAGCCCCCTGCTGTCCCCAGAGTGGGCCCTGGCACAGTGGGGCTGGCATCCCGTTGCCATGGGAACAGCAGGAGGATGCTCAGAGCTCTTGGCTGGGCTATCACAACAAGTGGGCTCTGTGAGGATCAAAGCGCTCCTGGCAGGAGCCAAACCCAGCAGCAGCAGCAGCAGCAGCCTCACCAAGCTCACACTCCCCTCATGGGGTTGTCAGCCCGGCCTTGGAGGGGTTTTCCAGACATTCCCAAACTCAAAGAATGGCCTGGGTTGGAAGGGACATCTGTGGACTGGATATTTCCAAGCCTGAGAGAATTTCAGCTTGCTAACCATTGCTAGCTCCTTTCCCAAGGGAAAACTGTCAGTGGTTTTCTCTTCCCAAAACATCCTTTTGTAAATAACCACCTTCTCATAACATCTCTAAATAAATAATGTCTTTTTCTCATAACAATCTCTCCCCAGCTGTTGTTTCCTATTCCTAACCAATGGAAAGAGGTGTCAGTCCTATGGACCAATAATTGACATTTTTTAGCACAGCATAAAAAAGAAAACTGAGAAAATTGTAAATAAAACCTTCTCACTCTACTGATAACGGTGTAGAGTCAGTTTATTTCGTGTCCTACGATGAGGGATGTGGGCAGTGCCAGGCTGGGATTCCCAGAGGGTTCAGAGAGGAAAAGCCAGGCCTTGGTGTCTTGGGTTGGGCAGCCAAGAGATCTGTGTTCTATTTCATCTGTTGTAAAAGCAGAGATTTCTTTATCTTTTGGAACTCCAGGGGGAGGGAGGCAGATCCCTTCTGATAATGGCCCAGCTGTTAAAGCAGCTGGGGCAGGGTTTGTTATCTCTGGGGCAGGGTTTGTTATCTCTGGGGCAGTGTTTGTTATCTCTGGGGCAGGGTTTGTTATCTCTGGGGCAGGGTTTGTTATCTCCTTCACCACCCTTCCACCCTCCAGGGGATATCTGCTGATAATGGGCCATGAAGGCTCACCAATGACATCACACATGACATCATCAGGGATATCTGCTGATAATGGGCCATGCAGGCTCACCAATGACATCACACATGACATCATCAGGGATATCTGCTGATAATGGGCCATGCAGGTTCACCAATGACATCACACATGACATCATCAGGGATATCTGCTGATAATGGGCCATGCAGGCTCACCAATGACATCACACATGACATCATCAGGGATATCTGCTGATAATGGGCCATGAAGGCTCACCAATGACATCACACATGACATCATCGGGGATATCTGCTGATAATGGGCCATGATGTCACCAATGACATCACACATGACATCATCCCATTGGGAGATTCTCCACCCAGTGTGGGAGGAGCCAACCGTTCCCACCTGGATAAAAACTGAGGCTCAGGAACAGCAGGGATCTGGTTTTTCCACCAGAGGAAGACCAGACCCATCTCGCCACCACTGGACTTTCCCTACTCCATTATCTGTACCCCACAGAACTCATCTAAGATTTATTTGTGCTGCTCCCAACACCCTGACCAACAGTGTCAGCTCGTATCCCTGACTTTGTCAGGATTTTTCCAGGACTTTTGTTTTGTTTGTTTGCTTGTCTTTGTACTACTGCATTTGTATTTTGGTTTTAATTCCTATTAAAGAACTGTTACTCCTATTCCCATATCTTTGCCTGAAAGCCCCGAATTGCAAAATTACAATAATTTGGAGGGGAGGGGGTGACATTCTCCATTCCAAGGGAAGCTCCAGCTCTCCCTGGCAGACATCTTTCTTTCCAAACTGAGACACTTGGCACCATCTGAGCCGGGTTTAGCCCTGCAAACCCAGCCCTTGTCAGGGCACCCCGGCTGCTTCAATGCATTCCTGGCTGCAGAAATGAAATATTTACGGGCAGGGAATGCAGGAGGAGCAGCCACGGACTCAGAAGTGACAGCAGAGGGTTTCAAGCTGTGCCTGCAGCCTCTGCCATGGCAACGGGGAGAGCTCCAGGTGAGACAGGAGCGCTCCTGCCCGGGAGAGAGGCGGGGAACGCCCAGGGCTGGGCACAGCCCGCGGGGAAAGGCAGCAGGGGAGGGATTTTCCTCCGTGTCCCTGATTCACCCTGGAAAAGCAAATTCCTGAGTCAAGGTGGAAGCCTGAGGAGCAGGGAGAGCTGAGCCATCTGCTCCGTCTGGGACAGAGCTCACCCACATGATGCTCACAGCCAGCCTGGGAAATCGGGAAATATTTTTTTATATTTTCATATATTTTTATATATTTTTATATATTTTTATATATTTTTTATATTTTTAGATTTTATATATTTTTACATATTTTTATATATTTTATATATTTTTATATATCTATATTTTAATTTTTTATCATTTTTATATTTTATATACTTTATATTTTTATATATTTTATATATTTATATTTTATAATTTATTTTTAATATATTTCTATATTTACATATTTTAATATACTTTATATATTATTATATTATTATATTATTATATTATTATATTATTATAATTTATATATTTTATATACTTTATATATTTTTATATCATTTTAATATTTTCTATATATTTATATTTTATAACTTTATATTTTTATATATTTTATTTTCTATATTATATTATATTTTTATATCATTTTATATATTTTTAAAAATATCTTCATCAGCTCAGAGCCTCTCCTAAGGACTGACATCACTTTATGCAAAAATAAAAACACTGAAACAGAAAATGCCTCACTACAAGAACTTTATCCTGAGTGTTCTCCCTCCAAGAAGAGATTTCCAGCCTGGAAATTTGGGAGGTGCTTTCCCTGCTGCCTGAGAGCTCCAAACACGCAGAAAATCGAGGGGCAGCCCCCGCGGGGCTGATTTTACCCCCACGGACACGCCAGCCCCGGCACAGCTCGGAGCTCAGCCCCGGCTGAGATGTTTTCCTGGTGGGATTGATCAGCTCTGCCCTCTGCACTCTGCTTTTCATTAATACCAATAGAGACTCGCAATTCTTTACAGCCCTCATTACCCGAGTCAAAATAAAAGCAAGGAGCCCTAATGAGCTGCTGAAGTTGCCAAATGGAACAGAAGCTCGGAAGAGATACCGCAGAGCGAGAGCAATTTTAAAAATAAAGCTTTTGGGTTAAGGCTTAAAGGAAAGAGACACCAGGCTTGGAAATCTGGATGCTGAGATGCTTCCAGGCATCCCGATTTCCTATTTCTATCTGATTAAAAAAACGAGTTCAAAAGAAAAGCAGAACACAACAGAAGGATTATTGAAATAAGTCTCTATTTCCTTATAATTAACAGCTACACTAGGACTTGATTTAATTGTTTCTGGCTTAATAAACGATCCCAAAACTCAGCTGGAAAATGAAAATACAAGCCTGGACTGGCACGGCTGGAGCAAAGTTGAATTCAGCACGCTGGGGGACGGGAAGAACAGATATTCATGTGAGAAATGTCACTCAGCCTCCTCCTTTTTCCAGAGCGCAGGCCTGGCCCCCTGCCACAGGGTCACGGTGCCTCTGGAACAGCCAGAATTTCCTTTCTGCCGAGCTGCCATCACCGGATGGTTAAAGCTGCTGGATTTATCCACCCCCAGGCTGGAGCAGGGCGTTCTGAGCTGCTGCTGGATCCATTTTTAGGGGGTTTGCACCTCCATATTTCCCAAATATGGGGATATTTCTGGGCACATTTGGGAATTATGGAATCTGGAGGGGTTTGGGTTGGAAGGGATCCCAAATCCCATTCCCAAATGCCATTCCCAAATCCCCTTCCCAAATCCCATTCTCATTCCCAAATCCCATTCCCAAATCCTGTTCCCAAGTCCTGTTCCCAAATCCCCTTCCCAAATCCCATTCCCAAATCCCCTTCCCAAATCCCATTCTCATTCCCATTCCCATTCCCAAATCTCATTCCCAAATCCCATTCCCAAATCCCACTCCCATTCCCAAATCCCATTCCCATCCCCAAATCCCATTCCCATTCCAGCCCTGCCATGGACAGGGACACCTCCCACTACCCCAGCTGGCTCCAGGCCCTGTCCTTGAAATCCTGCAGGGTTTTTTCCCTGCTGTCCCACCAAGTGGGAAGTGGAGCACGGAATGTGAGCTGGGATAGTCGGGAGGGCAGGGAAGGGGGAGTTTGGGAAGGGAGGGGGCCCAGAGGCTTTGGGAAGGACGAGGACTGGGGCAGGTTTCTGCAGGATTCGCCTCAGACCCTCTCCAGAACCCGAGGCTGATGCTCCCAGCTGGACACAGAGCTCCCACCTTGCCGTGGGCAGCGTTTTTCCTCCTTTCCCACAATTTTTCCCTCTTTTCTGGCCTGGTTCTCTCTGCTCACAGCCCCTGCTGAGGATTCCTGCATCCCCTGGCAGCAACCCCGGCCCGGGGTGATGGAAATGATGGAATTTGCTCCATTCCTGCCCCTGAAGGCAGCAGGAAGGGCTGGGAGCCTCGGGGTGCACTGATGATGATGGCCCAGGGTGATGGAAATGATGGAATTTCATCCATTCCTGCCCCTGAAGGCAGCCAGGAAGGGCTGGGAGCCTCGGGGTGCACTGATGATGATGATGATGATGATGATGATGATGATGATGATGATGATGATGATGATTTACCTGGTTCTTTGACATTTGGATGTCCTTCCCAAGCAATCCACAAAACTCCCTGCAAGCTGCTGCCATGCTGCTCCTCCTTTGGACACAGGATATTTTCCTGTCAAATTTGTGTATTTCTGTTTTTCCTGGGTTTTTTCCTCCCTTTTTAATTTGCTCAGCTACTCCACAGAGTCCTGGAAGCAACTGGCACTCTCACACGTGGATAAATGATCCTGTGTGATCCCGACTGAAGACACTTAAAATCAGATTTAGGAGCACCAGGAGGGCTGGGAAAGAAAAGATTTCATTGACTTCCCCACCAAGCTCTTCCTTTTTTCATCAAAAGGGCACAAAATTCTATATAGGAGAAGAAACAAAAAAAATTCTAAGGACCAATTAAATTTATTGGGGGGAAAAAAAAATCACATCTAACCTTACAAATCCTCACGGGTGGAGGTGCTGATAGATCCCAGATTTTTTGGTCTGGGACAAAATGAATTATTCAGGAATGCTTAAACAAAGGGAAAAAAATCATTTTGTGGGCAAACAAATTATTTCAGCTTGGTCTAAACCACTTTTTTTATTACGAATTTCCATTTTTGAGCTTGCCCAGCTCCAAGTCACAGCTGTGGCCTTGCTGTGGTTTCTATGAACTGTCCATGGAGCAAGCTCTTCCTTTTTTAATCAAAAGGGCACAAATTTTTTTATAGGAGAAGATGCAAAAAAATTCTAAGGACCAATTAAATTTATTGGGGAAAAAAAAATCACATCTAACCTTAACAAAATCACATCCAACCTTACAAATCCTCACAGGTGGAGCTGCTGATAGATTTGTTGGTCTGGGACAAAATGAAGTATTCAGGAATCTTTTAAAAAAGGGAAAAAATCATTTTGTGAGCAAACAAGTTGTTTCAGCTTGGTCTAAACCATTTTTTTATTACGAATTTCCATTTTTGAGCTTGCCCAGCTCCAAGTCACAGCTGTGGCCTTGCTGTGGTTTCTATGAACTGTCCATGGAGCAAGTTCTTCCTTGTTTAATCAAAAAGGTGCAAAATTCTTTATAGGAGAAGAAACAAAAAAATTCTAAGGACCAATTAAAAATCACATCCAACCTTACAAATCCTCACGGGTGGAGGTGCTGATAGATCCCAAGATTTTTTGGTCTGGGACAAAATGAAGTATTCAGGAATCTTTAAACAAAGGGAAAAAAATCCTTTTGTGAGCAAACAAATTATTTCAGCTTGGTCTAAACCACTGTTTTTATTACGAATTTCCATTTTTGAGCTTGCCCAGCTCCAAGTCACAGCTGTGGCCTTGCTGTGGTTTCTGTGATCCATCCATGGAGCTCCTGGCAGCGCTTTGGTCCTTGCATGGAGAATGCCCTCAGTGCCAGCAGTGCTGCAGTGCCTTTATTTAAGGATGAATTTTGGTGGGATTGGGAACCCCAGAGCGGCCCCGTTTTACCCCCCCAGTGCCCCCGGAGCTGCTGTGGCTTCACTGGGGCACAGAGCTGGAGCTGCAGCTCCTCCTGCCCTGACCTCCTGCACAGGGAACAGCTTTGTCTCCATCCTTGTTAAACCCATTAGGGCGCGCTGGGAGGGTTTTGTGTCAGCTCCTGCTTGATTAAAATCCTCCAGTGATCAGGAACAATGGAAGAATGAATCTCCCCCAGTGCCAGGGCGGGCACGGCGGGCACGGGGACAATGGGACAAGGCAGCTGGCAATTATGGAAACTGTAATTCCTCTAATGAGCCTTGGACAATATGGTCTGCAAATATATTCACATAGATTTATAGTTATATATTTATTAATTTCTGTGTATTTATATTTATTTTGTATGTTTATTCATTTTATATCTAGTTACAGTTTTAGAAATGGATATAAAATTAATCAATATTTCTATATATTGTAAGTACATATTTATATATTTATATGCAAACATACAAATATTATATTTACTTATATATTTATATATTTTATATATTTATTTCTATATATAGCTATATCTATCTATGTATCTATATCTATCTATATATCTATTCTATATATATGTTCTATATTTATATATTTATGTAATATATTTCTATTTATATTATATATTATGTTATATATTATATATTATATATTATATATTATATATTATATATTATATATTATCTTATATATTATATATTATATATTATATATTATATATTATATATTATATATTATATATTATATATTATATATTATATATTATATATTATATATTATATATTATATATTATATATTATATATTATATATTATATATTATATATTATATATTATATATTATATATTATATATTTATTTTTATAGAAATATATTTTCTATTTTCTATATATTTATACAGGTCTATTTGTATATTTATACATTCATTTCTATTTTTTATATTTTTAATATAATTTTATATATTTTTTAAAATATCTTCATCAGCTCAGAGCCTCTCCTAAGGACTGACATCATTTTATGCAACAATAAAAACACTGAAACAGAAAATGCCTCTCTTTAATCCTGAGTGTTCTCCCTCCAACAAGAGATTCCCTGAAAATATCCACATTTCCATGTCTTGTGCATCCCTGCCTGGCCATTAAAAATAAAAAGATGATTTTTGGGGGTTTATGGGTTAATTCAGGCTCAGCACGGCCTTGGCCTCAGTGCCTGGTGAGGTTCTGTCTGCACACCCTGCCCGGGAATGTTGGAGCAGTTGGGAAGGAGCCTTTGGGGCTGTCGGTCCTGTTCCCTTTCCAGGAATGTTCATCCAAACCCACCCACACTCCTCGGTTTTCCCACGTTCCCTCAGAATTTCAGCACTTTGAACTCAAACACTTTTGCATTTCAAAAACTTCACCAGAAAAAACCCCAAGAACCCAAACCCGGTTTTGTTTCACTTCTTCCCTTGTATAAAAGGAGAGATTTTCAGCTGGTTATTCCTAAAATCACCTGGGTTTTCACCCCTCTGCTGCAGTGGGGGACACGGAATGTAAGGAGATCTTTGTGCCTCAGCAGTTTGGCTGAGAAAAGGGAATAAAGCAGATAAAACACAGAATGAACTCAACCAGGCAGAATGAACAGGGCGATGGGGGAGATTTGAAATGAGGGAGCCACAGAGACCAAACTGGGAATTTCCCCCTCCCACATTTACAATCCTGCATTTCCCCTCTTGCTGCTCTCATTTATTGAGGGTTTTATCTGAAGCACTCCGTGCCAAGAACTGTTTTTCTACAACTTTTAAGCTGAATTTCATTATATTAAAAATACATAAAGCCTAAACCTTATTTTATTTCAATTTAAGTGCTCAGAGAAGTAGAAAGAATTGATACATCAGTAATAACAGAGGGGCGAGGGGAGAATTTATGGCTCCAGAAATGCTGAGGCACCGCAATGAGAAGCAGCATTTCAGCCTTTCTATTAAAGTTCCAACCATTAAAAAGTAATGAAAGTTTCAAGTCCCCCAAGGCTGTCCTTATCCCATCACTGTGATCCCAATAAGCAGCGATTTGTCAGCACCAGAGGGCTGAAAACACCTCAGCTCCAAGAGCAGGGATGAGGGGTTGGTTTTGGCAGCCAAAATCCATCCTGGAGTGCACCCCAAAGGTGTCGGGGATCAAACCAACCCATGGGAATGATCAGCACCAAAAGGAAGAGCCATGGGGACATCTAACATCAGCACCAAATGTAATTTTCCAGCGAGGAATGAGCCCTGAGTTTGGGTGTTCATGAGAAATCCCATGGATTTTCTCACAGGAAGAATGGAAATCATGCTGGAAATTCAATTTTTCTCCAAAAATCTTAGAACTGGTGACATCCCAGCCAAAGCCATCCAGCAGCTGCAGGGAGCTGATTATTCTCTGACTCTGGTGCTCACTAATAAATGATTTTTTCTCTGTTTTGCTCATTCTCTGAGTGTTTTACTCCGCCCAAGGTCAGAAACACTGGAGAATTTTTCTCAGTGCTCAGACATCACCGTTTGCCCTGGTGCTGCACTCAGAGCTGGGCTTGTCAGCCCTAATTGATTTGCAGAGCCTTTGGTCAGAGGCTGAGCTCAACTTAAATCCAGGAGGGGAAAGGTTGGCTCGATTCCTTTCTCTGTTATCAACTCCTCCTTCCCTCTGCTCTGACAGCAAAAGGTGAGGTGAAGGAATTGAGTCCTAAATGAGGCTTCCACTTCATTTGCATGAGGTTTCTCTTCATTTACATGAGGTTTGCACTCCATTTACATCAGGTTTTCTCTTCATTTACATCAGGTTTTCTCTTCATTTACATCAGGTTTGCGCTCCATTTGCTGTGTTTGTGTTAGGGTTCCGAAGGCAATAAAGAAATCACCAACTTTGCCTGATGGATGGAGGAGTGCAAGTGGGCTAACAGCTCCTGGAATTGGCTTGTGATAGACCCGAGCTCATTTCTGTATTTCAGCTCCTGTTTTGAGCAGTTTTCACTCATTTAGGATCTCACCCAGCTCACAGCTCCCTTAGCCACCGTCAGGAAAGTAAAATCTGCGAATTTGGAGAATTTGTGGGCGAAAAGGGCAAGAAAATGAGGAGAAGACCCAAGGGCTTGCTTGCACTGTTGCCACCTGATGCTTCAAGTCATTCTCAACTGCAATGAGCAGGATTACTCTAAATTTGCAGGATTACTCTAAATTTGCAGGATTACTCTAAATTTAAGCTTGAAAACATAATTTGTTTTCAATTGACCCCCAAATTTGTGCAATTCTTTCAGCTGCACAATCCTTTGTGACTCCTCCCTTTGCTCTTCCACCAATGTTTCCATGTTCAAATCTTTGCCAGGGGAGCACAGACCGCAGGATTTTACCACTCTCCCCAATTTTACCGCTCATTCACGCCAGCCTGATGAGGAGTTCGAAGCATTTTTTTGGTGGTTTATTCCTCAGGAGAGGGTTTGCTTCCCAAATTCCCCCATGGAGGGTGACAGAATCCAACAGAAACCATCCCACTTGGTTTCCAATTGGCAAATTTTGGGACGTTTTCCCATTGGGGCTGAGGTCACAACGCGCCGTTGGCTTTGGCGGTGTGTCAGCAGCGCCGCTTTGGCGAGGTGGCCTCGGCCACTTTTGTGTCCCCTAATCAGCCTCGTGAGACCCCTCACTGCTCCCCACATCCCAGGGACCGGGGCCTTCCCTTTCTGCCGGGAACAAAGCCGCGTGTCGGGAGCAGTTTGTGTGACAGCCCGCGCTCGGTAATGATGCAGGAGCCGTTTGTTCCCTTTTCATCAGCGCGGTAATGACCGAGCCCAGAGGAACAGGCAGCACTGGGGCCCTTTGTTTTCAAACTGATTTTTTTTCCCCTCCCTCTTTCCTTGTGTACACCAGACGATCTAAATTAATCTCTCCTCTTCAGGAATCAAAAATAGCTGTGATAGCCTTTCCCAGTTCTTGCCTCCTCCAAGGCGCTCGGTTCCCTCTCCTGCAGTGACCTGATTAGAGCCCACCTCCATCTGCCTCCTTGGCAGGGGACACGAGGTGCCAGCGCTGCTGGGACGGCAATTCCTGCTCCAGAGCTCTTCCCAGAGGCCACCAGGAGTAATTTCCTTCAGGGAAATTCTCCACCAACAGCGGCCAGAACCGAGGCGAGCGATATTTGAAAGGAGAGCTGTTAGAGAAGGAGGCAAAGCAGCGTTTGCTCATCAGACCTAGAGCTGAAAATTAATCTGGACTCGCTTCTGGGAGCTTAATTGGAAAGGGGAAGCACCAGAAAATAGTTTCACGCTGAACAAACAGTCCCAAACTCTGGGGTTTTGTTCTACTGGGTTTTCTGCTCACTTCCTGTGCACAAACTCAGTGGCACCGGGGAGCAGGAGCTGTTTGCAGGAGCAGAAAGGGTGAGCAGCCCTTGCCTCCCTTAAGGATTTGTGGCAAGGCTGGCAAGCCCCAAACCAGAGATTTCTTTGCTGTCTGAACCAGAAAGTTCCTCCCAGCCTGGGGTCGCATCCTCTGACCATCAACTCCCCTGAGCCCTCTCAGCTCTTCAGCCACTGATTCCTGTTCCCAAAAACTTGGACAAGTCCTGAAAATCCTGTCCCTGAGCAGGATGAGCATCCCCCAGCTCCTCCTGGGTGGTCACACTCTGGGCTGGAGGGAGCTGAGCCCACCCTGAGGAGTTCTGGCTGTGGAGAGGGAATCTTTGAGGATTCAGGGTGTATAAAGTGAATTAACATCCACTCAAGGCTGCTGTGACACCCCAGTCCCGGGCCAAGCCCTCTCCTCTGCCCTGCAAATGTTTACATTGAGCTGACAGACCCAGCTGAAGGCTGAGCCTGGAAAATCAGGACTTTGCTCCTTCTGGCCAGAGCAGGGTGCCAAAAATGGCATTAGTTCCAGGGATCAGCAGAGACAAAACCCCACGGTGAACATCTCATTCCAACAGTCCCACCAGCCAAATCTCCCTGCCCTGGAGGGATGTTGACAGCCCTGACTTACAGAATTGTTTGCTCTGGAACCTTCTGAAGGGAAGAAATGGAAAAACAACAAGTAAGTCCAGCTGATTGCAAAGCAAGGCAGGGCTTGAGGTGCTGAGGAGATCAAAAATGGCTTTAAAGTCACAGAGTGGGCACCTGCTGCAGCTGAGAGCTCTGTTTTATTTTAAGGTGAGCATTAATTGATTCCTAACTGTAATCACAATTACAGTGTCTTACCCTGATTAATGGAGGCCTTGATTAAGGCACAGGAACGTGCTCCTGTTTTCATCCCGGGGAGAGGAGGTGAAATATGTTTTGATGCCATGGCTGGAGTGATAATTCCACCAGAGAACGTGGTGCTAATGCCAGGCAATTAATCATCTCTTGTGGTGATTTACAGCAATAAATGGTTCCTCATGGCACAGAATGGGGTGGATTAAATTTAAGGCTTTGGGATATATTTGGCTTTGCCTCTTCTGTGCTTTAGCTTTAGCGTGCTTGACACAGCAGTTTGAATTTCTGGGTTGCAAAGCATCTTTGTGCTGATTTTTTCGAGCCTCTGCTACATAATAGAACCACATTACTCGGAGATTTGCCATTGCTTGTACTTATTTATAGTGCTGCTCTTAAACTGAGATCAAGGCAGGGCCTTGGGAAGAGCTTCAGGACCACAGGCAATTTAAACCCAACATTTTCTAAGGGTACAATTTGAGAGTTGGCCTTGGGGGAGCTCCTATTTATTTTCCTCCTGGTAAACACGACCACGGAGAGGGGAGGCAGAGAAAAACCAGCTCAGAGCCTTAATTATAAGGCAGAGAGCTAAAATTAGAGTGGCTCTGCACACCAGGGCGCCATGGAACAGCTCCTGCTTCCCCTCTCCCACCTGGATTGTCCCTAAAACAAGGGCAGAGAGGGGTGTCAGTGACACCTCCAGAGCCTGGTGGGGAATTCAGCTGCTCTGGTGGGTGTCAGAGTCGGGAGAGGGATAAAACTGTGAATTTTGGGCTGATTATTATTATAGAGATAAATACTGGCCAAGGGTTTTTGGGGTTTTGCAGCTCAATCCACAGTGACTCCTTCACTTTATCCCACGCTGCTCCTGCCAAGCGAGGGAGTTTCAGGAGCATTAAAAACCATCCCAAATTCAGTATTTTCCTCATTTATAGATGAAACAGTGACATTGTTGTCCAGTATCTCTGCCCCAGATATGGCAATTTTCCCTCATTTTACTGAGGGGTTAAAACCAAATCAGAACACCAGAGAAAAATCAGCATAAATTATCAAAATCTGTGAAATCAGTGGGGCCACGCTGATTTTTACCACAGAAATACACAGCCCTTAGTGTTTGAGCTGGTTTCTTTATTTTCTATTCGTGCAAAATCGTGCAGCCAGGGGGCAAAGAAAAGGAAAATCTTCCACACAGCCTTCCAGGAGCCACTGTGAGCCAGGAAAACAATCCCTGGGCAGGGGCTGATAAAGCTGAGCACAAAGGCCAGGCAGGATTTTATCACCCACCTCTGCCCAGGGGAATGATATTTACTGGGGAAGAATGGAGCTAACAGCCCTGGGCAGATAAAATCTCCTTTTCTGTACCCCAAAAAAGCTGCTCAGCCCTGCCTGGCTGTTTGCAGAGTACCAGCAGTGTTTGCTTTGCTGGGTGGAGGAGAGGCCTGGGAGGAAACAAAAAGCAGGCGGGGAAGGACAGAAATGTGATTTTACAATGGGCACATCTGCTCAGTAGCAGCTTGGACGCCAGGCTCCCTAATCACACTTTTATGGATTGGTACCAGAGCAAAATAAAACCTCAGCTCTGCCTCAGCATGGGAAACAGGGCAGGGCCGGAGTGGTTTCTTTGCAGCTCTTGAAGTGCCTCTTATCCCATCAATCCTGTCTTTTCTCAGCCTCTCAACAAAACAGGGCCTTGCTGAAATAAAAACTTTCGCTCCATTACAAATTTCAGCGGGAAAAAAAATTGAAATCATTCAAATAAAAGAAAAAAAGCAGTTTGGCTTCGATTTATTCCAGTTTTCTCCCCCACAGAAGGGATCACAGGCACAAACAAAACTGAGTTTTACCCTGGCTGCAGCAGCACCCAGCCAGTCAAACTCCACTTCAGAAAAGTCAAGGGGGGAGAAAAGTAAATGAATACAAATGCACAGTATACAGTTGGCTTCTCACAAATATTAAATTGAATACTTTATGCAGAATGTGGGAAGATTGTGCTGTGTTTTCTTTATTAATAGAATTTAGAAATGTGATGATGTATATTCCTTATGATTGCATCTTAGTGTGAGAACACTGGGTCTTTTGTTTTCCTGCATGAAGATTGCTGACCAAAAAAGCGATTAAACTTCTGTTATCAAATATCTTGTCCAAATAAAAATGACCAGAGCCCCAAGAGAAGAATTTATGGACCTGGGCTATCAGACAGAATGGAGCCACCCAAAGATGGATCTGCTGGATGGAATGGTTGGGGGGAGTTGGGACTAAACAAAAGAATTCACACTCAAAAGGAATGTTTGAATCATGCATGTGAATTTTTAAATATGCAACAGGCTCATGTATAAAAAGAAAAAAACTCTGTTAACGGGGTGCTGGCTGGTTCTGTGCCAGGCACCCTCGGCTGAGAAAATGTATTTTGCTTTTATCTCCCTAATTCTCTATTTTCTTTATTTTTTTATTGAACTTAAATTTTTCCAAGACAGTGAACCTTGTTTTTCACAGCAGGAACTGCTGCAAACATCCCCCAGAGCTGCTTTTAACCTCAGCTGGTGCTGTGCACGTGGATGTCACAGAGATTGGGAGGTGAAGAAGGCACCAGACAGTTCTTGATGATCAAAGGTTTTTACTATTTTAAATTTTGCCTTTTTATAACAGGGTCTGCAACAGGCTGTGATTGGTGGGAGAAGGATTGTGCCTCTCCTCCTTTAGCAAAACAGGTGACAGAGATTGTTTGGGGAAATTTGTGTGAAATGAACGAAGCTCTCTTTAGTATTTACAAAATAACAAAGACATTGTTATGAGAATGGGAAATGGGAAACAGATAGCAGTAAAAATCCAAGGAAAAAAAGGAAAAAGCCCAAGGAAATGCAGAGCCACATGTGGCTGCTGCTGCTGCGGGGCTCTCTGAGCACAGGGCAGCAGCTCGGAGGGAAAATACCATCAGGTCACTCTCCTGCAGCACAGGGCAGCCCAGCCCCTCCATCCCTTCCTCACAACCCTGCTGGAGCCGAGCATCCCCTCCCGAGGCTCCTGGATGGTCTGAGCAGATTTGGGGTGGCAAATCCCAGCCAAAGAGCCAAGTTTCCAATGGAAGGGGAAGCACAGGGCCAGCCCTGGAGCCTGGAGCATTCCTGTTATCATCAGATAAATGAGCCCTTCACAGACCCTGAAACTGCCCCAGTCCCGGTTTGAATTCCCCATTTCTTTTTCCTCTGAGCCAGGCACAAACTCCTGGCAAAGATTCGTTCATTGTGCCAGCTCCTCTTCAAAATTCTCACACACTCTGCTCCACTTGTCCTCCAAGCTCACCCCTAATGAAAAGGGGTTTAAAACGCTGCCTTTCCATTTGCTAATAAACACTGAATTTCCCCGAGCAGACGTTTATGACACTTGCAGGCTGTTAAATGTCACAAGCGCTTCCTTGAGCCATCCATCCCTTCGGGGAGGCTGCACTTCTGAGGGGATCTGACTTCCTGTGAGATTGTTGCACTCCATCCCATGTGCACGGGGAAAATTAAAAAATCTGCAAGGCGTCCTCATCACCAAAATAATTACTGTCTGGGAGAAAGTAATAAAGTAATCTGTGCTAATTGAAACTGTGAAATATCTGCTTCTCCATCAGCTTGTTCAATACCTCGGATGAAACACGCAGCTCCTGAATTCAGCCCTGTGCTCTGGATTATAAATTCTCCTCATTTTCTCTCTCTCACTGCACTTAAAAACTGCAAGTGCTGATATTAATTATTTCGAGATTTTTTTGGCAGTCATTTCCTCTAATAAAATTCTCTCCCCTGAGGGAATGATACATCAATCAATCCAACTTTCCTTGTGTCTTTCATGAAATGAGACATTTCACTCCAGCCTTCCACTCCCTCTCTTCTTTCTGAAGGTCACATCAACAGGCAAGAAGAATCTTTATCCCAAACTCCATCAAAAATGGCTCAGAAAGAGAAACTCCTGCAGGTTCTAACACAGACACTGAGATGATTTAGCCCAGGATGGCTGTAGATCCACAGAACTCCTGGAAATTGTATTTATCTATGTAATATATCTAATTACAGCACCCCAGTTCCTCTGCACGCTGCTCCAGCAGAGCTGTGCTCTCTCAGCAAGAGCCACTTCCAGGGAAATTATTTTTTAGGGAGATCCAGAGGTTTTCTGCTCTTTCTCTCCTGAGGAGAATCAAACTCCTTCTCTCAGTGCTTCTGTGCCTAACATGACAGAGAGCTGAGCTGAGCTGGAAACCAGAAACCCTTGGCAGTGAAATCCAGCAAATGGTGCTTGTAGGAGCTTCACTGCTGCTCTCTGTGCTGAGCAGGAGAGGCAACACTGGAGAGGAGCAGGAACCTCTGGAGGTGTTTGAGCAGGAACCTCTGGAGGTGTTCGAGCAGGAACCTCTGGAGGTGTTCAAGCACAAACCCCTGGAGGTGTTTGAGCAGGAACCCCTGGAGGTGTTCGAGCAGGAACCCCTGGAGGTGTTCGAGCAGGAACCCCTGGAGGTGTTCGAGCAGGAACCCTCTGGAGGTGTTCGAGCAGGAACCCCTGGAGGTGTTCGAGCACAAACCCCTGGAGGTGTTCGAGCAGGAACCTCTGGAGGTGTTCGAGCAGGAACCCCTGGAGGTGTTCGAGCAGGAACCTCTGGAGGTGTTCGAGCAGGAACCCCTGGAGGTGTTCGAGCACAAACCCCTGGAGGTGTTCGAGCAGGAACCCCTGGAGGTGTTCGAGCAGGAACCCCTGGAGGTGTTTGAGCAGGAACCCCTGGAGGTGTTCGAGCAGGAACCCCTGGAGGTGTTCGAGCAGGAACCCCTGGAGGTGTTCGAGCAGGAACCCCTGGAGGTGTTTGAGCAGGAATCCCTGGAGGTGTTCGAGCAGGAACCCCTGGAGGTGTTCGAGCAGGAACCCCTGGAGGTGTTTGAGCAGAATTCCAGCTGGGCACAAGTTAATAAAGAGGAGATTCCCTGATTTCAGAAATCGAGGGGCAGAAAATCTTGCAGTGGTGCTGAGCAGAGCCAGGGCAGGGTGCAGCACAGGGGTGTGGGAATACGGGACTGGGATCTGTGAGATCCCAACCCCAAATCCCTCCTGCCTCTCCTCTCCTCAGGACTGCTCCTCTCTCCCCTTCCTCCCACTGCAGCAAAAGGTCTGGGGGAGAATCCATTCCCAATTCTGTCCCTGGAGCGTTTTGCAGCACCAAACCACCCCCTAAATTGCATTTAAGACAAATATCCCGACCCTGGCGTCTCAGGAGCTGCTCCCCAAGCATCCCAAACATGGAATTTGCTGCAGAGCCACCCCAGCAGCTCCTTCCATGGACATCAGTGATGCCCCCTCACCCTGAGCTGCCAGAAATAATCTGGAAAAAACGGCCAAGCTCAGGAACAAAAAGCAAACCCACCAGCTTCACCCACCAGCAGCAGGGAAGGAGGAAGCGCCGAGTTCTTACCCCAAATGTTTACTTTTATATAAATATGGCCTTAATTACAGTATCAGCTTCAAAGCCCTGAGGCTCCTCTGGATCCCCTTCCCTCTGCAGGCTGCCACATTCCAGCGGGGAAGCCAAAGCCATCAAAGCTCCCCTCGCATTTCTGGGTGGCTTCTGTTTCCAAACAGACCTCGTGGAGATGCTCACAGAGTCCTGGAGATGTCTGGCTGTACATCCAGGGTGAGGCTGTCCAGCTTCTCCACAAACATTGTTCTTTTCATGGGGCTGGAGGAATTTCCAGCTCCCCAAAGTTGTTTATGCTTGGCTCAGCCTTGCCCCCACAATCTCTGTCCCAAAGGAGATGCAGCTCAGCCAAAATATCTCAGCCACCAAATAAATTCCACTTTTCACACATCCCCTCCGCTCCTCACTAAATAAGTTGAATTTTTATCTGGAAACCCCCAAATCTGTGCATGCAAAGGCCCAGCCCCAGAGCCAGTGGTGCTGGTGGGCTCTTGCTTCATTCCAAGGGAATCAGGGAAGCCAAGACTCCGTTTTCACCAGTCCTGGGTGAAAAATCAACAAGAAGTGGATTCTTGGTGCCTCGGATTTCAGATGCTTTGATACAGAGTTAATTAGGCATTAAAAGAGTCCCATCAGAGCTAGGGAAATATCATCCATAAATGTCTGTACTGCCTCATTAGCCTTTAGGACAGCAGCTCCAAGTAAATCAATTGATTGGGAAAAAAAAACCCAACAAACCAGGAGGAAAGCTCAAGATTATTTAGAAATCTCTATTCCTACTTTGATCATGAGAGAAAGAGAAAACTAAACTCTAATTCTCAAAATCCCCATTTTAAACTAAATTCTAATTCTCAAAATCCCCATTTTAAAGGGATGCATGTAAATAGGAGGGCAAAGATCCCATTCAGGTTGTGCTGTGGAGCCCAAATCCAATAGATTTCCAATATTTTCCCAGTCTCCTCCCAGATAATTAATAATTAATCCCCAGATAAATATTCTGAGGACTTCAAATGAGACTCTGAATGGCTCATGAAGAGGAGAGAGCTGTTGAAATCAGGGGAGAGAACAGGACTGTGGTGGTTGGAGGTTCCTGCAGCAAAGAAATTGTGTTTATATGTGTAATATATCTAATTACAGCACCCCAGCTCCTCTGCACGTTGGTCCAGCAAAGAAAAGGTATCAAAGCAGAATTTAGTGGGTAAAAGATGATTCTGTTTACAGAGACAGGAGAAATTAAAGCTGAAATGTTTAATTATGAACAGCAGAAGGGAGAAGTACCAGACAATCTCAACCACAGCTTTGAAATTAACTCATTTCCATCCAGGCTGCTCAGGGGATGTTGGAGGGTGAGGAAAGGACTCTGGGCTGAGCTCATCAGCCGGGAATCCTCTTCCCAGGCCGGGAATTATGATCCCACCCGCCCGGGGGTGCCGGTCCCCCCTCCCTGGGTGTCCACACGTGGCTTTCATTGCAGCATCCCTGGAGAAACCCTTGGGTGAAGGAGCAGCAGCCTGGGTGGGCTGGGACAGGGAATTCTTCTCTCCAGCTTTCCCCTGAACCATTTCCTCTAAAAACAACCCGACACCTCCTAACCCCGCACACGGCGCCATCCCGGCCTCACATTTGCGTTTTTCAGCCCTGATTTCCCTTCAGCTGCTCTGCAGAGCCATGAAAGCCCCGAATGTTGGAACAGAACTCCCGGACTTGGGAGCATCCTCAGTTCCAGGGCAGTCAGGAAACGTCTCCTCCCCGCATTAACTTGGAGCATCCAAGACCCCTCATTTGCACCCATTAATTACCCTAATTACCAGTGGGAAGAATTGCACAAGTGAAATAACGGAACGCTGGGAAGAGCTGGGATGTTCATCCGGCCCAGAGTTCGCAGAGCCTGGGGAGCTCCTGGGGAAACTGAGGCACGGCCACGGCCGGGACTGGGGCTGCTCCACTGGGGAGGAAAGGATTTTTAGCATCATTTCCCTGGCAGGGAATTCCAGAAGTGTGGAGGCTCCAGGGATGAGGAATGCCCGGCAGAGATTCCAGAGTCACCCCACTCAGGACATGGATCCGTGCCAATAAATATTGGTGGGGGAATAAATATCCACAATTATCCACGGGGGATATTTATTGCTCTTCCCTTTGTTTCCCTGTGACTTCTTGTCCAAAAGTGCCCCAAATTAAAGACCAGGAGGGTTTATTTCCTTTTTTTTTTTTTTTGACTATTCTGTGTGCACTAGGTCAGGATAAGGATTCTGACAAAGAGCCCCAAATGAAAAACCAGGAGGGTTTTTGTTTGTTTGTTTGTTTGCTTGTTTGTTTTCTTGTTTTGGTTTGTTTTTGGTTTTGTTTTCGTTTTTGTTTTTGGTTTTTTGACTGTTCTTTGTGCACTAGGTCAGGACAAGGATTCTGTCAAAGAGCCCCAAATTAAAGACCAGGAGGGTTTATTTCCATTTTTTTTTTTTGACTGTTCTTTGTGCTATAGAGATTGATAAGCCAATTAAACCAGGAGGTTTATTTCATTTTTTTAAATGTTCTTTGTGCACTGGGTCAGGACAAGATTCTGACAAAGAGCCCCAAATTAATTGAGAGGATTTAGCCCAGGCTGGTTGTATTTAATTTCAATTTTTTTTTTTTTTTATTTTTTCCAACCCAGGACAGGCAACACCAAAATTTAACTGGGACACATTTCAATTTTTAAATTTTTTTTAAATTTATCAAATAAATAAACCAGGAGGGTTTATTTCCATTTTTTTTTGGTCTGTTCTTTGTGCACTAGGTCAGGATAAGGATTCTGACAAAGAGCCCCAAATTAAAGACCAGGAGGGTTGGGGTTTTTTGGGTTTTTGTTTTGGTTTGGTTTTTTTGGGGTTTTTTGGGGTTTTTTTTGTTTTGTTTTTTTGTTTTGTTTTGTTTTGTTTTTTGGTTTTTGGGGGTTTTGGGGTTTTTTTTGTTTTGTTCTTTTTTTGTTTTGTTTTTTGGGGGTTTGTTTTGGTTTGTTTTGTTTTTTGGGTTTTTTTTGCCTGTTCTTTGTGCACTAGGTCAGGATAAGGATTCTGACAAAGATCCCCAAATTAAAGACCAGGAGGGTTGGGGTTTTTTGGGTTTTTGTTTTGTTTTGGGGTTTGTTTGTTTGTTTGTTTGTTTTTTGGTTTTTTTTGTTTTGTTTTGTTTTTTGGTTTTTGGGGGTTTTGGGGTTTTTTTTGTTTTGTTCTTTTTTTGTTTTGTTTTTTGGGTTTTTGTTTTGTTTTGTTTTGTTTTTTGGGGTTTTTTTGCCTGTTCTTTGTGCACTAGGTCAGGATAAGGATTCTGACAAAGAGCCCCAAATTAAAGACCAGGAGGGTTGGGGGTTTTTGGGTTTTTGTTTTGTTTTGGGTTTTTTGGGGTTTTTTTTGTTTGTTTGTTTGTTTTTTTGTTTTTTTGTTTTGTTTTGTTTTTTGGTTTTTGGGGGTTTTGGGTTTCTTTTTGTTTTGTTCTTTTTTTGTTTTGTTTTTTGGGGGTTTGTTTTGGTTTGTTTTGTTTTTTGGGGGTTTTTTTGCCTGTTCTTTGTGCACTAGGTCAGGATAAGGATTCTGACAAAGAGCCCCAAATTAAAGACCAGGAGGGTTGGGGTTTTTTGGGTTTTTGTTTTGTTTTGGGGTTTTTTGGGGTTTTTGTTTGTTTGTTTGTTTTTTGTTTTTTTGTTTTGTTTTGGTTTTTGGTTTTTGGGGGTTTGGGTTTTTTTTTGTTTTGTTCTTTTTTTGTTTTGTTTTTTGGGTTTTTGTTTTGTTTTGTTTTGTTTTTTGGGGTTTTTTTGCCTGTTCTTTGTGCACTAGGTCAGGATAAGGATTCTGACAAAGAGCCCAAATTAAAGACCAGGAGGGTTGGGTTTTTTTGGTTTGTTTTTTGGTTTTCTGGGTTTTTTGGTTGGGGTTTTTTTTTTTGTTTGTTTGGGGTTTTTGGGGGTGTTTTTTTGGTTTTTTTTTTTTTTTTTTTTTTTTGACTGTTCTTTGTGCACTAGGTCAGGATAAGGATTCTAACAAAGAGCCCCAAATTAAAGACCAGGAGGGTTTTTTTTTCCCTTTTTTTTTATTGTTCTTTGTGCACCAGGTCAGGATAAGGATTCTGACAAATCTCCCCTCAAAGTTCAAGCTTTGACTTCGCTCCTTGGGTGTTGCTGAGCTTGGAATGTTTCTCGGCTCCAGCATCCCAGACAGGACCAGGCCATTTTTCTTTTGAATTAAGAGCAAAAGTTTCACCATCATAAAGATGTTCAGAGTGACAAATGAACTTTTATCCTCTGGGAACATTTAAATTCATTCCAGTTTTGTTGTTGCCCCTTTTCCCGAGGCTCTGAGGGACACTTTGTGCTGCTCCTGCCTGCTGCCCTGTCAGGACAGACACCCAGCTCCCAGCAGTGTGAAATGTGGGGTTGTGTTCGGTGTCAGGTAGAAAAAGATGAACTTTGTAGTTATGGTTGTGAAATGTGTGGAAAATAGATAATTATAAAAACATCTGTTTAATGAACAAAACAGAAAAAGCATGGAAAGGGGTTTTGAACTGATATTTTGCTTGTTTATAAGTGAATCATGTGAGCCAATAAGGTTTTTAATAGAAGGTTTGAACTATAATTTAGCACATATATATAGAAAGGATTGTAATCACCCAAATAGAAGAAGTGAGCTATTCCAAACTAAAATTAAGGATCCTGGGAAGAGGAGATGGACCAACACCTGGAAGCTGGAAAACTGATTTATAGTCCTAAAAAGGAAGACTGAATCTCTCATCTCTGGTGTTTTCTTCTGAAGAAGGAAATCTGGATGTCACCATCACTGATTTATGTCCTGGGAACCTCATCATCACAAGATGTTATTTCTGACCTCACTGATTTCACACCTTTGAAGTACAGAAAAATTGATCACAATAAGTATAGAAATTGGATTTCGAAAATAGAAATTAGGAGGAAAC
This sequence comes from Acrocephalus arundinaceus, assembly GCA_021534815.1. NCBI lineage: Eukaryota > Metazoa > Chordata > Aves > Passeriformes > Sylviidae > Acrocephalus > Acrocephalus arundinaceus. The sequence goes on from JAJEOU010000680.1 coordinate 1,766,327, forward strand.
TAAAAAAAAAATTGCTGAGAAGTGCTTATGGAAAATCTCAATAAATCCCAGCAGAAAATCAGCAGTCGGAGGGGAAACCCCCACTGTACCCAGCGCTGCTTTGCTCACACTTTACCATTCTGTATTAATTAATAAATTGATTGGTGATGAGATATTGGCCGAGCCAAGCTCTTTATTTATAACAAGTGGGACTCAGCCAAGCCTGGCTGACATCAGGGCCTGATTTCCTTTGCTGGTTTTTCCCCCAGAGCCTGTGCAAACTCCCAGCCCGCTCTGTCCCTTATCTCTGCCTGCACAAACAGCTCCTGGGCTGACCTTTCCAGGGAATCAGCCCGAGCAGGGCAGACACAGCTGATCTGACCCCATGGAAATGAGATTTTTTCCTCCCTTGGAGCTCCCTGGGCAGATTTGATCGGACGCAGGGAAGGGTGGAGGAGTCAAAAAGAACAAACTTTTCATCGAGGCAGCGCAACAATGAACCCTAGATGACAAAATGCTCCAGGCCGCTTCCATCTCTTTTATTTCTTTCCTCTCCTAAACCCAAGGAAAATAAGTGGCAGGCCAAAAGCTACATGGCTGCAAGATGTGGAGGGCAGGGAGGGATTTGGAGGCTCTCAGGGGATCATTCCTTGCACAGTTCAAACTCAGGAGCTGAGAACAACTTAAATTAGAAGCTCCTTCAAAAAGAAGACTCGGAATTAGAAACTCTTTCAAAAGGAGAAGAGAAGGAACCACCTCTGATGTTGTGACTCCTTTGCAGGGCATTCCTCTTCCCCTGATTCTTGCACTTTAATTGCAGAGAAAATTGAGGTACCAAAAAAGAAAATATCTGCACCACTGAAACCCCAGAGAAATCTGATGTGTGTGCAGCCAGGACTCACCCAACCGTAATTTCTCCAATGATTTTAGCCCAGAAAAAGGAGAATAAACAGGCCTGGCTCTCCGGAGAGAGGCACAGCCACAGATGTTTCTATTTCGAGTAAAACCAAAGTGCAGAGTCAAGAGGAAAACCGAAAAAACAAGCACAGAGCAAAGCAAACAATCCCCAAGCCACACAAAAAGGAACTTAATCCTCTGCCAGCAGGCAAAACTGAGAGAGGAAAGTTCAGCCAGGCTGGATTTGCCAGCCCAGCAAATCTGCCTTGCACCAGGATTGGACTGGGATGCATTTGAATTTTTTTAAATTTAATTTCAATTTTTTAAAAATAATTTTTCAAACCCAGGACAGGCAACACCAACATTTGACTGGGACACATTTTAAATTTTTAAGTTTTAAAATTTAATTTCAAATTTTTAATAGTTTTTTCAAACCCAGGACAGGCAACACCAAAAATTGTCTGGGATGAATTTTAATTCTTTAATTTTTTTTAAAATTTAATTTCAATTTTTAAAATTTTTTTTCAAACTTGGGACAGGCAACACCAAAATTTGACAGGAACATGTTTTAATTTTTTAATTTTTTAAATTTAATTTCAATTTTTAAAAAAAATTTAAACCCAGAACAGGCAACACCAACATTTGTCTGGGATGAATTTTAATTCTTTAATTTTTTAAAATTTAATTTCAATTTTTTAAAAATAATTTTTCAAACTCGGGACAGGCAACACCAAAATTTGACGGGAACAGGTTTAATTTTTTAAATTTAATTTCGATTTTTAAAAAAAAAAAATTAAACCCAGAACAGGAAACACCAACATTTGTCTGGGATGAATTTTAATTCTTTAAATTTTAAAAATTAATTTCAAATTTTTTAAAAATTTTTTCACATCCAGGACAGGCAACACCAAAAATTGTCTGGGATGAATTTTAATTCTTTAATTTTTTTAAAAATTTAATTTCAATTTTTAAATTTTTTTTTTCCAACTTGGGACAGGCAACACCAAAATTTGACAGGAACATGTTTTAATTTTTTAATTTTTTAATTTTAATTTCAATTTTTTTAAAAAATTTTAAACCCAGAACAGGCAACACCAACATTTGTCTGGGATGAATTTTAATTCTTTAATTTTTAAAAATTAATTTCAAAATTTTTTAAATTTTTTTCAAATCCAGGACAGGCAACACCAAAATTTGACAGGGATGAATTTTAATTCTTTAATTTTTTAAAATTTAATTTGAATTTTTAAAAATTTTTTTTCAAACCCAGAACAGGCAACACCAAAAATTGTCTGGGATGAATTTTAATACTTTAATTTTTTTAAAAATTTAATTTCAATTTTTAAAATTTTTTTTCAAACTCAGGACAGGCAACACCAACATTTGACTGGGACACATTTTAATTTTTAATTTTTTTAATTTAATTTCAATTTTTAATAGTTTTTTCAAACCCAGAACAGGCAACACCAAAATTTGTCTGGGATGAATTTTAATTCTTTAATTTTTAAAAATTTAATTTCAATTTTTTAAAAAATTCTTTTCAAACCCAGAACAGGCAACACCAAAAATTTAATTCTTTAATTTTTTAAATTTAATTTCAATTTTTTAATTTTTTTTTCCAACCTAGGACAGGCAACACCAACATTTGAGTAGGACACATGTTAATTTTTGATTTTTTAAAATTTAATTTCAATTTTTAATAGTTTTCTCAAACCCAGAACAGGAAACACCAAAATTTGACTGGGATCAATTTTAAATTTTTAATTTTTTGAAATTTAATTTCAATTTTTTTTTTTCAATTTTTTCAAACCCAGGACAGGCAACACCAACATTTGACTGGGACACATTTCAATTTTTCCTGTCATAATGTTTAGCTCAGGAGTGTAAATTCTGAACCTCCTGTAATCTCTGAGATGCAAGTTTATCCAAGGAAGTTCATTTTTTCTCCTCATTGATGACACACAACCTAAGGAAATAATCCCTGCATTAAATGAAAGCTCAGACTCAGACATGCCCCAGCTAAACAAACTCACACAACTCCAATAAATTATAAATCTCCATATTTACCTCTGTGCACCCCACTAGTCCATGGCAAAAAAACCCAATTGAGCCTAAACCTTTATTGTGATGCCCTAAATTCTGATTTTCTCGTGTTTCTCTGAGGTTACACCCCATAAAATCCCTGCCCCACTGCCACAGTCCCTGATGGAGGGGCAGGAACTGATCCTGCACTTGAACTCCTGCACCTTTGTCACTGCTCAGCCCAGCAGAATGAATAAACTTCTAAAAAACCAAGGGAGAGCTGCCCTTGGTTGTGGGCAGGAGAAATCAGAGCCAGGAGCTGGCAGCTTGCAGAGAAAAGCAGGACTCCATCAGCTGCTGATTCGCCTCTTCCTTTTTAAACTCTCCCCAAGGGGAAAAAAATAAAACTTAACTCTGCAAGAGGCACGAGTTAACTGCAGACAAATTGATGGAGTTTGTGCAGGAACAGGAGCTGGAGATTAATTCGATTTAAAGGCATCTGGTGAGCAAAGTGAAGCTGCTGTGGCTGGGTATTTGTGGGGGTGTTTAACATCCCAGGAACCTGCCTGAGCACTGGAGCACGGAATTCCAGGCTGGGATGATCCAAAACCTCCACAGGAATTCAGCAGGTGTGGGGAAAATTTGGGGCTGTCCCAGGTCTCTTTGTGTTTTTGTTCTGCCAGTTTGGGGTGAGGATGTTGTGAGCAAAGGCTGTGCACAAATACAGCAGTGCCTGAAATCCCAGCGTTTGTCCCCAAATCCAGCCAGGACACGTTGGGAATGTGGAACACAGGGCAAATCCAGGATGGATGGAGCAGAGCTGGAACAACAGCCTGACAACCAGGGATCCTGCCCTGGGAGGGAAAAAAAGAGGTGAAAACCAGGAATAAAACACAAGGGAATTCTTCAGCCTCTGAGGAACCTGTCCTGGGAGAGGAAAAAAGAGGTGAAAATCAGGAATTAAAAAAAAAAAAAAAAAGAATTCTTCAGCCTCTGAGGAACCTGTCCTGAGAGGGGAAAAAAGAGGTGAAAATCAGGAATAATAATAAAAAAAAAAGGAATTCTTCAGCCTCTGAGGACCCTGCCCTGAGAGGGGAAAAAAAGAGGTGAAAACCAGGAATAAAACACAAGGGAATTCTTCAACCTCTGAGGAACCTGTCCTGAAAGGGGAAAAAAGAGGTGAAAATCAGGAATTAAAAAAAAAAAAAAGGAATTCTTCAGCCTCTGAGGATCCTGCCCTGGGAGAGGAAAAAAAGAGGTGAAAAACGGGAATAAAACACAAGGGAATTCTTCAGCCTCTGAGGAACCTGTCCTGGGAAAGGAAAAAAGAGGTGAAAATCAGGAATAATAATAAAAAAAAAAGGAATTCTTCATCCTCTGAGGATCCTGCCCTGGGAGAGGAAAAAAAGAGGTGAAAAACGGGAATAAAACACAAGGGAATTCTTCAGCCTCTGAGCAGCAGAAATGAGGGGTAGAAGTCCCAAAGTCGCACTGACACATTTGGAAATAAGGAAGCACATCCCAAATCCTCCTCCATTTCCCTGCAGCCAGCAGGGCACACCCTGGTTTTGCAGTTCTGCTCTCAGTCTCTGCTCCCTCAGTGCTGGGGCTGAGCTGCTGCCAAGGCTTCCCCCAAAGCAAATCCGAGATTTTCCATCATTCCCACACCAGGTGAGGCCCCGTGGCAGCTCTGCACAGGCTCCTGCCACGCTGGATTGCTCAGTTTAAGCACAGGGAGAACAAAACAAACGTCTCCTTACAGCAGAAGGTGTTGATCAGTTTTGTTGGGAAAATCCTCCCATCCCTGGGGGAAATGGAAAATCCTCTCCAAGAAGGCAAAGTTGGGGATGTCTGATCCCATTTGTGCTCCGTGGGCAGGCAGAGCTCATCTCTGCCAAGCACAGAGCTGGGAATTCACCCCACAGCCGCTGATCTTCCTTTCTCCACCTCCCTCCCATGAAAAGCCTCCAAATAATAAAAAAATCAAATAAAAATCAAATCAATAAATGTGCACACAAACTGCAGCTGCAATAAGATCCCAACATGGAAGAACAGTTTGTGCAAACTCCCTGATGGAGCTGCCAGGGATGCTCTGGACACCCACAGGTTGCTCTGAATAAAAGATTTCCATTTTTAAGGATGCTGGGAGTGCTCCCCACAGCCCTTCCATCCCTCCCAAACCTCCTGGAGATGCCATGGGTGAGCCGGGTGCTTGGTATGGAGCAGGGAGAGCGGCTTGTTTTGATTTCAGTTTAAATATTTAGACACAATTTGCATCTAATTAACATGCTGATGGCTGGGGAAGCGCAGAGCCTGCAGCAGCTTTGTGCAAATGTCACATCCAGGATGAGGCTGGCGGAGCTGTGACAGCCACCTCACCTCAAAATCAGCCACAGTCCGGCTGCAGGAGGAGCTTGGCACCTGATGGGCAGAGGATCAGCCCTGTCTGTCGGGAAGAAAAGGAGAAATTCCTTGGAAAACCCTCAAAATGTGGAGGTGGAGAGCCAAACATCCCAAGTTCCCACCAAAAAAAAAAAAAAACAACCAAAAAAACCCCAAAACCAAAAAAAAAAAACCCCACAAAAAAACCCACAAAAAAACCCCAAACAACAAAACAAGAACAAAACAACAACAACAACAAAACCAAAAAAACCCCAAAAAACCCCCCCCAAAAAAAACCCAAACCAAAAAAAACCCCAAAAACCCCCACACTGCTAAACACTGTTAATGGAGAAAGGTGGATTTAGAACATTTTTATAGGTACCTATAATATTTCCACGTGTGAAATGGTCCACTCCAGAAAAAAAAAAAACCACTTTTACACCAGTCTGTGTCCCACAAATGTCATTTTTCTCCCCAAAAAAGGCTCATCCAAGCCTCGCTTCCAGGGCACGAGCTGAGCACTGACAGTTCTGTCCAGCAATTCTGGGGGAAAAAATCCAAATATCCCAATCCTCCCGGGATCACTGCACCTAGGCAGGAATATAATCCTGCCAGGCATAGAAATTAGCACCTCCTGCTAATTATTTAATGACCAACTCTCCTCTTCCCTTGTTCTGCTGCCCCAAATCCCACCCAACAAACACCTCCACACAAATGAAGGAATATCCTTCATGGGAATTTAACATCAAACCCAGAGCCGGGCTGGGGAGTGGATAAAAAGTGAATAAACACCAGAATAAAAGTGAATAAAATCCAGAGCAGCTGTGGATAACATTCCCTGTGCTCTGGCTGTGCTGAGGGCAGCCAGGAGCAGATTTTGGTCAGAATCACTCGCTCACACCACCCAAAAAAGGGATGGGAGAGCCAAAACTCAGCCTCGTGGGAGTCCCCTGTGCTTTCCTCCTCAGTGATCCATCATTTTCTCCCTGGCTCCTCTGTCCAGTTGACTTCAGGTGCAAACCGGGGAAGCTGAACAAAAATCGATATCTACGTTTCAAAAAAAGCAGGAGACAAATGGATTTGTTATCTCCAAAACTCCCTCTCACAGCCTTGAAAAGCGAGAAAGAAAAATGTACAAAAGACCTATAGACAGAACCAAAAAAAAAAAAAAATTTAAAAAGTGTCCATTGAAGTGTGTCCAAATCTGAGAACAATCCGTGGAGCATCGGGACGGGAGGAGAGGCCACGGTTCAGGCCAGACACAAAACATTCCCACTGCCTGCTGGCACAAAGGGCTGGGAATTGTGGGGCATTCTGAGTTTGGAGAAGGTTTTCCAGCACAATTCCCTCCCACAATAGCCCCGAGATGTAAAAGCTCTAATGCGAGGGGACACGTTCACAGCCACCAAACCTGGCCCAGCGGCCACCTGGACACATCCTGCTGTTGGTCATTCCTTGACCTCTTTTCTTGTGGGGAATTTTTCTCCCATTCCCTTTGCTCTTGTTCCTGAGCGTTCCCCTTGGCTCCTGGGTAGATAAAAATGTGGAGTGTGGGAGAAGTTTTGTGATGGAGCCAAAATCACCGGGCACAGCCAAGGGTGAAACAATTTTTATGCCGTGAGCCGCTTCTCTGAATTCTGCTCTTTCAAAAGCACCATCCTCCATTCAGGTGAATGCTAATAAGCCATAAAAAAAAAATTAATAAATAGGAGTCAGTGCTCAGGAACTTGTAAGCTTGGATTGTATTAATCAATAAATAGGACAAATCAGCATTGCTCTGTAAAAGGATTTTCCCTGCACAGTTTGTTATCCCAGCTCCTATAATTAGAAATTAGGGATAAGATCCCTTTAGAAGACAGAAAAATTTCAGGTATTTCAAGTTCCTGCTGGACAAAAATGTGGCGTGGGGGGAGAAGTTTTGTGATGGAGCCAAAATCACCGGGCACAGCCAAGGGTGAAACAATTTTTATGCAGTGAGCTGCTTCTCTGAATTCTGCTCTTTCAAAAGCACCATCCTCCATTCAGGTGAATGCTAAAAAGCCATAAAAAATAATAAATAAATAGGAGTCAGTGCTCAGGAGCTTGTAAGCTTGGATTATATTAATCAATAAATACTCAGGCCAAATCAGCATTGCTCTGTAGAAGGATTTTCCCTGCACAGTTTGTTATCCAGCTCCTATAATTAGAAATTAGGGATAAGATCCCTTCAGAGGGCAGAAAAAATTTCAGGTATTTCAAGTTCCTGGGTGGACAAAATGTGGCATGGGGGGAGAACTTTTGTGATGGAGCTAAAATCACCAGGCACAGCCAAGGGTGAAACAATTTTTATTCAGTGAGCTGCTTCTCTGAATTCTGCTCTTTCAAAAGCACCATCCTCCATTCAGGTGAATGTTAATAAGCCATAAAAAAAAAATAGGATTATATTAATAAATAAATAGTCAGGACAAATCAGCATTGCTCTGTAGAAGGATTTTCCCAGCACAGTTTGTTATCCCAGCTCCTATAATTAGAAATTAGGGATAAGATCCCTTTAGAAGACAGAAAAAATCTCAGGTATTTCAAGTTCTGTCATGACACACAAAGCCTGGGTTGCATCAGGACCTGGTGGCTTTGGGCCTCACCAACTTTCCAGAAGTTTCCTTGGCACTGAAACTTGCATTGTGCAAGTGTTTGAATTTTTTGCCCCTCAAAAATCAAATATTCTCTCGCATTGTGCAGCACCTGGATAGTTTGAAGTTGAATTTTTTGCCTCTCAAAAATAGTTTTTGCCCCTCAAAAATCAAATATTCTCTTGCATTGTGCAGCACCCACAGTGTTTGAATTTGGACTTTTTGCCCCTCAAAAATCAAATATTCTCTTGCATTGTGCAGCACCCAGAGAAACTCCAGGTTTCAAAATTTGAAATAAAATTCAAATTGAATTTGGATTTTTTGCTCCTCAAAAATCAAATATTCTCTTGCATTGTGCAGCACCTGGAGTGTTTGAATTTGAATTTTTGCCTCTCAAAAATCAAATATTCTCTTCCCAAGCGCTCAGCACTGAGAGCTGGCACGGGAGCACGGCTGGGGGTGCTGCAGGGGTGTCTGGGCTGATTTTCCCCAAGGAATTTGGGGAAATCCGGTTCTTTGTCACATCCCAGGGAGCAGTGACAGCCAGCAGGAATGGAAAGCCACGCCTTGTATCCAATTCCAAATTTTTGGGCGCACTTCATTTTGCTTCAATGAGCTTAACTCACTTTTAATGGCCCCGTTAATTGCCTAATTGTGAAACCGAGGCTGCCTCCATCTCTGAAGCGCATTCCTTGATGGAAAAAATGAGTTTGTGTGAATGGCTGTGCCCGCGCTCCCCCGGCAGGTGCTAATTTGGTTTGTGTGAGTGGGTAAAGAGCTCTGAAGTGCCTGGGTGTGCAGTGGTACCTCACATTTTTATATCGCTCCTACCTTCCCCAGCGCTGGAGATGACAGATGTTCATTAGTCAGAGCAGACAGAGCCCTTCCCTCCCCTGGAATATTGCCGTGCCTCATGAATATTAATTAACTCTCCCTGTGACACGGCAGGGCAGGGGCTGATCCTCATTTTATAGGGCAGGAGCGAAGGGAGTTCAATAATTCCCATAGGGAAAGGTGGGGCAGGGTGCAGGACCTGCACAAACCCTGAGCATTGCTCTGTTTGGCCTTTTATTTTGGGTTTTTTTGGCTTTTCTCTGGGAATGCTGCTGGGGACACAAGGATAGGACACCAGGAGCAACGGGAGTTCAATAATTCCTATGAGGGAAGGCTGGGGCAGGGTACAGGACCTGCACAAATCCTGGGTACTGCTCTGTTTGGCCTTTTATTTTGGGGCTTTTTTGGCTTTTCTCTGGGAATGCTGCTGGGGACACAAGGAAAGGACCAGGAACAACAGGAGTTCAATAATTCCTATGAGGGAAGGCTGGGGCAGGGTGCAGGACCTGCACAAATCCTGGGTACTGCTCTGTTTGGCCTTTTATTTTGGGGTTTTTGGCTTTTCTCTGGGAATGCTGCTGGGGAAGGCAAGAGAAGGACCAGGAGCAAAGGGAGTTCAATAATTCCTATGAGGAAAAGTTGGGGCCGGGCGCAGGACCTGCACAAACCAGGAGCATTGGTCTGTTTGGCCTTTTATTTTACTTTTTGTTAGCTTTTCTTTGGGAATGCTGCTGGAGACGCAAGGGAAAGACCAGGAGCAAAGGCAGTTCAATAATTCCCATAGGGAAAGGCTGGGGCAGGGTGCAGGACCTGCACAAACCCTGGGCACTGCCCTGTTTGGCCTTTTATTTCACTTTTTTTTTGGCTTTTCTCTGGGAATGCTGCTGGGGATGCAAGGAAAGGACCAGGAGCAAAGGGAGTTCAGTAATTCCCATGTGGAAAAGTTGGGGCCGGGCACAGGACCTGCACAAACCATGGGCACTGCTCTGTTTGGCCTTTTATTTTGGGGTTTTTTAGGCTTTTCTCTGGGAATGCTGCTGGGGACACAAGGATAGGACACCAGGAGTTTGCTCCCATTCTCCATCTCCCCGGGGCAGTGAGGGGAGCCCTGTCTCTGCTCTGGAATATTCTGGACACCGAGAACCATCCCCTGATGGGGACTGAATCCCAGCTCTGGAATCTGCTGGAATCCCAGCTCTCGTTTTGATCAGCATCCCTTGCAGACAATGCCTGTGGGCATCTCCCAGTGCTCTGCAGTGAAGGAAAAATCCAGCTCAGCCTCTCCCCGTTCCAGAGGCAGCCCAGCCCCTCCTGCCTCGGATCTCTTCTCCAGAAGTGCTGCAATTCCTCCCCGATGGAACAGCCACGGCAACGGCCTCGGCAGCTCCAAACCCCAGAGCCCTGACCCTACACGTGGGCTTTACCCCAAACTCCAGAGCCTGGGCCCTACACGTGGGCTTTACCCCAAACTCCAGAGCCTGGGCTGTAGGGTCAGGAAAGGATTTCCCTCCTGACTGTACCACAAACCCCCAGAGCCTGGGCTACAGGAACAGGAGGGGATTTCACCCTATACCTGGGCTTTCCCCCACACCCCAAAGGCTGGGCTACAGGGTCAGGAAAGTATTTCCCTCCTGACTTTCCCCCACACCCTGGGCTGTAGGGTCAGGAGGGGTTTTACCCCAAACCTCAGAGCCTGAGCTGTAGGGTCAGGAGGGGATTTCACCCTAAAGCTGGCCTTGATCCCAAACCCCAGAGCCTGGGCTGCAGGGACAGGAGGGGATTTCACCCTATACCTGGCCTTGATCCCAAACCCCAGAGCCTGGCCTGTAAGGTCAGGAGGGGATTTCCCCCCTGACTGTACCCCAAACCCCAGGGCCTGGCCTGTATGGACAGATGGAGGTTTTCCCCCAAACCCCAGAGCCTGGGCTGTAGGGTCAGGAGGGGATTTCACCTTATACCTGGGCTTTCCCCCACACCCCAGAGCCTGGGCTGTAGGATCAGGAAGGGATTTCCCTCATGACTTTCCCCCACACCCCAGAGCCTGGGTTGTAGGGTCAGGGGTCTCACCCTGCAGGGCAGCTCTCAGCAGCAGCCCCAGCCCCCAGGGTGCTGCTGAGGCTCACAGGAGCAGCACGAGGAGCCAAACCCCAGCACTGATGATGCTGTGGGACAGGAGGGAGCAGCAAGGAGATTTTCTGAGCAGGAAGCCGTTCCCTCACCTCTTTTCTGTCCTGTAATGAACTCCCAGTGCTCAGAGTAACCTCCAGGGCCATTTTCTCTGTAGCCACCACTGGAATATAAATAACCACCCCAAGAAGAAAAATGTGGGTTGGTTTGAACTCAGCACACCATTTAGCCTGCCTGGAAAAAACCCACAGACTTTTGGAAGAAATGTGACAATAACTGGACTTTAAAGTTGTTAAAAGTAAAAAGAAACAACCGTGTTCTTTAATTTAGGGCCAGAGTGACCCTGCAATTAGTCATAGGCCAGGCTGCAGCTCAATTAAGACAAACAGCCCAGGGTAATGGAATTGGTAATGTGACCAACAGGAGCAACCTGAGTTATAGCCTCAATTTTCTCCGTGCCTGATGGGTTGGAAATAAGTTCAAAGAAGGTCAAGTGGCTGGGTTTCCATCTGCTGATCTCACACAAAGTTTTCCCCTCCATTTCCCTCTCCCTGTGAACCCTCTGGACCTGTCATCGCTGCTCTGCCTCCCTGAGGCTCCCCCAGCTCTGAGGAAGGTCCAGGACAGGATCTAAGCAAGGGTGACCTGCAAAGTTTCTCAGCACGGCCCAGGAAATGTCATTTCCCATTCTCTCTGCAGGTTTTTTCTGCCCTGGTGTTTCTGGGGTTTTCCCCTTTCTCATAAGCAGCTCAGGCATGGAAAGGGAGCAGAAAGCAAAGCCCAAAGTAGGGGCTGGAGCCACCCCGGGGCACCCAGGAATGGCAGGGGGGTTTGGGATCCATCTGGCTCCTGTGCAGCCTGGAGGGGTGGCTGATCCCACCTATGCCCAATCCTGGGAAAACAGCACAGATCCCATGGAATGTGCCCAGGCTGGGGCTGCCAGCGCCATTCCCACCTGGAGAACATTCCCGGTGCCATTCCCACCAGAAGAACACTCCCAGCGCCATTCCCACCATTCCCACCTGGAGAACATTCCCGGTGCCATTCCCACCTCCATTCCCACTTGGAGAATATTCCCAGCTCCATTTCCACCTGGAGAACATTCCCAGTTCCATTCCACCTGGAGAACATTCCCAGTGCCATTCCCACCATTCCCACCTGGAGAACACCCCAGTGCCATTCCCACCTCCATTCCCACTTAGGGAACATTCCCAGCACCATTCCCACCTGGAGAACACCCCAGCTCCATTCCCAACTGGAGAACATTCCCAATGCCTTTCCCACCTGGAGAACACTCCCAGCTCCATTCCCACCTGGAGAACACCCCAGCACCATTCCCACCTGGAGAACACTCCCAGCTCCATTCCCACCTGGAGAACACTCCCAGCTCCATTCCCACCTGGAGAACATTCCCACCGCCATTCCCACCATTCCACCTGGAGAACCCTCCCAGCTCCTCCCCCCAGCGCTGACACAAGGCCCCGGCCATGGTGACAGGTGACAAGTGCCACCCCCAGCTCTGTCCCTGCCAGAATTCCCTTTTCTCCTCCCAGCCCCGGAGCTGCTCCCGGGTTTGTGCAAGGCTGCAGTGCCATCCAGTGGCTCCAGCCCCGAGCCCCCAGCCCCGCCTCGGGGGCAAATCCGCCCTGTTCTCCCTCCAGGCCACGGTGGGAATGGGCCAAGGGCTCTCAGGGATGAGGGGATGAGCAGCTGGGCACTGGCAGAGCTGTTTTTGCCATAAAATTGTGGGGTTTTAGCACTTGGATTGCCCCAGAGTCACACGGCCGGGGGCAGCACCACCAGGCGAGGGGTCTCACCTCACCCAGCAGGGCAAGGGCAGATCTGGCAGATCCAGGTGGGATTTCCCCTTCTGCCCTGGGCCCTTCCCCTGTCCCTGGACATGCCCACGGCTGCAGCTCGGAGCCAGCCCGGCCCTTGCACTACCAAAGGTCTCCACACTCCCCTCACGGCTCCCACACCCGGCCTGTGGCATGCCCAGCCTCAGCTGCCATTTTCTGCACCTGCCAACCCACCTTCCCCTCGGTTTGGATCCACATTCTCCCATTCCCGAGGCAGCAATTTCCAGGATTTGCCCTCTGATCCCTTTCGGTCTCCCAAACTCTGCTGCCAGCAGCAGTGAAGTGCAGAGCTCCATTCCTGCAGGTTCTCTGTTTGTCAGGGTCTCAGGGACAACATTCCCCCTCACATCCCTCCCCTCTCCCTGTCCCAGCCCCTGTGGGTTTTTCTGGAACTGCCAAGGCTACAAAAAATTCCCTTTCCTCCCTCTCCCTCAGAGCTGAGATCCCTCAGCACACAAGCAGAGAGGAGGGAAGATTTGATTCTCTTCACCGAGAGCAGCAGTCACAGCATCTACAACAGATGAAATCTCCAGGCTGCCCAAAATGCAGGGATTTTAGGGAACACAGGCCCCTCTGCACAGTGTGGGGGAAAAAAAGCAGCTCCAGGATTCCAGCTGCTGCAGCTCCTGCCCAGAGGAAGCTCCCACACATGGTGAAATCCACGTCTGATCAACAGCCAGCAAACAGAATTCCCAAACCAGAAATTCCTGGGAATCTTGGGATTCCTTAAGAAAAGTGCTGCTCCCACATTCTCTGAGTAAAACACCCAAACATCCACCTCACCTGCCCGGCCTCTTTCATTTCAGGGCGTGTTTCCTCCAACACATTCAAAAATTAAAGCAATAATTAATGCCCAACCCCTCCAGAGCTCAGGGCTGACCCCAGGGGAGCAGCAGCAGCCCTGAGACCCCTCAGACCCACCCAGAGCATCCATCCCTCCATCCCTCCATCCCTCCCCTAAGGTGAGCTTTATTTTCTGTTTGCATCCTCAGCTCCAGCCAGCAATTTCCCCTGCTGCTGCTCAATTCCAACATCAATCAGCCCCATTAGGCCGGCAGTCTCAGGAGCTATTAATTCCTGAGAAAAGGATAATGAAGCCAATAAAATCAGAGCTGGCTGTCCCCAGAAGGCCACCGGGAGTCAGCTCTGAGGTGCAGAGTGCCACGAGCCCACCTAATTGCACCCCGTGGGCCTGGGGCTGCTGGGGAGCTCTTTTTTCCCAGGGATTATTAGGGGAAAATGTGTGATTTGCTTCTGAAACACTGCCCTGGAACTGCAGCCGGGCAGGATTTTTAAACCACAAAGAAATAGGCAGGGTGAGAATCAAAAATAAGGAATGTGCCAGGTCCAGCCCCAGCTCCTGCCACTGCCAACCCCAGATTCAAGTGAGCTTCACCTGTCCCCACCCACAGGGGCTGCAAAGGCTGAAAAAGCTGAGAAAAGCCCCCAAATCTGCAGCTGGGAGAGACAGGAACTGTCAAGGTGTTGAATTCCTCACACATTCCTGCTTGTTTTGTCCTCAGCTCTGCCATCAAAGCTCCCTTCTGCTCTGAGGAGAAAAAAAAATCTGAAAATTTAAATTCAGGAGCTTCTTTTTTAAACATTTCCTGCTCAAACCCTTCCTAGCTGATGGACTTTGCAGCACCCCAGACAATGGGGGCTGCTGAGCCTCCTGGTTTATCTGTGACCCCCTGAATATTTGTTTGAGAGTGAAGATGTTGAAGTGCCCCACTCGTAAAAATCAATTCTGTGGTGTCAGCAGCAGGGCTGCCTCATTTCTCCGGGAAGAGATTCCCCCTTCTGACCCCCTCCAGTCCTTTTTAACCCCAAAGGTCCTTTCCCATTAAGATAAGAGCACTTTGTTGATGTGGGGGAGGTTTCTATCAGCTCCTTCATTTGTGGGGTTGAATAGGATCGGCCTGGGATGATGGGATACAGGATGAAGGCATTTCTGACTCCAGAGAAACAACATCAAATGAGTTTTTCCAACCCTTTTCCCCAGGAAATGGCTGGGAACCTGGAGGCTTTTACAGCCCACACCACATGCAGAAAAGAGGCTGAAATGGTTCCATTTTCAAAAACTGGGAAGTAAAAATCCAACATTTAGTGACAATGACATCCTCCAACACTGAGATTCTCTGATGAAGGAGTTATAAAGGAAAATAATCCTACCAAAAATTTTAACTTTTATCCAGCAGTCTGTTTCCATCCCCAAACATCCCCAAAACGCCTTCTGCCAGCATCACCTCCCTGCTCTGCAGCCTGGCTCTCCCCACACCCCGCAGTCCCAGACACGCTTTCCCATATGCTGCAGGCAGATGCTCACTTGGAGCCTCAAGGATTTGTTTGGGGGAGAAATTTTCCTTCCAGGAAAGAGGCCTAAAAACCCAGTTCTAGTCTGATTTACCTCCTCATTCCACGTGGAACCTGGACATGGGAAGTGCAAAAAGGGAAGCTCAGCCTCCCCTGGGCTCAGCCCTGGCCTGGAAGTGCTGGGAATGAGTGCCAGGGGTGCTGTTAAAATCCCATCTGAGCTGATTCCCAGCCCTTCCCAAGGAAAGCTGAGTCAAATGAAAGGTTTTCCTCAGAGTAATTGTAGGAGGGACTAATTAACAATCGATAATCCAAATAAAAATGGACATTAAATCCATAAGGGGCAGGGAGCTGGGGGATGATCTTTGGTGCTAACAACACAGAGCCCTGGCAGAGAACAGCTGGGAACCACCCTGGGGTTCCAAAGTGACCAAATATTTGGGGTTTTGGTCTCTGCAGCCCCTCCCAGCTCCAGGCAGAGGCAGCAAGGGGAAAACAGGGCAAAATTAATGCCCTGAGAGCTCCTCTCCAGCCTGGAATGTGCACATGGAAAAGCCAGAGGCAGCAAGGGGAAAACAGGGCAAAATTAATGCACTGAGAGCTCCTCTCCAGCCTGGAATACGCACATGGAAAAGTCAGAGGCAGCAAGGGGAAAACAGGGCAAAATTAATGCCCTGAGAGCTCCTCTCCAGGCTGGAATGTGCACATGGAAAACCAGAGGCAGTGGGGGCCTGGCAGAGTTTGTGAGGATCGGATTAAAGTTCTGAGATTGGGGTTGGGGTTTGACTCAGTGGAACACTTGGGGCATCAGGGGCATGAAAATGTGTAATAGGCATTAATAATCATCATCATCATCAGTGTCATCTCCCAGAGCAGCAGCTCAGCTCATTCCAGCCCATCTGATCCTTCTGAGCTCTGTGAAACACGGATCCACACTCAGGGAACCCCCAAATTCTCCTGTCTCCAACCCAAACACACCAAGCTGAATTCACATTTACCACCCGTGGGGTTCTTTTTTCCCTCTGAGTTCTGTTAATTCCTTTCATGGCACCCACGGCAGGGAGAGCAGTGGGATGGAAATCCTGCCAGAGCACAGCAAACTCAGCATGAGGAAACCAGCGGGAAGGGGCTTCCTTCTAGAAAACATTTTCCTTTAACATTTTGTCCTTTATGGAAATAATCATTATACAATGAAGAAATATATTCCTCTAACAGAAACTGCTGCTAAAGTTATGTCAGGACATCCCAACCACGAATCTCCTCTACTATGATGTACTATTACATTTTACTGTCATGAATTGGTGTTAATCATTCTTGTTTACTTTTATTTGCCCATTTCTTGCTTGCCCAGCAAGAAGGGACTAAAAATCAGTGCATTTCAGCATGATGTGCATGGATCCCTTGAGATCCAGCTCCAGCAAAGGAGACTGAGACACCTCAGGCTGTGTCTGAGACTGAGACACTGAGACACAGTGAGATTGGGAATCCTGCCAGGGCACAGCAAACTCAGCAACGGGAAGGGGCTTCCTTTGAGAAAACATCTGCCAAGGGACCCCGAGCTGAACTGTGGGGTCCCCTGGGCACTGAGGAGCCCGAGTGCAGCCAGGGGATGGTGGTGGAGCCACCTGAGAGGTGCCTGGGGTACAAACCCTGGGTGGGACAGGGGGCCTGGCCCAGTGGGTCCCACATTCCCAGACAGGGCTGGGAGGGCTCACCTGAACACCTGGAACAGGGATGGAAAAGGCACCAGGGATGGAAGGAGGTTACAAGGACCGTGTCTGTGACATTAATCTTTTTATCAGCAATGGTATAAACCCCTAATTTGATAATTTAGATTTAACAGTCACCTAAACCCAAGCTGTTAAATCATTTTTAGAGTACCCAAAGAACTCATAGGTAATAAGTTCAAAGGAAACTATTTTTTTTTAAGTGCAGGACAGAAATATGAAACAAGCAGCAGGTCTGGGGTCTCTTCTCTTATTTAGGCCCTGACCAAGCCCCAGTTCATCTGTTCCACCAGCAGAGAGCTTGGCCCAGAATTAATCAAGTCACTGCAAGCAAATGACATCCCAGAGTTTGCCATTTCTTACAACCTTTGAGTCTCCTAATTAATTTCATTCCTCATAATGAGAGATCTTTATTTATTGCCTCGGACTCGTGTTGTGTCTCACAGTCCACAGGGAGCATCTCTGCTACTCAGGGCCATTTACAACCTGTAGTGGGGTTACTCTTTAGGCACCCCAAACTTTGAATTGACAGCAGCTGAGATTTGGGGCATTTACTGGCAAATTAAACTTTGAGGAGAAGGGAGAGATTTTTTTTTTCTCTTTCCCAGTGTAATTTTTGTCAGTACAGGAACGAGCATCTTCCCTAACCACAAACAGAGCATCCAGATGTGCAAACAGCTGGGAGCCTTCCTGGCCGAGCTCCTTGGCTGCCTGGCATCCATCTCGCTGTCAGCTCCCCAGCATCCCCTGCTCTGTGTCCTCCCTGAATTTACAGCAGAAGGAAAGGTTTAAACCACAGCTCAAAGCAGGAACTCAGCACAGACTGAAATGATTTGCCCAGCGTTGCCTGGGGGGGTTTGGTGAGCCCCAGCACCTCCTGCCCCGAGCACAGGGGAGATGCCAATCCTAAAACCACAGCTCCTGGAGGAAAATTTGATCTTCCATGAGCTGAACTCCAGCCTGGGGCTGAGGGAAAGCATGGAAACACCAGCAGCACTGCCTCCTGCTCCCAGTACAGGGGAGATGCCAATCCTAAAGCCACAGCTCCTGGAGGAAAATTTGATCCTCCATGAGGTTTCCATGAGCCTGGGGCTGAGGGAAAGCATGGAAACACCAGCAGCACTGCCTCCTGTCCAGAGCACCCCGACAGCTCTTGTGCAAGGTTAAAAATCCATCAGGAACCAACCCCAAATGTGCTTTGTGCACCTCCTCTCCTGGCTCAGGCCTCGAGTCTCCCTCTTAACCCGTTCTCCTCCAGGTACTCAGGGGGGATCACCCTGGAGCCCCCTCCAAACCACCCCAGTGACGGCACGGGAGAGGAATTGGGGTGGGAAAGGAGCCTTAAAAGGGAATCACTTGGGAGTGCCTGTGCCTGGTGAGGAGTGTAAAAGGATTAGATCACTTCAGGAATATTTACAGCTTCGCTGCATTGCTGCAGAAAGAAAAGCCCCGTGCTGCCATGTTCCATTTATTTCAGGCTCCGAGGAATAAATCTCATTAGGAGCCAGGGCTTTCTTCCCACCAGGATTGGAAGCATGTGTTCACACTTAGGGTAATTGCAAACATGCCTGGCTTTAAAAAAAAATAAACCTTGGTGCATCAGCGTGGGCTCTGAAACCACAAATCCCTGAATCCGTGCCTGGAAGAGGCTCCAGGAACCCGGCAGGAGGGGCCCAAACTGAGCAGCAGGGGGTGAGGAATCCTCCGAGGGAGGAATCGCTCCCTGTGCACACAGACACGGCTCCAAAACAGGAATTACACTGGATATTCTCCCCAGTTCCCACCGGGAAACCATCCCAGTATAACCAGTATAACCAGTGCGGGTTCCCCCTACCTGTGCTGCCTCCACTGAGCTCCTGCTCTACAAACATTTTCTCCCTCTGCACTAGAACACCCACAGCAATCCAAATCTGACCCAAATTTATCGGGGAAATATTAAGCACAAGGCCACAAACATCCTTAAATGCTCTGCCAGCTTCAGAAGCAGAGAAAATCACTCGAAGTAAACTCCTGTTGCTATTTTTTTATATTTTCTTTCCTTACTGCACATTCACCTCTGGGTTGCAGATTTTCCTGTTTGGACGTGTGCAGCCAAACCCATTTCATGGCTCTGTTGATGATTTTTTATTGCAGAGAAAATCCCTGTCTGCTCATATCCACGTAAAAACCAACGGTGCAAGGCACAGATGTTGTGTTTGCCAGCAGAGGAACAGAGCAGGGAAAGGGAAATTTTACACACACAGGATCCACCTCACCTGAGGAGACCCAGCAGATGCTGACGTGAGCTTTGGTTTGAAGGGGGCAGCGCAGAGCGTTCACTGGGGCTCCCAAAACTCCTAAAATTCTATAAACTGCTCCTGAATGGAGAGCCTGGGCACGAGGAGAAATGGTTCCTGCAGGAATGGGATCTGTGCAGCACAGCTCTGGCAGCAGGAGCTGGATTGGGATAGGGATCTGCACTAGGATGGGGATCTGCACTAGGATGGGGATCTGCATTGGATTGCGATCTGCATTGGATTGGGATCTGCACTAGGATGTGGAGCTGCACTAGGATGGGATCTGCATTGGATGGGGATCTGCACTAGGATGGGATCTGCATTAGGATGGGATCTGCACTAGGGTGGGATCTGCATTGGATGGGGATCTGCACTAGGGTGGGGATCTGCACTAGGGTGGGGATCTGCATTGGATGGGGATCTGCACTAGGATGGGGATCTGCACTTGGATGGGATCTGCACTAGGATGGGATCTGCACTAGTGTGGGGATCTGCACTAGGATGGGATCTGCACTAGGATGGGATCTGCACTAGTGTGGGGATCTGCACTAGGATGGGGATCTGCACTTGGATGGGATCTGCACTAGGATGGGATCTGCACTAGTGTGGGGATCTGCACTAGGATGGGATCTGCACTAGGATGGGATCTGCACTAGGATGGGATCTGCACTAGGATGGGATCTGCACTAGGATGGGATCTGCACTAGTGTGGGGATCTGCACTAGGATGGGATCTGCACTAGGATGGGGATCTGCACTAGGATGGGATCTGCACTAGGATGGGATCTGCACTAGGATTGGGATCTGCACTAGGATGGGATCTGCACTAGGGTGGGGATCTGCATTAGGATGGGATCTGCACTAGGGTGGGGATCTGCACTTGGATGGGATCTGCACTAGGATGGGATCTGCACTAGGATGGGATCTGCACTAGGATTGGGATCTGCACTCGGATGGGGATCTGCACTAGGATGGGATCTGCACTAGGATGGGGATCTGCACTAGGATGGGATCTGCACTAGGATGGGATCTGCACTAGGATGGGGATCTGCACTAGGATGGGGATCTGCACTCGGATGGGATCTGCACTAGGGTGGGGATCTGCACTAGGATGGGGATCTGCACTAGGGTGGGGATCTGCACTAGGATGGGGATCTGCACTAGGATGGGGATCTGCACTGGATGGGGATCTGCACTAGGATGGGGATCTGCACTAGGATGGGGATCTGCACTCGGATGGGATCTGCACTAGGGTGGGGATCTGCACTGGATGGGGATCTGCACTAGGATGGGGATCTGCATTGGATGAGGATCTGCACTCGGATGAGATCTGCATTGGATGGGGATCTGCATTGGATTGGGATCTGCACTAGGATGGGGATCTGCACTAGGATGGGATCTGCACTAGGATGGGATCTGCACTAGGATGGGGATCTGCACTAGGATGGGGATCTGCACTAGGATGGGGATCTGCCGTGCTGGAGCAGGAGTGGGAGAAGTTTCCTTTAACCAGCAGCACTGCAGAGCACCTGGGATGGAAAACAGGGAGCAGGATGCATCCAGGCACATCCGCCTGGGGCTGTACCAGCGAAATAATGAGGTTAGAAATGTTTGGGGTTGGGTCCTGTGCAGGTTTTGGGTTGGTTTTTGTGGCTGCAGGCTGACAGGACCTGTGGGGACAAAGGTTTCCTGCCTTGGCCAGGACCCCCTGCCCTTGGGGGTCCCAGAGCTGAAATGGGGGGTTCAATCCCTGACAGAGAACACGAGGCACAGGCACGGATTGGGAATGTCAGGTGGGACAGCAAAGGGCAAGGAAACCTTCCCACCTCATGGAACGGCCTCACCCCCTCCCCAACCCCCCTGACAGTGACTGCCTTCTCCTGGCCAGCTCTGGTTATCCCTGCTTTAAAAACCTCCAACCCCTTTCAGCTTCAGTGTTAAACCTGCTTTGAGCTGTTATTGCAGGGGTTATTTCATTGCCATCCATGGATAAGCCATGGGAGCTGCCCATTCTTACCCTGAGGCCCTTCCCAACTCCTCAGGGTCTTCCAGGCTGGTTCTGTCCCTCCACAGAATCACCAGATTGGAAGAGACCTCCAAGATTGAGTCCAACCCAGCCCTGACACCTCAACTAAACCCTGGCACCACATCCAATCCTTTAATAAACCCATCCAGGGGTGGTGGCTCCACCACCTCCCCGGGCAGACCATTCCAGTTCTTTATTATTCTTTCCTTTCTCCTAAACTCCAGCCTCCCACAGCTCCCAGCTCGCCTCTCTTTGCTGAAAACCCCCAGAGGGAGTGGGAGCCTCTCCCCCTGCCCTGTGCTGGGTGCTCCTGCAGGATCTGAGCTCTGCCCACAGAGAATTCCCAGCCAGGGAATTGGTTTGATCCTCCCCACTCCAACAGAGCCCGGGAAGCGCTGAACAGAGAATTCTCCACGTGCTGCCACCTCCCTGCCCTCCTGCACCGAGGCTGATGAATTAATTCATTCCTTCCCTGGTGCTGCAGCACTCAGAACTCCTGGAATGGCCAGCAGCCACCCTGCAGACTGCAGCTCCTCAGTGCAGATTTGACATCTTGCAGCATCCCTGGGGAGGGAAGAGCCGCTGCAGCCTCTCCAGCTCATAAAACTGCTCCAAACCCTGATGGGCTTTCATTTCATTTGGGTTGATTTTTATTTTTCCAGCCCAGACCAATCTGACAGCCACACAGGGATTTTTAGTTTCTGTTCCTCCGGATTTTTTGTGCTTCAAGCACATCCCAGAATATCCTGCTGCTGATTGCCTCAGCACACGGGGAAAACATCTCCACGTTCCCCTCTCCCACCTGTCTGCCTGCTGATGGATCCATCTCCTGAACAGCAGGAAGAGCCACGTGTGGCTTCCCTGACTAAAAATAAAAAGCTGAATTCTTTTTTTTTTCACCTCTGTGGGCACCTCTGTGGAGCCCAACACCAGCAAATGCTTTCCCTGAGATGGTGCACGAGCTTCGTGCAGGAGATTTCAGAATAAAAAGTGTTGGTATTATTTTTTATTGGATATCAGATACTTTTTAGTCTAAAAAATCATCTATGATAATATATCTAATCTAATTCTTATCGTCTATAAGAATTATCTAATATCTAATAATACTTTATCTAATATTTTATTAGATCTTAGATATTTTTTATTCTAAAAACCGTCTAATATTTTATTAGATTTTAGATAATTTTTATTCTTAAAAATCATCTAATACTTTATTAGATATTAGATAATTTTCTTCTAAAATCATCTAATATTTTATTAGATATTAGATTTTTTATTTTAAAAATCATATAATTTATTATATATTAGATAATATTTATTCTTAAAACTCATCTAGACATTAGATAATTTTTATTCTTAAAAATCATCTAATATTTTATTAGGTATTAGATATTTTTATTCTAAAACCATCTAATAATTTATTAGATATTATATAATCTTTATTCTAAAAATCATCTAATAATTTATTAGATATTAGATAATATTTATTCTAAAATCATACAATATTTTATTAGATATTAGATCATATTTATTCTTAAAAATCATCTAATAATTTATTAGATAATATTTATTCTAAAATCATCTAATAATTTATTAGATATTAGATAATATTTATTCTAGAAAACATCTAATAATTTATTAGATATTAGATAATATTTATTCTAAAGAAATCATCTAATATTTTATTAGGTATTAGATAATTTTTTAGAATTCTAAAATAGGCAAAAGCAACAAAAGCAATGAAGCAACTGGTGCAGCCAGGGAATGGATATTGCCAAAAAATCCAGGTTAAACGTGGAATTTGGTGTGAGCTGCAGCCCAGCCCCTGCATGACTCTGTTCCCTGGCAGGTCCTGCAGCCAAACCAGCTCCATCCTCACAGAACGGAGGGAATTCACCTTTGGGGAAGGCAAATTCAGCCCCTCAGCCACACAAATGAGAGTAAATGTAGGAGGGATGGCCCAAACTGCAGGAGTTTAACCTAAAAAGTGATTTAAATGTGAAATTTCTCCTGAGGAAGAGCCCAAATTGCAATCTCGCCGTGGTTTAACATCCCTGGTGGGATTTTCAGTTCCTCAGACTGGGTAAAGATGGAGCAGAGCGGGGCTGGGACAAGGCAGGAGCAGCAGCGATCATTGATGTCCATCTACACCAAATTTGGCCTCCAAATTCCCCAAAATCCAGCAGGATCCAGCACAAACCTCGGGAATGCCAGCAAGGCCAGCTCTGAGCCTCAATCCCAGCCCTGAAAACTCCTGGGGAAAACTCTTCCCTCATTCCAGAGGCTCTGCTGCTTTGGCAGGGACGGTTCCCTCCGCAGGCACAGGATTTAAATATAGATGGGGAGCACAAACCATTCCACATCATGGAAAAAACAAAACCAAAAACCCTGGATGTGCTGGAACAGATGGGTTTTACAGCTCCAATGATTCCATTTCATTGTCTTCTGCTGGCAAAGCCCGGCCTTCATTATGCTCCAAAAACAACCAGGGGCTGCTGGGATGTGGGGAGGGAAAAACAAGTGGGAAACCACAGTGTGGGGCAGGCCAGGGGACAACACCCCAAGGTCACCCCTGAGGCCCAAATCAGACAAAATTTATGTTTTACCAACCAGAGATGCTGCAGTGAGAAGTTTTGTGTTACTCACAAGGGCAAAAATAGTGAAAACCCTCAGAATTTTGGTCCTGGTATCTGCCCTTCTCAGGAATGATTTTCATGGAATGGCTGTCCTGGATATGGTCAGGATTCCAGGAAAAAGGAAAGGGACATGGGGAAAAGCTGCCCAGACCAACAGGAAGGACTCCAAGCTCTCACAACATCAAACAGACCCGGTTTTAATGGCAAAAAGAACCAAGAGATGGCAAAAATAGAGAATTTCTAGAGGGATGTAAAAGCCACTGGGTCCTCACGCTTCAGTCCAAGCCTTGAGAGCCCCAATTCCTGCTCTTCACTGGTTCCCACAGTGTGGAACGCCAAAGTTTGGGCAGCCAGGGTCTCCACAGCCTGCAGGAAACCTCACCAACCCTCTGTCCTCCCTAAAACTCACAGCAGGGATGTTCCCAAATCCAGGAATTCAGCCTCAAATCCAAGAATTCGCTCCCAAATCCAGGAATTCACTCCCAACTCCAGGAAATTGCACACAAATCCAGGAATTCAGCCCCAAATCCAGAAATTTGCACACAAATCCAGGAATCCACCCCCAAATCCAGGAATCCACCCCCAAATCCAGGAATTCAACCCCAAATCCAGGAATCCAGCCCCAAATCCAGGAATTCAGCCCCAAATCCAGGAGTTTGCACACAAATCCAGGAATCCAGCCCCAAATCCAGGAATTCGCTCCCAAATCCAGGAATTCACTCCCAACCCCAGGAAATTGCACACAAATCCAGGAATCCAGCCCCAAATCCAGGAATTTACACACAAATCCAGGAATCCACCCCCAAATCCAGGAATTCAGCCCCAAATCCAGGAATCCTCCTCCAAATCCAGGAGTTTGCATACAAATCCAGGAAATCACACCCAAATCCAGGAATCCAGCCCCAAATCCAGGAATTCGCTCCCAAATCCAGGAATTCGCTCCCAAATCCAGGAAATTGCACACAAATCCAGGAATCCAGCCCCAAATCCAGGAATTCAGCCCCAAATCCAGGAGTTTGCACACAAATCCAGGAATCCAGCCCCAAATCCAGAAATTTGCACACAAATCCAGGAATCCACCCCCAAATCCAGGAATTCGCTCCCAACTCCAGGAATTCGCTCCCAAATCCAGGAAATTGCACCCAAATCCAGGAATCCAGCCCTAAATCCGGGAATTTACACCCAAATCCTTGCTGAGCAGCAGAGCCCTTCCTTGGGACAGAGCCAGCACTTCCCAGATCCTTCATTCCCAGTTTCTGTGTCCCTGGAACCACTGGGTCTCATCCATTCCGGGATGTTTTGTCCCTGGAATTCACCCCTGCTGACACCCCCAAACCTTTGGGATTTCCTTTCCTTTGCCATCAAACCCGAGCAGCAAATCCAGCCCCGGGCTGGGGTTGGGACATCCCTGGCACATCCAGCCTGGAATGGTCCCTGTGCTGCCAGGGAAAAGCCCCGGGGCTCTGCAGGGGGAGAATTCCTGGCATGGCTGCAGGGACACCAAACAGGTGAATTAATAAATAATCAACTTATTTTAAAATAAATTAATAAATTAATAATAAAGGCCCAGGCCAGGCCTCAGGGGGACATCACACATCACATCTGAGCAGCAATCGAGATTTATTTTTTGTTCTTTAAGTGTCAAATGATCTGGCTTTTTTTTTTGTGGGGTTTTTTTGGTTTTTTTTTTTTTGGTTTGGGTTTTTTGGGGTTTTTTTTGGGGGGGGGTTGTGGGGTTTTTTGCTTTTTTGTTTGTTTGTTTTTTAGTTTTTGGGGTTTTTTGGGTTTTTGGGGTTTTTTTGTCACTGAGTTTCCGAAGCCATCAGAGGCCCAAGGCATTTAAAATATGAATTTATTATTTTCCCAAGAAATGATATATTGGGAAAGGGCAACTTTTGCATTGAGTGAAACTCTTGGAAACACTTTTTCCCCGTAAAAACAAATGGTGCCCTAAAACTTAAAGTCTGAAAGTCTTCTAAACATGGATAATTATTGACAAACAGGGAGTTTTTTAATGGATCTTGTCCCAATCCTCGCTAATTCAGAATAATTCAGAATTTCCAGCTTTCCCTGGAACCCTCAGCTGAGCTTCTTCCCAAAAAATTCCGTAGTGTAACAGGAAGGGTGGTTCCTGATATTATTTTTATTTATCCCTCTCCCACCAGCCTCCAGTCCTTTTCCAAGCAGTTAAAGTGCTTGACATAATTAGCCACTAATTGTTAGCAGCTGTAGCCATTATCAGTTTAATTTCTAATTAATTGTTACAATTATTGTTGCCTTGCTTACCCCGTCTCAAGAAATGTTTGTTCGAGAGGCAAATGTTACGTGGTAATTAACTCGCTGCCGAATTTTCAGCGGTTAATTAAATATTCTGAAGCTGTCGCTATCTTCCCCCTAAAACAATTAATGAGTCAGGGGTCAATTAAGTCAATTACGTGTGTTTTAACCTGGGCTCCCGGCAGAAAATTTTTTTTTTTTTTTTTTGCGTGGGGAGGAAATTTGAAGTTCCTTCTCATCCACAAAATAATTGTAGGAAACCAAAGCGCTCCGAGCGCGTCCTTGAGGTGTTGCTTGGTTGGGTTTGAACATTTTTATACCTCAATTTTCTCATCCTCGGTGAAGGAAATGAAAAATCCCTCCAAGCTTTAGTATGGAAATGAATTCACCTCTCAGCCGGGTTATGCAGAGCAGGATAAGGAGGGAGCTCTCCCTGCAGCAGCCAAGATAATTCTTGGATAATTCCGAGTTGTCCAAAACAATTTTGGATGAGCACACGCAGAATTTTGGGGATGCCTGCAGCACACAGAGCTTTTCCTTCCCTGGAATTCCTGTCCCACTTGGACAATTATTCACCTTCTTTTGTTGCTGTCCACCACACAGGTGACTTTATTTCTCTGAATTCATTTATTTCTGTCTTTATTTCACTGTTTTAAGTCACCAGGGGTTGGTTCTGTGCTGCCTCACCCAAGTCCCCTAGCCCAGATGGGTTTTCCACAGCCAAAGATCTCCATCTACCCCAGGCTGCTAAAAAAAAACCTCCCCAAAACTTCATTTATTTGCTGCCACAGCGTGGAACAACTCAATCCGCAGCCCAGGCCCACAGCCACGCGTGGGATCTGCAGCCAGCTGAAGAAATCTGATTTTTGAACATTTTTAAGCTTGGCAGGGTGAATGGAACACCATTTAACCCCCAAATCCGTGTTTTCCACGCGCCTCTCCCAGGGCGTTTTAGCAGAGAAATCCTCATTTTCCCATTTCCCGCTCTCAGATGTTCCTTTCTCACCCTCTTATTTTGGGACTCACAGGATTTCCTCCCTCCCTGAGCCCATCCCTGCTCTTCCCAGCCATGGGTGAGGAATATTAATGGCTTGAACATCTCCTCGTGCTCAGGCCCGGTGCCTTTCCCTGCTTTGGCTCGTTGCTAGGGAACTGGGAATGGCAACTCGTGGATTTATTTCATCCGCTCCAGGGCCCGCTCGGGCTGCAGAGCAGCAGCCACAGAGCAGGAGCCGCCTGTTAATTATTTACAGGCTAATAAAAGAAAGGGGAAAAAAAAGAGGGGGGAAATATCCGTGGTTTTGTCATTTCTAACAAGAGGAGGGCGGGGAGGGCAGGGATGAGATGGGTCTGGACACTGGAAATTCTGATTTCTGTCATTTTTTGTGGTTTGAACCTTGCTGTTGGTGCTTCCCCTGAAGAGCCAGAGCTGAAAGCAGCTCCCAGTTTGGTGTTCAGGTTCCACAGGGTCATGGATCCCCTGGAGCAGGGCAGGGGCAGCAGGGCCGAGCTGCACCGGAGCAAAGGGGAGTTGAATTTCCCGGGAATTGTCAGCATGGAATTCCCTCATTTCACCGCTAACCCGGGGTGTGAGCAGGGCGGGCTCAGCCCACCGGGCAGGGACTGTCCCCGCTGCCCCTCCTGCCACCAGCCCGGCCCTGGTGCATCACTGCAGAGGGACCAGCCTGGAAATGTTCCCTGCCAGCCCAGCTGCCCCTTTCCGCACTGGTTTTGCCCCAAGGTTTGGCCCCGGGTTTGGTGTGGTTGATTCTCTCTGGAGCTGAGCGAGGGATGGAGGGAATTCATTCCTCATTCTGTCTGAATCCGCCACGGAATCCGTCAGATTGATGGGGTGCCACCCCAACAGAACCCAGAGGGGTTTGGGGACAGCGGGGTGATCCCTGTGCCACCCTCCTTGCTCAGAGCACAGCGCTCTCCTCTGCTCCACTGCAAATCCTCTGCTCCAGAATCCTGGAATGGTTTGGGATGGAAGGACCTCAAAGCTCACCCAGTGCCACTCCTGCCATGGCAGGGACACCTTCCCCTGTCCCAGGCTGCTCCAGCCTGGCCTGGAACATTCCAGGGATCCAGGGTCAGCCACAGCTCCTCTGGGAATTCCATCCCAGCTCCTCCCAGGGAAGGATCCCTTCCCAAATCCCACCTAAAGCTGCTCCTTGCCGTGACACACATCAGGATAATCGCCTTTTAACGTGTGATAATTGCCGTTACTCATCCCCAACCTGAGCCATTCCCAGCCATATTTATTCACTTGTTCTGCACCCGCTTGCTCAGAGCTGGTTTTACAAGGATCCTCCTGCTTTGGCAACGGGGAGATTGATTATAGTGATTATTTAAATAGTTGGGGAAAAGGAGTTTTAGACACTGCAGGCTGGCTTGCCCTGCTTTCACTCCCAGGCATTACAAGTGTGCATTTATTGGGGGAATTTAGCTCCCAAAGCTGTGGTAAGGAACTCACTGTGCTCCCTAAAGTGCCAGAATTTACCTGTGGCCTCCACTCGCCTGCAGGGGAAAATGAGAACAGGGCAGGAAAAAGATGCAGAATTGCAGAACGTTAATACAGTAACAAATAACATTTATTTCTCTGTGATTTCACTTGGCTTAAGTATAACTGAGTAAAGCATGTAGTCCAGGCATGAATTTTTTCTCATCTAGTTGGGAAGTCTCTAAAATTCCATCAACACAACCCAGGTCATTTCTCTCAGATCCATTACAAGACACTCAACCAACCCAGGCAAATGAACACAACGCCACGAGGGGAGCTCAGCACCTTGAAATTAAATTGTCGTGGAAACCAAATGGCTGCCCCCAAATCCCCAGAACAGGGATGAGCCTGCCTGATAAACAACTTTTAATGGCCCTGCTGGCACCAGGGAGCCTGTGAAATGTCACTGCTTCCCTAAATACCTTCGGAGGGGAGCTGCTCTGTCTGTACACTGAATTTCCCCCTTATTATCAG
This sequence comes from Acrocephalus arundinaceus, assembly GCA_021534815.1. Classification (NCBI taxonomy): domain Eukaryota; kingdom Metazoa; phylum Chordata; class Aves; order Passeriformes; family Sylviidae; genus Acrocephalus; species Acrocephalus arundinaceus. The sequence continues at coordinate 1,795,267 of JAJEOU010000680.1, forward strand.
TGCCTGCAAAGTTGTCACTGCACGGGGACTGCAGATCTGCTCACACTCATTTCCCTCGCTGTTCACATCAGCTGTCACTTGGTATCCAAGGGGATTTTGCCTTGGGACAGCTCCAAAGCAAAGCACTTTTATTTCACAATTCCCCCTCTGCAAGGGCAAGGCACATCCTCCCGGAGATCCATGAGCAGCCTGGTCAATGCCAGCCCAAACCCAGATTTATTTCGTGGTAAAACACAAATCCCCACTATCCACAGCTTCTCCCTGTCCCCTTTTGGGACTCGCTTGAATATTTTCATCACCCTCATGCTTTTATTTCACAATTCCACCTCGGAGGTGGTGAAAATAAGTTGTGGTTTTTTAGGTTTTGCTTTTGCTGCCTGCTCTCCATGGTTAACAACTGTACTGCATTTCCCTGGATTCTTTGCAGGACAGCAAGAATGGTTTGAAAAACAACAAAAAAGCAGTGTTGGAGCTCATTATATTTTAACTTTCACTCCCATTGTACTGCCTATGAATTTTTCTTTATTCATCTATATTACAGTGAATTCAGGATTTATCAGGAAACCAAGCATCTGGAGTGAAAAAAGGGGAGGATTTAGAGATTCCTGCACATTTGGAAAGGCAGCAGATAGCCCTGGATTCTGTCCTCCCAAGCAGTGCCAGGTGCTCAGTGCCATGAACATCTCAGTTGTGATAAATTGACTCCATCAAAGGTGCCAGAGGGTTTTAATCAGGGGGTAAAAGCAATGTAGGAAGGGTAGGAAAATAAATAAAATAGGTGGCCAGTGGCAATTTATCCCTTTTATCTCCACAAGCCACTTTCAGCTCTGGCTCTTCAGCACCACCTGTAAGGTTCAAGCCACAAAAAAAATGACAGAAATCAGGATTTCCAGTGACCAGAGCCCTCCCATCCCTGCAGCAGCGCCCTCTCCACTTGTCAGAGGGCAGAAATGAGTCAAGACACAGACTCCTTGTTTATCACAGCATGAAAAGGACCCTGGATTATTCCTCTGTACAGCTCAGCCATCCTGACTCCAAATATTCACTGAGTGCCTGCAGCAAGCTCCTGCTGGAGGTTTCCCTTTTAGCTTCTGACTGCTGGGGATTTCCTGCTGAATTCTGACTGCAGGGATTGGTGTGCACAGTGTGACTGCAGGGATTGGTGTGCACAGTGTGACTGCAGGGATTGGTGTGCACAGTGTGACTGCAGGGATTGGTGTGCAGGCTGTGACTGCAGGGATTGGTGTGCACAGTGACTGCAGGGATTGGTGTGCAGGGTGTGACTGCAGGGATTGGTGTGCAGGCTGTGACTGCAGGGATTGGTGTGCACAGTGACTGCAGGGATTGGTGTGCACAGTGTGACTGCAGGGATTGGTGTGCACAGTGACTGCAGGGATTGGTGTGCACAGGTGACTGCAGGGATTGGTGTGCAAGTGTGACTGCAGGTGGTGTGCAGGTGTGACTGCAGGGATTGGTGTGCAAAGTGTGACTGCAGGGATTGGTGTGCACAGTGTGACTGCAGGGATTGGTGTGCAGGCTGTGACTGCAGGGATTGGTGTGCACAGTGACTGCAGGGATTGGTGTGCACAGTGACTGCAGGGATTGGTGTGCAGGGTGTGACTGCAGGGATTGGTGTGCACACTGTGACTGCAGGGATTGGTGTGCACACTGTGACTGCAGGGATTGGTGTGCACAGTGACTGCAGGGATTGGTGTGCAGGGTGTGACTGCAGGGATTGGTGTGCACACTGTGACTGCAGGGATTGGTGTGCAGGCTGTGACTGCAGGGATTGGTGTGCACAGTGACTGCAGGGATTGGTGTGCACAGTGACTGCAGGGATTGGTGTGCACAGTGTGACTGCAGGGATTGGTGTGCAGGCTGTGACTGCAGGGATTGGTGTGCACAGTGACTGCAGGGATTGGTGTGCACAGTGTGACTGCAGGGATTGGTGTGCACACTGACTGCAGGGATTGGTGTGCACAGTGACTGCAGGGATTGGTGTGCAGGCTGTGACTGCAGGGATTGGTGTGCAGGCTGTGACTGCAGGGATTGGTGTGCACAGTGACTGCAGGGATTGGTGTGCACAGTGTGACTGCAGGGATTGGTGTGCAGGCTGTGACTGCAGGGATTGGTGTGCACAGTGTGACTGCAGGGATTGGTGTGCACAGTGTGACTGCAGGGATTGGTGTGCAGGCTGTGACTGCAGGCTTTTATCTAGCTAGACTATAACTGCATGTATTTTTTTACAGCCTCTGGCTGCAGGTTTTTTTCTGCTAGTCTGTGACTGCAGGTTTTACCCAGCTAGACTGTGGCTGCAGGTTTTACCCAGCAGACTGTGACTGCAGGTTCCAACACCAGGCTCTAACTGCACACCCAGGCTGACCTCACAGCAGCGATTCTCTCTCCTCAGGATCCTTCTTCATGATCCTCTCATCCCCTCTTCCTCAAGGTTCCTCCTCCTTCATGATCCTCCCTCACCAGCTCATCCCTTCCCTTTTATCCCTTTAATTTTTTCTCTTTTTCCCCCTTTTTTTTTTTATTTTAGTCTTCAAGATCAGGAAAAATATAGGATTTGTTTTCCATCAATCCTTTGAAAAGAAATATCTTCGATTTTAATATTTTTGAGTACTACTGATGTAAGATCAAACCTTCTTTAAATGGTTAGGGATGAAATACTGAAGTAATACAATAACTTATCTTTTTGGATGTAGCTGTGACTCATCAGGGGCCAGGCTGCACTGGGTAATTAACACAGCTCTTAATTATCAGGGGTCACCTGTATTCCTTTCTGCAAGGTCACCTGTATTTATTTCCTTCTCCTACACCCGCTCCCCACCGCCCCCATCCTTTGCCAGGATGGAATTCCCCCTTCCCTGGATGAATTCCTCCATCCTGCTGGCGCTGCTCTCCCTTATCAGCGGGCGCTGCCGCCTCAATTCTCTCTGTGTTGTCACTGTGCCGCTGCCGGTTTACACCGTGTCGCTGTCACAGATAACACCGCCGCTCCTGCCTCCTTCCCCGCCACTGTCTCTCCCTCCAGCTCCTCTTTTCCCCCACGGAGTTTCCTTTCTTCTCTGCATTGTGCGCTCACAAAGGCCGCGCTCGCAGATTGCGCCGTCCTGTAATTGCTCCGGTATCTCTGAGGAAAGGGGAAACTCTGATTTGATCACCTTATTTTCCTCCGCGTGCGATAAACGCTGCCATTAATCGTCTGTTTTCCGTGCGTATCTGAGCGAGGAGTGAATAGGAGCCCTTACATAACAGCGTGTCAAATCACAAATTCCCTGTAACCCATTCTCTCGGCTGCTGCTGCTGCTGCTCACACACCCACGGCCTTCATCCTCGGAGAATTCTTCCTTTCAGGTTTTTCCAGGGGGAAAATGCAGGAGGCAGGACATTCCCTCCCAGGTGAAGTTCCCCTGTTCCAGGGGGGTGTTTTTCCTGGTGTTTTTCCAAAAATGAGTTTCCAGCATCATTGCTGGCTGCCACAGCAAAACCTGGCAGGTGTGGGTCACAAAGTGAGGCAGCAGCATCACCTCTGCTGCCTTTTCCTGCTCCACTTTGCAGAGGGTTATCCAGAGTTTCCCCAGTCACTGCAAATTCCACAAAAAGGATATTTTTGCGGCAGGAATTGCATTCCTATCGAATCAGAGCTGTTAGAGCTGCTCTTATCACCCCACCATCATTACAGCAGCACTGAACTCATTGATGGAAGGAAAACTAAACTCGGCCTGGCCACAGCTTAGCACAGAAAACCAGGACTAAAACTGCCCTCTGGGCTTTGAGTTTGGGGTTCTTCCCCTTCCCCTTGGTTTTCTTCTTTGTTAACAAGACAAGGAAAGCACTGGTGCTGCTTGGCACCTTTTGGTGGGTATCAAAACCAGGGCCTCACCCAGCTGGGCAGAGAAATGGATAAATGTGAGGGAAAAAATCAGGGAATTTCAGTCCAAACCAACAATCCCTGGAGCTGAGAAGGAACCTCAGATTAGTGCAAATCTCACCCAGGCCCAGCATCTCCTTTATTCCCTGCTGAGGACTAAAGTTACATAAAAAAACCTTAAACTTTGTGTAATTTCTAACAATTATATCCCTGCAATGGAAAGCTGAGGGGATTTTGATTAGACCTCGATGAGTTTTCCTTCCATCAATGAGTCCAAGCTCTCTTTCCACCCAAAGTAGCAGTTCAAGGGTGGTTCAGATGCCAAGGGTTGGTTTGGGATGCTGGGAAGAGAGGCTGAACAACCATTCCCTCCTGCCTCCCCCAGAGAAAGCTACGAGGCAGCACCATTCAGCAGCACAGATAAAACCCTCCCGAGTTTTACAAGCAGAAAAAAAAGTGTTTTATTGGCACAGACTCTTTTTTTACTAACCTGACATAAAAGCTATCAAACTATATAAATAAACCTGGGGAATTATCTCCTCCCTCAGCCAGGACCCTCGCTGGGCCCTGAATGGATTCATTTTAAATGGGTTATAAATTTCTGATAAAGGATATTTCAGCTCCAAATTGCAGATTTAACGAGGCTTTCGCTGCTCTGCTCCTCCACCTCTGCAGGGCAAGGCTGGGCTCTCAGGGGGGGCTGAGCCAGTGGGATTTGGGGCTGGGATGTGCCCTATCCCAAAAAGGTTCGGGGGGGGGGCTCAGCACCCTCTGGAGATGAGGAAACCCACTGGAATGTTCTCCACACCCTGGGGCTGCCCAGATTTAAAGCCCCAGGTCCAGAACTGACCCGAGCTCACCTCTGCAGGTTCGGTGTGGCTCAGGGGACAGGGGACAGCACAGCCAGGCTTGGGCCAGGTGTGGTTTCACTTCCCACCTGTGCTTTTCCCATTGAATTTTACAGCAAATTCAGGACTGGAACCATGGGGAGAAGGGAGGGAGATGCAGAGGGAAGAGCAGTCCTTGCTGGTGCCTGGAGCACAAAAATCCAGAGCACCTGGGCAAGGAGCAGCCAGGTGAAGCCCCAGAGCAAGGTGAGGATCAGGGATGCACTGGACTGAGGGATCGCTCCTCCCCCAGCTCCTCATCCTCCCCTTTCCCCCTTTTTCTTCCAAGAAGTGAAACTGGAACAAGGTCAGAGAACGAACAACCGTGCCTGAACTCCCAGCTCAGCTGAGAGGAAATGTTGGGAGATTTGGGAGCCAAACCCGCGGTGCTGTTGGGCAGGCGGGGCCCTTGGCCACCACAGGTGTTTTGTCACCCCACGACTTGACTTTGTCACCGGGAGTTTTGCCGAGCTGCGAGTGGCTCCCTTTGATTCAGCCGGTGTTAAATGCGCTCACAATTCCCCCCCGAGAGCCCTTCCAGAAGAAAGGCAGATGCTAATGAGTGTTGTTGGATCTGCAGGCTTTCAAACGCCGGCTTCCTCCTTTGGTCCAAAAAAAGTTCTTTTATCCGCGGCGTTTTCAGATGTGCTCTGCTCGTGCTGGAAGACTTAACAAGAGAGGGGATTTTATTAGCAGCTCCTCACGGTGGGCTGGGGCTGACAAATTAAAACCCAGTCCACACACTTCAGACAAAGCTGCCGGTGAGCTGCTCCCTTCCCTTCGGGAGCTGCTCTGCCATACAAAGCAAGGCAGAGAGTGAAGCTCCCAGCTCTCAGCATTTCAGCATTCTCACCGTTTTTTACCTTGATAAAGGCTGGATCCAACCCGTGTCGAATTCCAAACCCCACAGGCCTCGAGGTTGTGCTGCAAAGTTGTTTTTCATGTGGTAACTGGGGGTTTTTTTTAGGGTTTTGATCTAGGTAGAAACACCACCAGCAGATTTTTACTTTGATATTTCCCCACCATCTCCTCAGAGCTCTCCCTGCCCAGCTGCACGGGCACAGGCACCTTCCAGCTGGTTTGCAGTGGGAATTTTCAGCTGGAAGCAGCTCCTGTGTACTTGGGAAGCAGGAAACTCACAGAGGGGGTGGCTGACCTTCCCTGCAGCCCTGGGCTGATTAATTTGGGTTTTCACCAAAGCCCTCCAAAGAAATCCAGTGGAACAGACCTGTGAGCATCCATCCCCTATGGAAAGGATTTCAAATGTTCACATCCCAGAGCCCTAAACCCGTTTGGACCTCCCTGAGTACCACAAAGAGACTGGGAAGTGGAGGGACCTCAAATGTTCCCATTCCAGACCCCAAACCCCTCCTGGATCTCCCTGAGCACCACAGACCTGTGAGCATCCATCCCCTATGGAAAGGACCTTAAACATTCCCATTCCAGAGCCCTAAACCCCTTTGGATATCTCTGACCACCACAGGGAGACTTAGGACTGTCCATCCCTTAAGGAAGGGACCTTAAATGTTCCCGTTCCAGACCCCAAAACCCTCCTGGATCTCCCTGAGCACCACAGACCTGGGTAAGGAAAGGACCCCAAATGTTCCCATTCCAGACCCTAAACCCTCCTGGATCTCTCTGAGCACCACAGACCTGGAGCCATCCATCCCTTAAGGAAGGGACCTTAAATGCTCCCATTCCAGACCTCAAAACACCCGTGGACCTCTCTGAGTACCACAGACCTGGGACCATCAATCCCCTATGGAAAGGACTTAAATGTTCCCATTCCAGACCCCAAAACCCTCTTGGATCTCTCTGAGCACCACAAAGAGACCTGGGACTGTCCATCTCTAAAGGAAGGGACCCCAAATGCTCCCATTCCAGAGCCCTAAACCCTTCTGGATCTTTCTGAGTACCACAGACCTGTCCATCCCTTAAGGAAAGGACCCCAAATGTTCCCATTCCAGACCCCCAAACCCCCCTGGATCTCCCTGAGCACCCCAAGGATCTCTGCCCTGCCTGGGAAACCAAAACCCCAAGAGCTGCACATGAGAGAGCCCAATCAGGGGCTGCAGCCAGGAATTCATGTTTTGGAAGAGAGTTGGATTTGATTGACTTTAAATAGATGTTTCCCTCCCCGTTCATAATGAAATGAAGGAAGCCAGAGGCAGAAATTATAAACCCAGCCTGCCCATTGCTTTGGAAGCAGCTTTAAATATTTCCCTCCCACAGCCCGTGCTGGCTCTGAGTAACAAATGACAGGCAGAAGAGAGCAGATGAGTATCTATTTATGCAGGAAAATGAAGTGTATGAATAGTTATTTTGAGGACAAATGTATTTTGACAGATATCTAATTTCACTCTGTTGATAAAATGCACTTTTTTTGCTTTATGGAGTTGATGGCTGGGGTTTTTGTTGTTGTTTATTTTTTTATTTGCAATCTTTGTCAGTAGAAAAAAGAAAGAGAAGAAGAAGAAAAAAAAAATAAACCCACCCTGAAAATTATATTTGTCAAACATCAGAAAGCAATTTAATTTATTGTCACCACAAATGTGTTTAAAAAAAAATAAAATCAAATAGCCAGGCACCATTTATTCAACACAAACCTCAAATTAACAGGGAGTTGTGGTGCGGCACAAACACACAGGGGAGGACCCTGGGTAATCTGGCCATGAAGGAGAACCCACAAATGTCTTCCCAACCTGGAATTCCAAACAGAAGAGAGGAGAAAAGCAGCACCAAAGCTGGAATCAGCGCTCAGCTCCCCACTCACAGAGATAATTCCAGAATTTAAATTCCATTCCATTGCCTCTGTTGTGGTGGTGGAAGTGGTTTAGTGACTGCCTGCAGCATTTCCTGTGGCTGCTTCCCTTTGGGGGTATTTTTTGGAGGATGTTACACCCCCAGAAACACGAACTGCCCTCTCCTGGTGGGATGTGCACCATTCCTCATCCCTGAGCTGTTCTGGGGGGGAAGCAGGAGGGCCCTGAACCCCCAAACCCCACTGAACGTGGCCAGTCCCATCCCTTTGCCATCAGAACTGATTCTGACTGAATTCTCACCGTCACTCTGTGCCACGGCTGTTTCCTTGACATTCTACGGGAATTTCATGGATTTTAGGAGCAGGACAAGGTGTTTACTGCCAGGGAATTTAGTGAGTGAGGTTGTAGGGTGCAGAACCTGGAATTCTGGGAAGGAATGAACACCTCAAAAGCAATTTTTCCCCTCGAAGTCAGCAAAAAAACAAACCACAGTTGGAATAAAAGTCAATGACTAAATATCATCACTTTAAAAAAGGAAATAAAAGGAAAAAAAGAAAAAAGAAAAAGGTCAATGACTAAATATCATCTGCCATTAAAAAAGGGGAAAACAAGGAAAAAAAGGAAAAAAGAAAAAAAGTAGATGACTAAATATCATTTGCCATTTAAAAAAAAAGTTTAGAAAAGGAAATAAAAAGGAAAAAAAAGGGGGGAAAAAGAAATTTAAAAAAAAAAGGAGCAGCAGTTCTCTGACTGTCAGTCCTCCCACACACCTTCCCAGCCATCCTGGGCTGTCTCGTGTCCTTAAGTCCCTTCTTGTCCCTCAAACCCGGCTGGATCTCTTGCCTCATCCCATCCTTTACAATTTGGGGACAAACAGGGGATAACCCCAGGCCCTGCAGCGCTGAGCCCTGCGGGGTGGGAAGGGAGGGGTGCCGGGGACGGGGGAGGCTGCAGGAATTTGGGGACACGGGCCTGACTGTCCCTGTTCTGCCAGGGCTGTCCCCAACCCCTCCTGCTGAGCTCCCAGAGTGCCCCTGACAGATTTCATGGATTGGGTGGCACCTGCATCCTGAGGCACAGAGGGGACGAAGCTTTCCAGGTGCTGCCTGATTTTATTCCCGTTTTTCCCAGAAAAACTCAGGCCGTGCCTTTGCCGGCGCCCCCACCCTGAGCAGCTCCTGCTGCTCTGCCCGTCCCCAAACCCCACAGAGCATCCCAGCCCCACCGGCTGCTCCGAGCCGAGGGGAGCCGGGAGGGCTCCGAGAAGCCGCGGGGAGGGCAGGGAGCCGGGAAGGGCAGAGGGGAGCCAGGAAGGGCAGAGGGGAACCGGGAGAGATCCGAGCAGCCCCCGGGAGCGCAGGGAGCCGGGCAGGGCAGAGGGGAACCGGGCAGGGCAGAGGGGAGCCGGGAGGGCTCCGAGCAGCCCCCGGGAGGGCAGGGAGCCGGGCAGGGCAGGGGGGAGCCGGGCAGGGCAGAGGGGAGCCGGGAGAGATCCGAGCAGCCGCGGGGAGGGCAGGGAGCCGGGCAGGGCAGAGGGGAGCCGGGTGAATGCACGGGATGCTGCTGCAGCATCGTGCTGTTGCTTGGCAACCCCGCAGCTCCTGGGATGCGCCTGAGCCTCTGCTGGGGCTGCAGCGGTCACTGCACCGGAGTGAGCACGGCCAGCCCTGCCCTGCCCGTGTCCCAGCAGCTCCAGAGCTCAGGGGCCGCCTCTCCTGCCCGACCCGGGGCTCCCCCAGCAGCACAGCCCCGTGTCCCCACATCCCGTGTCTCCTTTCCCCCGCAGGGCAATTCCTGCTCCCAGCCCCGGAGCTCCCCTCCCACCACGGCAAAGCGGAGTGAAATCTACGAGCTGCTCTCAAATCCAGCCCTGTCCCGGCGCTGCTCCCAGGTTTTGGCAGGTTTTGGGATGCCCGGCCTCGTTCCTGCCCTGTGCCCGCACATCTGCACTGCTGACAGCCACAGGCTCCCTCCAGCCGCCCCCTGTGACACTCCAGAGGACAGACAGACACTGCCACTCCCCAGCAGCCCGCCAGATCACCGTCCCCTTCTGGTTTAGTGCTTAATCCCAAACATTTATCTTATTTTACTCCAAACCTCCCACTCCTGTGCGTGCTCCCTCTGCCCAGGAGCTGCTTTTCCTTGGAAATCTCTCCTGATCTGCTCTGCAGCAGCGTCTCCAGCTGGGCCCCGCAGCTCTGCTGGGCTGGGGAGCAGGAGCTGTCCCCTGGCCGGGGCAGGGAGAGGGACAATGGTGACATCCCGGGGAGCGCTTGGTGCCCGGAGCTGGGCAGGGCAGGGAGAGGGACAGTGGTGACATCCGGGGAGCACTCGGTGCCGGGGGCTGGGCAGGGCAGGGAGAGGGACAGTGGTGACATCCCGGGGAGCAGGAGCTGTCCCCTGGCCGGGGCAGGGAGAGGGACAGTGGTGACATCCCGGGGAGCAGGAGCTGTCCCCTGGCTGGGGCAGGGAGGAGGGACAGTGGTGACATCCCGGGGAGTGCTCGGTGCCCGGGGCTGGGCGGGGCAGGGAGAGGGACAGTGGTGACATCCCGGGGAGTGCTCGGTGCCCGGGGCTGCTGGCGCCGTGTTTCAAAGGGTGCAAAGGCGGCTCCTCCACACAGAGGATGGAGAGGAAGGAGCCTGGGAAGAGCTGACTTGGCCACCCACCCACCCAGTGCCAGCCCAGCGCCCTCCCAGGGGAGCAGGGCCGGGCAGAAACCCCGGCACAGCCACCCGTGGGTGCCCGGCTGGTGCCAGCCCCAGCACGCCTTGCTCTGACCTCTCTCCCATCCCTGATTTCCCACTTTTCCTCCCCTTTGGGGCCATTTCCCCTGGAGCAGCAATAAGAGTGTTTATTTGTGCCACCTCCAATGGCTTTGACCCTGCAGGAACAGCTCAGCGAGGCCACGGTTCCCTTCTCCTCACCAGGAACAAAAAACAAAAAAAAACCAGAACAAATCTGCTCTTTTGCTTTCAGGACAACACAGCTCCGTGTACACTGCCTGCTCGGGTCCCCTGCAGTTTTATTGCTCTTCTGGCCAGGGCTTCTTAATCCAAAGGCTGACAATCGGGAGAATTCCACTTTTTTTGAAGGAACAACTGAAAAAAATTTAAAAATAAACCAGTTGTAGCTGCAAAAACAAACCCAGGGGATACCGGGACCAATTTGGGCTGCTGAGCCCATGCTCAGGGCGGTGCGGAGAAGCCCCCAGGGTCCCAATTCCCGGTTTCTGTCCCAAAAAGGGCCGTGCCTGGCGCTCTGGATGTTGCCGTGGTTACCGCACGGAGTCGCGTAGCAACGAGCCGAGCATCAGCGAGGCGCTCTCGCCTCTTCTGAATTCCTTCCCCCGGTGCATTCAGCCAAGGGAGCTGGATTGAGCTCCAGCCCCAGCGCAAACACGCAGCGGGGAGCGGCCACCGATGGATTCGGGAGCCCTGGGGGATGTGATGGGAGCGGGGAGCCACCCCAGGGACCAGCGGTGTGCCCGGGATGGGCTGGGACAGCCCCGGGAATTCCAGGGGGATGGGGACAGGAATCCCGCGGGGGTGGCCACAGCAGGGCAGCAGGGCCAGATCCCAGCTGGAACCACATTTACACCCCCGCATTCCACAGCCAGCTCCTCCTGCTGGGCCCAGGGCCACAAAAAGGTGTCCAGCACCTCCACAGCACTGCTCAATGATTTTTTTTTCCTTGGCTTTTGAGGCTTCAAAGCTTTCCAGCATTGCCATTCCTGGCAAGGGAAGCTCTCCTGGTGCTCCAGGTGAGGGCACGGGATGCTGCTCCAGCCACGGGAGGAGCTGCTTTTGTCACCGGGGTTTGTGCCCACGCTGTTCCCTGCTCTGGCACAGCCCAGCTCTCCCACTGCCCCCAATTCTGCTCTCCCCTGTCCCCAGACACCCCCAGAGCTGTGCTGGGCACACCTGCACTCCTGCAGGGACATGGGTGTGCCTCCCTGCCCGGGTTTATCCCTGTCCCTGTGTGCGGTTTGAAAGCAAAATCAGTGAAGGACTCCAAGTCAGAAACACAATTTAATAAGATGAAAAGAAAATAAAGTAAAGTAAAATAAAATAAAAGTAATAGTACAAAAAAACCACTGACAGAGTCAGAATACAACCTGACACCCTGTTAGGGTGGTAGTGGCAGTCCAGATGAGATCCTCTTGTCAAAGCAGTGATTCCTGTAGAAAGGTCTGGTAGCTCTTGTCTCCTCTGGGAGTCCAGTGGATAAAAGCTGCCTGTGCTGTCCCAAACCCCGGATTCTATCCATGTGGGAATGCTTGGCTCCTCCCCCTGGGCGGAGCATCTCACAATGAGATGATCTCATTCTATGAGTCATGCAGTGGGTCCTTGATGGCCCATTAAACAGAGATAACTCCCTGAGGAAGTTACCCATGAGTCATGGGCAAGGCATTGTTAGGCTCGTTAACAGAAGATAAGGAAAACACTGCCCCACCCTGGCTCCAACGGCTCATGGGGATGGAATACAAACCTTGGGCACAATTTACATTGTAACCTAGGACACCCTGCCAGCCCGGGATGTGTCCCCAGCTCTGCCACTCGGTGTCCCATCCCTGCCCGGGTTTATCCTGTCCCTGCCAGCCCAGGGTGTGTCCCCAGCTCGATCACTCGGTGTCTCATCCCTGCCCGGGTTTATTTATCCCTGTCCCTGCCAGCCCAGGGTGTGTTCCCAGCTCGGTCACTCGGTGTCCCATCCCTGCCCGGGTTTATTTATCCCTGTCCCTGCCAGCCCGGGGTGTGTCCCCAGCTCTGCCACTCGGTGTCTCATCCCTGCCCAGGTTTATTTATCCCTGTCCCTGCCAGCCCGGGGTGTGTTCCCAGCTCGGTCACTCGGTGTCTCACCCAAGGAGCCACTGTGGGAGGGGTTTTTATCCCATCCTGGTGTGGTTGTGGCTGTGAGGGGCTGTCCCAGCAGATCTGGCTCCAGAAAAATGGTGAGTTCAGCGTTTGGAGCGAGGATTTCCCATCCAGGGTTCACCTCTGCTGGCCCCCAGCCCTCTCCCCTCAGCCAGGACCAGGCTCCACTTTCCCTGTGTTGGCTGCTTGCTGTGTTGGCTCTTTTCCATCTGGGGAAAAAAATAAAGGGGGTAAAACTTCTCTCTGAAAGGCTGACATGGAGAATCTGCTGCTTCTTTCATGTGCTGTTGGTGTGAGGGGGGTGAAGTTCTGGAGGTCCTGAGCAGTCAGGCATGGGGGGGGAGGAAAACACAACAAAAAATATCCACAAAGCCCTTCAAGCCAGAAAATTCTCTTTGCAGATTCACCTTCAACCACAGACAGAAGTGAAACTTTTCCCTTTTTCTCTTATCAAACACAGAACCGAGGCTGGGTGGAAGTCCCTGAAGGGGGCTGGGAGCTTTGGATGCCTCCCTGGATCTCTAAAAGAAGTTTTTATATAAAACTGGAGCTCTTCGGGGGCTTGGCACCTGCTCTGTGCAGCACAGACAGCAGAAGGGTTTTGTATGAGACCTCAGGTTCAGCTGCCCAAAAATGACAAAAGAATGAGAACATCAGAAAGGAATGAGGCAAACCAGGAGCAGCAGGGCTGAGGGACCCGCTGGGAGCGGAGCAGAGGCAGAGTTTGTGTTTGATGGGCACTGCTGCCCTCAGGAGTGAGGGATTCAGGGGTTTCACCCTGAGCTCACAGGTAACACCTCAGTGATGCCTGAAGTTTTATCGTTAATGTTTTTTGGGTTCCGTGCTGCCCAGCTCTGAGCTCACAGTCAGTGTCACTCACAGAGCAGGGACACAAAACAAATCCTTGTCCTGCTGCACACCAAGGACAACTTTCAGCCCAACAGCACAAACAAGGGTGGCTGGAGGGAGGAACAAGAAGGATGGGAGCTCACAGCCTGGAGCTGGGATTGGACAATTAAACCCCAATGTGCAATTGGACCAAAACTGATAAAAGTGTGAGACCTTGTGACCGGTCAGCCATTTTGTGTCCATTTTGTGTCCATTTTTGTGCCCATTTTTTGTCCATTTTGTGCCCATTTTGTGTCCCTTTTCTGTCCATTCTGTGTCCCTTTTGTGACCATTTTGGGTCCATTTTGGGTCCATTTTGTGACCATTTTGTGACCATTTTCGGTCCACCTTGGGTGCAGCCCTGGCCAGGCTCTTGTCCTGCCCAAGCTTTACCCTAAAGGCCTTTCAATAAATCTCTACTTTATTCTCCAGCTCTGCCCAGTCTCTGTTCCAGCTCAGCCTTCCCAAGGCATCACCAGCCCCACCAGAGCCGGGGGTGCCCCAGCCCTGGGGAGCACGGGGACCTTTCCCCATCCTGCTGCAAACCCAAACCGAGCCCCAAACCCGCAGTGCCAGAGTTATCTCCACTTTCTGAGCCCACAGCAGCTCAGACACCCAGACCTGGGGGTGATTCCCCAGTTATCCCAGTTATCCCAGTTATTCCAGTTATTGCTGCCGGCTGCAGGCACAGAGCAGAACCTCTGCACAGAGGGATACAGCAAAGCCATCCTGGACTGATCCAAAAAGCAACTCCAGGCAGCAGAATGAGCTGTGGCTGCATGGATTTCCCAAGAATTCCTTTTTTCAGGGTGATTTGGGACATCCAGGCTGGTTTTCTTTGCACGGGGATGCAGCAACATCAGCTCCATCTGTGCTTTTATTTCCAATAACTCCTGACACTTCCCTGCCTGCAGCTGCCACTCAGCCTCTCCCCCACCAGAGGCTTGGGGCTCGTTTTGTCACCATCTGGGAGCTGTCACTCGGCTGTGTGACCCAGCCCAGCTCCCTGTTGTCCCCTGGGGCTGCAGGAGCCCCAGGGCTTGGTGGTGGCTCTGCCACAGAAGGGAGGCTGTGCCCTCCTGGGCCAACCTTCCCAGAAAAATATTATACCACCTGAGAAAGCCAAAATAAACGTGTGTTTAATTCCCAAATTGGGCAGAGTTTCCCCAAAAAAATCGGGTTTGGCATTGCTTGAGCAAGGAGTGGCCTTGAGGACTCCCCAAAATAACATTTAAGGCTGAGCTTTCCTTGCCAGGTGAGCCTTTGATACCCTTAATTCCTCTTTTATTGAGGGAATTCCGTTGCTTCTGGCACCCAGAACAGGTAAAACCACTCCAAATTTCCAGCTGGAACTGAGACAACAACGTCTGCATTGTTTTTCTGCTGATAGATCGTTTTCCAGATAAAAAAACCCTCAAAAACCACAAAAAACCACCACAACAACAAAAACAAATTGTTATAATCCAACCAACAGGTGGCAGGGGAACAGCTTGCCTTAAATTCTTATTTGTAACTAAGGAAATCTCCCGGGATTAGCGCTGCTCTTGCCAATAAGAGAAATTTATCTGTGATTTTCCATCCTCCCGGGGACTGAGCTGCACTAAACCCAACCCGCAGCTCTTGTTTGGGGCTGCTGGTCCCATCTGCAATGAAATCACGGCCGGGGGGGATCGGTGGTGCCGATCTCTGATCTCTGCTGATGGCACAGATCAGCCGGGGCTTTGAGCATTGCGCAAGGCTCTGGGACCCTCAGGATGAGCCCAGATCCAGCTGGAATCTCCAGGAAATCAAGCGACTTGTGAGCTCTCAGACACTCCTGTTCCATGGGATTTCCTAGGGAAGATGAAACAGGAAAACCTTACAAATATGACTGCTTATTTTAGAGAATATGAAACCTATCAGTGAAACAGAGTTGAAGGCAAGTTTGGATGTCTGAGATGCCGAGCTTTGGTTACTGAACACCTGGAAAACAATGGTATGGCCGGCTGAAGGTTAAACAATTAAATTAATTAATTAAACAATGCCCTTCTCCTTACCAAGAGCCCAAGGGTCAGAGCAGACCCTGCTGGCTCGGCAGGAGGGGTCCCAAGAGTCGTTTTTAGGGTTTAAAATATAACACAGGATGGGAATGTAGTGATTGTTATAGGCTGTGTGTAAATGCTGTAGGGTTTGTAGTTTTTAGGGTTTAAAATATAACACAGGATGGGAATGTAGTGATTGTTATAGGCTGTGTGTAAATGCTGTAGGATTTGTAGTTTTTAGGGTTTAAAATATAACACAGTATTATAATGTAATGATTTTATAGGCTGTGTGTAAATGCTGTAGGGTTTGTATCTTGTACTGGATTGGTTTGGGTAAATTAGAATATTCAGGATGGAAGAAGATTTAATGGATTTAGATTTAATGGATTTTAATGGGAACTTCGCTCTCTTTTTTCTCTCTTTTTCTTCTTCTTCACTCTCTCCTTGCTCCTCTTCCTCCTCTCTCTCTCTGCTCTGAGCTGTGGCTGGCAGTTCGTGGCAGGGCCCCTTCACCCACGCCCTGTGCAATAAACTGCACGCTCCAAACCCAGCCCTGACTCCAGAGATCTCTGGGTTGTCCCATCATTGTCCTGTCCGATCTCATTCCCACAGAAGAAGCATTAGGATCCTTTGGTCTTGTTCCCATTATTCACCACTTGCAATGCAGGACAAGATTCCAAACAATCCCTCTGGATAAATCAGGATTGGTTTCCTCAAGCTGAAATGTTGCTGCATTGAGGCTTTTGGAGAGAAACTTTTTTATTACCACCCTCAACCTAAGGCAGCGAAATCCAATGCAGCTCCAAGGAAGGGCCCTGTTTTCTGCCAGGCAGGGTTTTCCCGACTGAAAAATAACTTTGCACTTCATCGTGTGTGGCTCTGTGTTTTTGGGCTTTGGAATTCTGCTGCTAACTAAAGCACGCTGATTCCCATGAGAAACTGATCAACAAGTTTGTCGTTCTCACAACACTTTCTTTGTTATTTTGTAAATACCGTGTGAGTTTCCACTTTTCTCACGGATGTTTCCCAAAACATTCTCTGTCACCTGGTGTTTACAAAAGGGGAAGAGATGAGTCCTTCTCTGACCAACCACAGCTCTTTTTGTGCAGCATGTTAAAAAAAGGAGATGAGGGAAAATAAAGTCGCCGTCTGATCATCACTGAGAGCTGTCTCTGTGTGTGTTTTCCCACTGTGACAGTGGTGCACCTTATTTTGGAGCAAATCAGGACTTTTTGAGGTGAGCCCTGAAGCAAAGCTGGTGTGTGATGCCCGGAGTCACCAGCTGTCACTGAGCCACCAAAAATCTGATTTCTCAGAGCTCCTCACTTCTCACATTATCAGGAGTTCCTGGTGGTTCATTTCCACTGATTAGAGGGGACAGCAGAGCAATAAAGAACAGCCAGAGCAATAAAGAACATCCAGAGCCAGCTCCCACCAGCAGGCAGCACCAGAGCGAGGGAGCTGATTAATCAGGTCCTTGGGTGAGAGGAATTGCTGCTCCATCACTGGAGCACTTGGCTGATCCTCCCCTTTTATCAGCAGCAGCTCCTCCTCCCCTCAGAGCCTCTTGCAGCCTCTTTAAACACTCTTTAAACACTCTTTAAACACTCCACGTCCTGCCTTTCCAGGCTCCTCCTCATCCTCCAGGGGTTTTGTTCACTCTCCTTGGTGTCTCCAAACCCCACAGGTGAAGCTGTGCCAGCCCACAGCTTTGATTTCTCATTGCTGCGACCTTTATTAGGCAGCAAATCAAGGCACTGAGCAATGAACTACAGCAAAACCTGCAGGTATCTTACGCAGAACCCAAAATTTATGTTCCACTTAAGGGCAGGAAGCCAAAAGATTCTGTAAAATCTGGTTAACAGCCACGTTGTGAGCAGGGGGTTCCAGCTGCTCAGCAGAGCAGAGCTGATGCTATTCAGGAAATCCAAAATTGGTCACTTGGCTCTGCTTTTCTGCCAGCCGGGTCCCAGGACCTTTGCAACCTTTGATGGGATTAACACAAATTAAAGAAAACACAGCGGCTCTGAGTCACCGGTGGTGTTTGGCAGGTTAAACCTCAAATTTAACCTCTCTCCCCTGGGATTGTGTAAGAGTTAAACAACAGTGCATGCGTAAATTAAATAATAAAGCATGTGGAAGAATTAAATAACAATACATGGGTAAGAATTAAATAACAATACATGGGTAAGAATTAAATAACAATACATGGGTAAGAATTAAATAACAATGCATGAGCAAATTAAATAACAACGCATGGGTAAATTAAATAACAATACGTGGGTAGGAGTGAAATATTACATGGGTGAGAGATAAATAACAATACATCTGTAAGAGATAAATAGCAATACATGGGTAAATTAAATAACAATACATGGGTAAGAATTTAATAGTAAATATGTAAGAATTAAGTAGCAACACGTCTGTAAGAGTTAAATAACAATACATGGGGAAATTAAATAACAATGCATGTGCAAGAGTTAAATAGCAATGCAAGTGGAAATTAAATAATGCATTTGTAAGAGTTAAATAACAATAAATGTGTAAGAGTTAAATAGCAATACATGAGTAAGAATTTAACAATACATGGGTTAAACAACAATACATGTGTAAAAATTAAATAACAATACATGTGTAAGAGGTAAATAACAATAAATGTGTAAGAGTTAAGTAACAATACATGGGTGAGAATTTACCAATACATGGATAAGAGTTAAATGACAATACATGTGTAAAAATTAAATAGCAATACATGTGTAAGAGTTAAATAACAGTATATGTGTAAAAATTAAATAACAATGCATGTGTAAGGGTTAAATAGCAATACCCCTGTAAGAGTTAAATGAAAATACATGTGTAAAAATTAAATAACAATACATGGGTAAGAGTTAAATAACAGCACATGTGTAAAAATTAAATAACAATGCATGGGGGAGAGATAAATAACAATATATCTATAATAGTTAAATAATGCATGTGTAAGGGTTAAATAGCAATACCCCTGTAAGAGTTAAATGACAATTCACATGTAAAAATTAAATAACAATACATGGGTAAGGGTTAGATAACAACACCCCTGTAAGAGTTAAATGAAAATACATGTGTAAAAATTAAATTACAATACATGTGTAAGAGTTAAATAGCAATACCTCTGTAAGAGTTAAATAACAATATATGTGTAAAAATTAAATAACAATACATGGATAAGGGTTAAATAACAATACAGGTGTAAAAATTAAATAGCAATACCTCTGTAAGAGTTAAATAACAATACATGTGTAAAAATTAAATAACAATGCATGGATAAGGGTTAAATAACAATACATGTGTAAAAATTAAATAGCAATACATGGATAAGGGTTAAATAACAATACAGGTGTAAAAATTAAATAGCAATACATGTGTAAGAGTTAAATCACAATACATGTGTAAAAATTAAATAACAATACGTGGGTAAGAGTTAAATAGCAATACCTCTGTAAGAGTTAAATGGCAATACATGGGTGAGAGATAAAAAATGATCTATCTGTAATGGTTAAATAATGAAGGTGTAAGAGTTAACTGACAATACACAGAGGGTTAGGCAGGGGAGAATTCAGGGTTTGTGCCAGTTTAGCTTTTACTGGCCCAGGTTCTCTCTCTGTTATCGCTCCACATGTCCCTCCAGAGGAGGGCACAGACCAGGGCTGGAAACACCGAGGCCTTCAGCTCTGGGGCAGGCTGAAAGTCCTGCAGACCCCGTCAGAGTGCCCTAATCTGGAATTTGTGCCTCATTTTCTCATTTCTCTGGGGCAGGCTGCAAATCCTGCAGACCCCATCAAAGTGCCCTTATCTGGTGTTTGTGCCTCAGATTCTCATTTCTCTGGGGCAGGCTGCAAACCCTGCCGACCCCATCTGAAAGTGCCCTAATCTGGTGTTTGTGCCTCAAATTCTCATTTCTCTGGACAAGCTGCAAACCCTGCACACCCCATTACAAAGTGCCCTTATCTGGTGTTTGTGCCTCAAATCCTCATTTCTCTGGGGCAGGCTGCAAACCCTGCCGACCCCATCTGAAAGTGCCCTAATCTGGCATCTGTTCCTCGAATTCTCATTTCTCTGGGGCAGACTGAAACCCTGCAGACCTGGTCATAAAGTGTCCTTGTCTGGCGTTTGTGCCTCATTCACTTATTTCTCTTGGACAGGCTGAAAGCCCTGCAGACCCCATCTGAAAGTGCCCTTGTGTGGCATTTGTGCCTCATTTTCTCATTTCTCTTGGACAGGCTGAAACCATGCAGACCCCATCACAGAGTGCCCTTATCTGGTGTTTGTGCCTCAAATTCTCATTTCTCTGGGACAGGCTGAAAGTCCTGCAGACCCCATCTGAAAGTGCCCTTGTGTGGCATTTGTGCCTCATTTTCTCATTTCTCTGGGACAGGCTGCAAACCCTGCACACCCCATCACAGAGTGCCCTTATGTGGTGTTTGTGTCTCATATTCTTATTTCTCTGGGACAGGCTGAAAGTCCTGCAGACCCCATTACAAAGTGCCCTTAGCTGGTGTTTGTGCCTCGAATTCTCATTTCTCTGGGGCAGGCTGCAAACCCTGCACACCCCATTACAAAGTGCCCTTATCTGGTGTTTGTGCCTCAAATTCTCATTTCTCTGGACAAGCTGCAAACCCTGCACACCCCATTACAAAGTGCCCTTATCTGGTGTTTGTGTCTCATATTCTTATTTCTCTGGGACAGGCTGAAAGTCCTGCAGACCCCATTACAAAGTGCCCTTAGCTGGTGTTTGTGCCTCAAATTCTCATTTCTCTTGGACAGGCTGAAAGCCCTGCAGACCCCATCTGAAACTGCCCTAATCTTGCATTTGTGCCTCAAATTCTCATTTCTCTGGGACAGGCTGCAAACCCTGCCGACCCCATCACAGAGTGCCCTTATCTGTAATTTGGGCCCTAAATTCTCATTTCTCTGGGACAGGCTGCAAACCCTGCACACCCCATCACAAAGTGCCCTAATCTGGCGTTTGTGCCTCATTTCTCATTTCCCACA
This sequence comes from Acrocephalus arundinaceus, assembly GCA_021534815.1. Classification (NCBI taxonomy): domain Eukaryota; kingdom Metazoa; phylum Chordata; class Aves; order Passeriformes; family Sylviidae; genus Acrocephalus; species Acrocephalus arundinaceus. The sequence continues at coordinate 1,815,613 of JAJEOU010000680.1, forward strand.
TTTCAATCCCAGAGGTTTCCCTGCTCCCAGGCTCGGGGGCTGCACCCAGGCCTGGAGGGAGCCCAGGAGTTGCTGTGTTTGTCTGCTCCGAGCACAAACCCCGCACCAAACAGCCCCGGGGCTCCCAGGATCTCATCTCCTCACCCTGCTCCAGCTCCCCGTGGCTCTCTCAGCCTGGAGCAGCCCGGATCCTCCACCCCTCCCTCTATTTTGGGTGCTCTGTGACATCTCACGCTGTTGCACAACAGCTGCTCTGCTGCCAGCCTCAACCTGAGCTAATTTTAGCTTTATTGCAGTGAGAGGAAGCTTAAAGGAGGCAACTGTGTTCATTACAGTCTCAAGAGCAATTCCCAGCCATCAGCCACTGTCTACATCAATTCTTTTATTAATTTGAGTGCAGCACTCGGGCCAGGAACATGTGCCTGCACTCTCAGCTGCACGCTGGCCCCAGCCTAGAGCCATTTAATTACCTCCATTAATAAGCAATAAGGCTCTTAAGAGCAACAATTTCCTTCTGCTGATCATTTCTGGGGCTCCCAGACAGAAAATTCTCTCTTTTTGACTGGTCTGGCAGGATGAGAGCCGTGGATCATGGAGGAAATTTCAGGCAGCTTTAATGGGCAGGATGTTTTTAATGCAGGTCCTGCTGCACTTTGCGGGTTTAATTGCACAAGAAATGTGCAGGACCAAACTCACAGCCTGGGAGAGTGGAAAATTTTAAATTAAGGATGACTGACCTCACCCAGAGCATGTGAAAAAGAAGATCTCAGATACTGATGGGGAAAAAGAGGAGTGGAGGTGGAGTTTGGGACAGTGACAGCAAAATGTCCCCAAGACAGCTCGGGCTTGGCATCAGCTCCTTCCTGGCTGGATTTATGGACAGGTAGCTCTGAAAACTCCATCAAAAATAGCTCTAAGGGCTGCAATAAAGTTCTTTTTACCTCTCAGCTTTGGAGCTTTTGGGTTCTGTGGTTTGGTTTTTGTTTGCCCGTTCTTTAGTTTGATATCCTGAGTGATGAGTGAAGCCTCCCAGGCACACAAAATTTCCTAAAGCCCCCACGGGGATGGTCCAGGTTCTCCCAGATCCCAGAGGCACCTTTCCCAAACAAATCAATCCCCAGCAATAAATTCAGGAGGGAAGGATCGGATAGAATGCTGGATTTCACCTCCCAGATCAGCTTTAGGCACTAATTAAAAAATAAATAGTAAAAAACAAGATTTCTTGGAGGAGATTTTACCCTAAACCAGAAGGGCCAGGATGTAAAATGCTGCTGAAAATAGATTTTACGAGAAATTTGGCAAAGGAAAAATCACCAAACTTGGATCAGTCTTCAGAGGATTCTTGTCAGGAGAAAGCGAACCCAGACTATATAAAAAATATACAATATCTGCTGGCTTTTCAAGGATAATGGTCCCAGGAATGGCTAATCTTAAACCCTGTCTGCAAAAAGCTTTTGATGTAACAAGACAAGAAAGGCTTCAAGATGTTACTGCAAAATTCATGAGTGTTTTTGAGGCACAGGCAAAAATAAGAGTCAATTTAAAAATACCCTGGCTTTCTTAGCAAGAAAACAGTTCCTGGCGTGGAACTGCAGTGAAAACTCTCCCTGCGTGAGGAAGAACACAGAAACGAGAAAAGTCAGAGCTCAGAATGCTCATATTGGGATTTATCTCTGCTCTGGAGCCAAGAAATCACAAAACATGGGCTCAGGGAGGTTTCCAGGCCACGCTCCCATCCCTAAAAAAGGAGTTTGTGCTGCTCCTCTGCAGCAGGGGAAGCTCCAGCTCCTGCTGAGCACTGCAGACACCTCCAGCAAAAAAAATTTGGGAACTGGAGCCACTGAAGCACCTGGGGGGACTGAATTTCCTTGGCAAAGCCCTGAAATCCCAAAGCTGAGCAGAAACTGCCAAAGGAAAGAGGTTCCACTCTGCTTCCAAAAAAAAAAAAGACTTTAGGAGGCAAAATAATCACAGGGATTGGGGTTTTCCTATTTCCTGCAAGCAAGGCCATGGGAAGATGCACGTGGCACTGAAGGGAGGGGAAAATTCACGCTGGGCTGCCAGGGGTTCATCAGGAGCCACTGGATGAACCCCACAAACCTGCCCAGACCTCTGCAGGCACAACCTCAGCTCATTCCCCTCCTCTTCAACTGCTTAAACCTTGGGAACTTATACCTTAGGAACTAAACTTAAACCTCAGGAACTTAAACCTTAGGAACTAAACTTAAACCTTTGGAACTAAACTCAACCTTAGGAACCAAACTTAAACCTCAGGAACTTAAGCATAGGAACTAAACTTAAACCTTAGGAACTTAAACCTTAAACCTTAGGAACTAAACTTAAACCTTTGGAACTAAACTCAACCTTAGGAACTAAATTAAGCCTTAGTTCTGCCCCTTTAATCCTCCTGCCCAGGGCGTGTGAGAAGAGCAAAAAAGCCCCAAACCAGCAGCCTTTGCTCCTCTCAGTGAAGGTTCCAGAGGCAGCAGAGCTGGAGCCAGAGCGGCAGGGATGTGAACGAGGCAGGGCAGGGAAGGGACCCCGCAGCACAGGGGAGCCCTGCCTGCCAAAAACCCACCCCAGCGCCTCCCAGAGCCCCCAGCCTCCTTCCACTCCTCGGGAGCCACCGGATCCTTGCCTTGGGAGCCGCTGGAAGCTGCTGGAGCCGCTGTGGTGGGTGAGTTCCCAGCTGCACCGCCGGGAGCACAGCTGGATGCTCGGAGCTGCACATCTGGAGCGGAGCGCAGCGCAGCCTGGGCAGGGATTGCCACCTGCCGGCACCCGGGGGAAACCCGGAGCTCTGCCCGAGCCTGGAGCCGGGGAAACCCATGGAAACACCGGGAGGGGTGAGCTGGGAGCGCCTGTCTAGGATCCCAAAGGATCACACAGGGATGTCACCTGGCAGCCCGGGATGTCACCCAGGCAGGGATGTCACCCAGGTAGCCCTGGGATGTCACCTGGCAGCCCCGGGATGTCACCCAGGCATCTCCAGGATGTCACCGTGGCATCCCCGGGATGTCACCCAGGCAGGGATGTCACCTAGGCAGTGATGTAACAAAGGCAGTGATGGCACTCTGGCAGGGATGTCACCCAGGCAGCCCCGGGATGTCACCTGGACAGTGATGGCACCCAGACAGGGATGTCACCTAGGCAGGGATGTCACCCTGGCATCCCCGGGATGTCACCCAGGCAGGGCTGTCACCCTGGCAGCCCCAGGAATGTCACCTGGCATCCCTAGGATGTCACCCTGGCATCCCGAGGATGTCACCCTGGCAGCCCCAAGATGTCACCTGACAGTACCGGGATGTCACCCTGGCATCCCCGGGATGTCACCCAGGCAGCCCCGGGATGTCACCTAGACAGGGATGTCACCTAGGCAGGGATATCACCCAGGCAGCCCCGCGATGTCACCGTGGCCAGGAGTTGCCATGGAGACCCGGATACGGAGGGGCGGTGGGAACGACCGTCATTAATTTCAGGCATTAAGGACAATTAGCGTTCATTAACCGGGGGTTTGGTGAGGTCACAAAGGTCATTTCCTTGCCCCGTGAAATCACGGATCTGTTCCCGGTGCTGCGGGGGAGGTTCAGGGCAGGGAGGGGTCCTGAGGAAAATAAACTGCATTAAGGAGCAGACACAAGCAGCAAATCTCATTCTGCGGCAGAAGGATTTATCTCCTGCTCATCTGAAATAAACCCCAGGCCTGTTCATCCATTTCATCCCGAGCAGGGGCTCGGAGGATGAGGAGGGAGGGGAGGAAGGAGCTGCAGATAAAACGGGAAGATCGCCGGGGTCAGGATTGATAAAGTGTCCCCGGGAGCAGGAAATCCATCCGGCCTTTATCAGCACCGAACGGGCCGGGCTCTGGAGGTGCCTCCAGCTCAGGGAGTCCTTAAGGAACCGAGGCTGAAAGCAGCACGGCATAAATCCCGCTTTTGCATCTCTGAATATTCATCATTCCGTGCCAAAACCGGGCTGCAGCATCCAGCACAGGAACCCCAAACTCTGCCTATCCCCGCCCTGCTTTAAACCAGGTTCAACCGCAGCATTTCCTTGCAGGATCCAACACAGGAATCCCAAATTCTGCCCATCCCTACTCCCTTTAAGCCGGGTTTAACCGCAGAATTTCCTTGCAGGATCCAGCACAGGAATCCCAAACTCTGCCTATCCCTGCCCTGCTAATTTAAGCCAGGTTTAACTGCAGAATTTCCTTGCAGGATCCAGCACAGAAATCCCAAACTCTGCCTATCCCAGCCCTGCTTTAAGCCTGGTTTAACCGCAGCATTTCCTTGCAGGATCCAGCACAGGAATCCCAAACTCTGCCTATCCCCACCCTGCTTCAAACCGGGTTCAACCGCAAAATTTCCTTGCAGGATCCAACACAGGAATCCCAAATTCTGCCCATCCCTACTCCCTTTAAGCCGGGTTTAACTGCAGAATTTCCTTGCAGAATCCAGCACAGGAATCCCAAACCCTGCCTATCCCTGCCCTGCTTTAAACCAGGTTTAACTGCAGAATTTCCTTGCAGGATCCAGCACAGGAATCCCAAACTCTGCCTATCCCCGCCCTGCTTTAAGCCGGGTTTAACTGCAGCATTTCCTTGCAGGAGCCGTGGGGATGGACTTTGTGCCATGGTCACTTTCAGGGGGTGATTTTGGGTGGCTCCCTGGCCTTCACAAACCTCACCAGGGATGTTTCCCCTACCGGGGATGTTTCCCCACCCTTGTGATGCCACCAAAGCAGGAGCCCAAGGGTCCAGCCCCACCCTGAGATGCTCTAAGCTGGAATTTAATTAGGTCACTCCCCGGATACATTAAGGCCAGATGTCCGGATTCAGGAGATTACAGATTTATTGGGCATTGATTAAATGGAAAAAAAAAAAATCAAATCAGAGTCCCAGCTGAGTGCTGCAGCCATGTGCCAGCTCTCCCCGAGGGCAGCTGGAGCAGGCTATAATTAATATTACACAGCCCTGACAGGCAAGATAAAAGTTCTGGCCAGGCCAGGGTGTAATTTAGGATCTATTTATTCTCCAGCAGAATTTATTAACTCGAGCAAACCCAGCGCAGGCAGATTTGTGGCTGATTTCCCTGCAAAGGGTGTCAGGAGCGCTCTGCATGTGCTGTTCTCCTTCCTTTAATATGGCAAAAAAAGCTCTGCCACCAACACAGCTGAAAATCCAGGGAGAGTTTCCCATCCCTCCCCGGGGAGCCACAGCGGCCTCTCCTGCAGCTGAAATAAAAGTTTTACAAAGCTCTGGCATCAGTGCCAGGGATGGGGAATTCTGGCTCCAGTTAAATCCGTGGCAAAATAAAATAAAATAAAATAAAATAAAATAAAATAAAATAAAATAAAATAAAATAAAATAAAATAAAATAAAATAAAATAAAATAAAATAAAATAAAATAAAATAAAATAAAATAAAATAAAATAAAATAAAATAAAATAAAATAAAATAAAATCCCACCGAGCCCGAGGAGGCAGAATTCCAGGCTGCCTCCCTGCCAGAGGCAGATCCACGCTCCTGGAGCTCCATCCCTGCAGGGAGCAGCAACTGGGAATGGCTGGGCAGGGACAAGGCAGCGATTTCCTGCTCCGGCATCCAGCTCTCCTGCACGTTCAGGACAGATACTAGTAGTAGTACTAGTACTAGTAGTAATAATATTAGTATTAGTAGTATGAGTATTGGTATTTTAATTTATTATTATTATTATTATCAGTATTAGTAATATTAGTAGTATTGGTATTTTAATTTTTATTTATTATTAATATTATTATTAGTAGTATTAGTAGTATTAGTATTAGTATTGGTATTTTAATATAGTAGTAGTGTTGGTAATTTTTTATTTAGTATTAGTATTACTGTTAGTAGTACTAGTAGTATTACTAGTGGTATTTTAATTTTTATTTAGTAGTAGTAGTAATAGTAGCAGTAGTGGTACTTTAATATAGTAGTAGTGTTGGTATTTTAATGTTTATGTAGTAGTAGTATTAATATTAATATTAGTATTAGTAGTATTAGTATTGGTATTTTAATGTAGTAGTAGTATTGGTAAATTTTTATTTATTATTAGTATTAGTAGTACTAGTAGTATTAGTATTGATATTTTAATTTTTATTTAGTAGTAGTAGTATTTTTTTAAAAAAATTATTTTTATTTTTTCTTCTGTGCCGTTTGATCAGCCCCTGACCGCTGCGGGTCCTGCACCAGCTGCCACCCGGCGCTGCAGGGGCCTCTGGATGAGTGCAGGGAGCTTAACCCCCATTTCCAAGTGTTGATAACAACAATAACAATAACAATAACAATAACAATAATAATAACAATAACAATAATTACCCTTCGCTCGCTCAGAGCTCTTTACCGCCATTAGCTAATTAACACTGCTCGACCCTTTATTCTGAGCATCTCGAGAGCCTCCGTGCACAGCCGGAGGGAGCTCCGGGAGCAGCTTTTCCTCACTTATTCCTGTCCACAACTTCCCATACTGGTCCTGGGAGAAAGGTGAAAAATGGGTGCAGGTGGGCCCACAACTCTCCAACAACCCACCAACAACCCACCAACAACTCACCAACAACTCACCAACAACCCACCAACAACCCACCAACAACTCACCAACAACTCACCAACAACCCACCAACAACCCACCAACAACCCACCAACAACCCATCAACAACCCACCAACAACCCACCAACAACCCACCAACAACCCACCAACAACTCACCAACAACCCACCAACAACCCACCAACAACCCACCAACAACCCATCAACAACCCACCAACAACTCACCAACAACCCACCAACAACCCATCAACAACCCACCAACAACCCACCAACAACCCACCAACAACCCAACAACAACCCACCAACAACTCACCAACAACCCACCAACAACTCACCAACAACCCACCAACAACCCACCAACAACCCATCAACAACCCACCAACACCTCACCAACAACCCACCAACAACTCACCAACAACCCACCAACTCACCAACAACTCACCAACAACCCACCAACAACCCACCAACAACCCACCAACAACCCACCAACAACCCACCAACAACCACCAACAACCCACCAACAACTCACCAACAACCCACCAACAACTCACCAACAACCCACCAACAACTCACCAACAACTCACCAACTCAGCAACAACTCACCAACAACCCACCAACAACCCACCAACAACCCACCAGCAACTCACCAACAACTCACCAACAACTCACCAACAACCCACCAACAACCCACCAACAACTCACCAACAACCCACCAACAACCCACCAACCCACCAACAACTCACCAACAACCCACCAACTCACCACCAATTCACCAACAACTCACCAACTCAACTCACCAACAACCCACCAACAGCTCACCAACAACCCACCAACCCACCAACAACCCACCAACTCACCAACAACTCACCAACTCATCAACTCACCAACAACTCACCAACAACCCACCCACAACTCACCAACAACTCACCAACAACTCATCAACAACCCACCAACAACTCACCAACAACTCCTTTGATGTTTTTCTCTGATCTCCACGCTCTGAGTAACACCTTTGGAGCAAATCAATGCCTTTGGGGTTCATTTAACTGAAATCATAAAAGAAATCCCCCAAACCCTCACTCTTGAAGCTGTTCTAAGGGACAGGAATTCCGGTGGGAATTTGGGATAACTCCGGCCTCACACGTGCTGGCTCAGCCTTTCCCTGCACTAGGAGAGAGTTTGGAGGCAATAAATAAACTATTTACATCCAGCGTCTTCCTCACGCTCTTCCTCTCCCACTCAGCACAAAGGATTTATCAGCAGGGATTTTTTTTTTAATTTTTTTTTTTTGGAAGGGAAAGCCTCGCTGCCCTCCCCTGGCAGCTCCCGAGGATGCTCGGTGACATCTCAGGTGCCCTCAGCCTGCAGAAAGCCTGGAGGGAGGAGGAGGAATTGCTGGATTTTCTTCGAGCCCGCCTCAGAAACCTTTAAATCCCAGGAAATCCGGCAGGCACCGGAGCAGGGCTGTGTTGGAGGGCACTTTATCCCACATCCACGTTTTCCTCCTGGTTGGGCACCATCCCTGCCCCTCTCCCCCTCTCCCTGCATGATTCATGCAGCGTTTCAATAATGAATTGCATGGACACTGTGGAATTTACAGCACCGGGGAAGGTTGTTAACTAAAGCACTGGATAATTCATACAGATGAACTTGGATCTGGCGGTGGGAGGATTTCACCGAGGGTTTAAAAAGAGTTTAAAAAAAAAATCCAAGGGTTGCCGGGGATTTGCAATATTTAAAGTGCTCTGTGTGTTTAGAGTGAGGGTGATTTATGCAGGGTGACACTTTGGTCTCAGTTTTCCAACTCACAACCTCTATAAAGCAAATTATAATTATTATACCCTGAGAAAAGGGCCAGGAGTGCCAGGGTAGGACAGGCCAGGAGGGAGGCACAGGTTGCCTCTAAGGTCAGAGAAAAAGTCACCAAATATTGGACACAGAAGCTGCACTTACCCAAAACTCACAAGAAATGAGTTTGCATCTCACAGCAGCTCGGTAATGATCATTGGAATGGAAAGAAATATCAGGAGCCAAAGTTTAAATAAATATCTCTACTAAAAAGATCTGATTTACCTGGGAATTCCTGGGTCAAAGCAATCAGGAGAGAAAAGCCAGGACAAGGCAAACTCTGCTCCCCTCTAGGACACGACAGAAATCCAGAAATGCCTTCCAGGGAACAGGAGGCAGTACCTGAACAGGCTGCAGAGCTGAACCACAGCCTGTCGGGTCACATCAGCGTAATTCGGGGTGAACAAACAGCTCTGCTCTCTCCCCAGCTCTGCTAAACGGAGCTCTGGTGCCCACACGGGCTCTCCCAGCAGCACCAGCCATTAATTTGTCATTCCTGGATGCTGAATTTGTCATTCCTGGATGCTGCTGGGCCGGGGGAGGCAGCAGGATGAGCCCAGCCAGCCCCAGGGCTGCTGAGCTGGAGCAAAGGGAACACAGCAGAGGCACCAGGGCAAAGCCTGGAGCTCCTTCCCTCTTTCCCCTCCATCCTGACAGGGTTTAAACTCTGTCTGGATGGTTCTGAATCCCCCCTGCCGGGGAAGGGCTGGGCACTGAAATGTCACAGCCGTGCCCTGGAGGCGCTGCAGGGATTTGGGGAACATTTCAGGCAGCTCAGCTGCAGCCCTGCCCCAGAAATGTCACAGCCCCATCTGCGCCCGGAGAGTGGGAATTTGTTCTGAGACAGGCTCGGTGTCCAAAATATCTGCGGGTGTGCCAGGGCTCTGCTCAAAATCGGTGAGGAGAGCAGGTGGGGAGTTCTCTCCGAATTCTTGGGGCACTCCCACAGCCCTGTCCTTCTCCTGTGGGGTTCAGCTCCCCACACCTCTGTCCTTCTGGGAATCTTCACCCCCACCTCTGTCCCTCTGGGGTTCTCCTGCTCCCCACAGCCCTGTCCTTCTCCTGGGGTTCCTGCTCCTCACATCTCTGTCCTTCTCCTGGGGATCTCCTGTCCCCACACCTCTGTCCTTCTCCTGAGGTTCTCCTGTTCCCCACACCTCTGTCCTTCTGAGGATCTCCTGCTCCCCACAGCCCTGTCCCTCTGGGGTTCTCCTGCTTCCCACAGCCCTGTCCTGGGAATCTCCTGCTCCCCACACCTCTGTCCTTCTCCTGAGGGTTCCTGCTCCCCACACCTCTGTCCTTCTCCTGAGGGTTCCTGCTCCCCACACCTCTGTCCTTTTCCTGGGGTTCTCCTCCCCACACCTCTGTCCTTCTCCTGAGGGTTCCTGCTCCCCACAGCCCTGTCCTTCTCCTGGGGATCTCCTGTCCCCCACAGCTCTGTCCTTCTGGGATCTCCTGCTCCCCCACAGCTCTGTCCTTCTCCTGGGAATCTCCTGCTCCCCACACCTCTGTCCCTCTGGGTGTTCCTGCTCCCCACAGCTCTGTCCCATCCAGCTGCCCCAGCCCTGCTGGACAATCCCCTGTCACCCTGTCACTGCCCTGGCTGCCCCTTGTCTCCCCAGGGCCAGCCAGAGAGGGCAGGGCTGGGGCTGGGGCTGTCCCTTCCCTTTGGGGCTCTGCTCTGTCCCTTCTCTGCTTTCTCCATGAGCAGTTCCACCCATTTCAGGAAATATTTTATTTGCAGTGCCTGCCTGCAGTCCCCGGGACCGAGGTCCTTGTCACTTTGAAGATCCCAGCTATTTGACTGCTTTGAATTCATTTGTTTAATGAACCTCAGGGGGCCACTGCACTAAAGCATTCCCAAACAAGTTCAGAGCTCTGCAGTTTCTCCACTAATTAGGGACTCCTCTGGGGCTAAACACAAGAGGTTCTGCTGCGTTTGAAGCCGGCAGAAAGCCAAGGCAGGGCTGAATCTCCAGCTCAAGCCAAGCATTTTTAATGTTTTTCCTCCTCTATTTTTATTTTTTTTCTCCTCTCCCCAGCAGAGCAGAGTTGCCAGGCACAAGCAGAAATGATCAGGTCAAAGTGCTCTGAGATAGGGTGGAAGGGTTTTAGCAAAGCCTGGATAAACCAGCCCGGTTCTGCAGGGTTTTCCTGCACTTGTGTCTGTTCCACAAGCCCTTCCCTCAGTGCTGGGTCATGCGCCCACTGCCGAGGCTCCCGGAGCTCCAGCTGAGAGCTCGGATTGCTCCTCAGGAGTTGTCCAGGGACTGCCCAGCTCAGCTCCTGCAGGGTCAGTCCCATACACACAGCACAGGCCACTCCCTGCCCCCCTCACAGGGCTCAGGGTGGGAAAATGTTGCAGCCACAGAGCCTGTGAGGCCTCCCTGGCCGTCAGTGGCCTAAGGTAAGAAAATGCAAAGTCACTATGAATGGCCAAAAAGAAACCCTTGGCACCCTCGGACCCCTCTTATCTCTTTGTGAGACCATAGGTCACATTGTACCCAACTCTCCCATTGGTCCACTTTTCAAAACCCCTCTACCCTATATAAACCCCGAATCTTGCCCTGTTAAAGCAGAAGAGCTGTCCCTGCAACCCTTCGAAGAGGATGCCAAAATAAAGGAAATCATCTGAGGAACTTCACACGGCTCTTCTCCTCTCTCTCCCTGTGTCTGCCAGGGCACTTAGCAAGCTAAGAGCTGAAACACTGCTAAGAGCTGATCTTACACTGCTAAGAGCTGATCTTACACTGCTAAGAGCTATCACACTGCTGAGCTGAATTCACAGATATTGCTTGCTAATTTTGCCTGAGGCTGGATACCTTGACTGAGCTTCAGGTTGGGTGATTCCTTATCGGTATCATTCTACCCGGGTCTTGCGGCCAGAATTGGACCCTCATAAAAGCCTAATAAACAACTATGAACGGCCAAAAAGAAACCCCTTGGTGCCCTCGGACCCCTCTTATCTCTTTGTGAGACCATAGATCACATTGTACCTCAACTCTCCCATTGGTCCACTTTTCAAAACCCCTCCACTCTATATAAACCCCAAATATTGCCCTGTTAAGTCAGAAGAGCTGTCCCTGAAACCCTTCGAAGAGGATGCCGAAATAAAGGAAATCATCTGAGGAACTTCATACGTCTCTCTCCTCTCTCTCCTGTGTCTGCCTGGGCATTTAGCAAGCAAGAGCTGAATCTCACTGCGAGCTGAAATTCACTGCTATTAAGAGCTGAATTCACTGATGGCTGCTTGCTAAGTTTGCCTGGGGCTGGACACCTCGCCTGAGCACGGGTTGAGTGGTTCCTAACAGTACCTTCTATCCGGGACTCATACAGGCCAGGATCGGACTATCCCGAGATTCCAAGCCTCCATAGGAAAACAGGGGGAAAATTCTCCTTTTAACGTGCCTCGAGGAGTGGGAGTTGCACAGCTGAGAGGTGCAAGGCAGAATCCACTCGTAGCAACTTTTCTCAATTTTGCCTTTATTTAATGCAAAAGTTTTCTCTTTCTCATCCTTCCTTTGCCTGCTTGGTCCTTGTCCTCCAAAAAGTGAAATGCACATGTCCTGGTTTAAAAAAAAAATTAAAATTAAAAAATCCATAGTAATTAGAAGGAATCAGGACAGAAATTGATATTTCTGATTTTTTTTTTTTTTTAGACCTGGTTCTGGTTTTAAAAAAAAACTAAAATCCATAGTAATTAGATGGAATCAGAAAAGAAATGGGTATTTCTGTGGGTTTTTTTTAACGTGGTCCTGGTTAAAAAAATAATTAAAAATTCATACTAATTAGATGGAATCAGGAAAGAAACGGATATTTCTCTGTGTGTGTGTGTGGTTTTTTTTTTCTAAACCTGGTCCTGGTTTTTAAAAAAAAAAAAAAATTAAAAAAATTCCATACTAATTAGAAGGAATCAGGACAGAAATTGATATTTCTGATTTTTTTTTTTAACCTGGTCCTGGTTAAAAAAATAATTAAAAATTCATACTAATTAGATGGAATCAGGAAAGAAATGGATATTTCTGTGGGTTTTTTGGTTTTTTTTAACCTGGTCTTGGTTAAAAAAATAATTTAAAAATTCATACTAATTAGATGGAATCAAGAAAGAAATTAGTATTTCCATATTTTTTTTTAAACCTGGTCTTGGTTTAAGAAAAAAAATCATACTTATTAGAAAGAATCAGGAAAGAAATGGATATTTCTGTGTTGGTTTTTTTTTAAACCTGGTCCTGGTTTAAAAAAAAAAAAAAAAATTCCATACTAATTAGAAGGAATCAGAAAAGAAATTGATATTTTGGTTTTTGTTTTTCTTTAAACCTGGTCTTGGTTTAAGAAAAAAAAATCATTCTTATTAGAAGGAATCAGGAAAGAAATGGATATTTCTGTGTTTTGTTTTTTTGGTTTTTTTTTTTTAACCTGGTCCTGGTTTTTAAAAAAAAAATTAAAATTCCATACTAATTAGAAGGAATCAGGAAAGAAATTGGTATTTCTGGGGTTTTTTGTTTGTTTGGTTTGGTTTGGTTTTTTTTTCTTTTTTTTAACCTGGTCTTGGTTTTAAAAAAAAAAAAAAAAATTAAAAAAATCCATACTAATTAGAAGGAATCAGGAAAGAAATGGATACTTCTGTGGGTTTTGGTTTTTTTTTTAATCTGACCCTGGTTTAAAAAAAAATTAAAAATTCCATACTAATTAGAAGCAATCAGGAAAGAAATGGATGTCCCTTGCAATTCATCACAGCAACTCCATCACACCTCAGAACTCCCCCAAAGTAAGAAAGGCGCTGCTCAGAATCCGCCCTGCGGTGCTCAGGGCACCGAGAGTCCTGCAGAATTAATTGCTGGGCACATTAATTACTGATTAAATAGGAAATCCCCAAACACCGTTAGGAAGGGATGATTAAACACGAGGCACTGATTGGATCCATCGTCCTTCCAGCCTGGCCGTGTCACCTTCCCGGTGCTCAGTTCAGAAGGACAAACGGATCATGGGAGTCAATAAATGATCTCAGCAGGGAGCTGGAACACCTCCATGAGATAAAGCTGCAGATTCCTGAGCCAGGAGCACACATCTTGGCTCTGCAGCCAAAAAAAATTCCTCATTTTCCACCTTGGAGTTGGCAGCTGTGGTGGCAGCATCAGGAGCTGCTCCAGCTCCTGGCTCAGCCCATCTGCCAGGAAAAGGAACCAGGCAGGAAAACCTCTGGAAATTGCTGCGTTCAGGAGTGTCACTGTAGAACACACAAAAAAAGATGATAGACTCCAAAAATTCAGAAGGCAAAGAAGATAAAAACTTAATTCTCTAATTCTACTACCTTTTTATATGGTGTTACGAACATGATTGGTGAATTAGCAAAACACCACCTGGGGAAGATTGTTTGGAGAAGGAATAATTGTTTTCCAAGGTCGTTTTGAGAAGGAATAATTGTTTTCCAAGGTTGTTTTGAGGAGAAAACCTTGTTGGGAAGTTTTCCCTTGGGAAAGAGTTAGCAGCTCTAGCAGGCTAAAAATTCTCTCAGACTCAGAAATATCAGGCCCACACAGGAGGGCAAACCCGAAGCTGGGAACGGGCTCAGGGCAGGGAGGACAAATGAGGTCCAAACCAGGGGTTTGCTCTCAGCTGTCCCTAAAGGCACAGCGAGGGGACACGGTGGCACCAGGGGATGTCCCGGCATTGTTAAACTGGTTCTGCTCCCGCCCAGCCACACCTCCCGGGCTGGAGAGCAACCCCAGGGAATGCCCGGGCTGGTCTCGACCTGGCAGCTCTCACAGGACGGCACTGCTGTGCACTGAGAGCCCCGGGGTGCTGGGACAGGCACGGAGCAGCCTCACAGGTGAGCACAGGTGAGCACAGGTGAGAACAGGTGAGCACAGGTGAGCACAGGTGAGCACAGGTGAGCACAGGTGAGAACAGGTGAGCACAGGTGAGAACAGGTGAGAACAGTAGAGAACAGGTGAGCACAGGTGAGCACAGGTGAGCACAGGTGAGAACAGGTGAGCACAGGTGAGCACAGGTGAGCACAGGAGAGAACAGGCGAGAACAGGTGAGAACAGGTGAGCACAGGTGAGCACAGGTGAGAACAGGTGAGAACAGTAGAGAACAGGTGAGCACAGGTGAGCACAGGTGAGCACAGGTGAGCACAGGTGAGCACAGGTGAGAACAGGTGAGCACAGGTGAGAACAGGTGAGCACAGGTGAGCATAGGTGAGCACAGGAGAGAACAGGTGAGAACAGGTGAGCACAGGTGAGCACAGGAGAGAACAGGTGAGCACAGGTGAGCACAGGTGAGCAGAGAGTTCCAGGTAAGTCTCCAGGTGAGCTCAGCCTCGCAGGTGAACTCAGCCTCCCACCCCCTCCTCTCTCCCCGGGCATTCCCCCTCTGCTGCCTCCACCCGAAGTTTGAGCATCAGCCGGGCAGTCCCTGACCTTGCGGGGGCAGCAAGGGAGCGAAGGAACGCGCAGGGACACTCAGGGACACTCAGGGACACTCAGGGACACTCAGGGACACTCCTGTCCCCAGCCCTTGGAGCCCAGGCTGGTGATGGAGGAGCAGGGGAACCAGCCCGGCAGATTCCAGAGGGCTGGGATCAGAATTCCTGCCTGTTCCTGCGCACCGGGGTGTAATGGAAATGTAAAAATGTAAAGAATCAGGCACAGGAAACGCATTTCCAGGACACCAGACCTGGCACGGACCTGGCACGGACCCGGCACGGACCTGGCACGGTGGGAAGCTGCTGCCATCTCCTGGGCAGCCCGGCTCCTCTGGGCACCTTTTCCCCGTTCCAGCTGCTTTTCCCAAGTGTTACCGCTCCCTCCTGTCCCAAATGCCACCCCCGGCGCCACCTGGCTGTCCCGTGGCAGCGCGGGTGGCACTGAGGCAGCCGCCGCCTCCCCGATGACACTGTGCGACAAACGCAGAGGCAAACGGCGCGTGTGACACGGGGACAGCCGGGCCCTGCCCCGGGCTCAAACCCGCAGGAATCACAGGCAGGCAGGCAGGCACCTGTCACACAGCAGCGATGCTGAAAGGGGCACCGAGACACCTGGGCAGGCTCCTGTCCCCTCCCCAGGGCTGGGGACACCAGGGACCCATCCCAGGGTTAGGGACACAGGGACAGAGCTGAGGACACACGGATGGAGCTGGGGACACCAGGGATCCATCCCAAGGTTTGGGACACAGGGATGGAGCTGGGGAAACAGGGATGGAATTGGGGACATGAGGGATCCATCCCAGGGCTGGGTACACAGGAATGGGGCTGGGGACACAGGAATGGGGCTGGGGACACAGGGAAGGAGCTGGGGACACAGGGAAGGAGCTGGGGACACAGGGATGGAGCTGGGACACCAGGGATCCATCCCAGGGCTGGGGACACAGGGATGGAGCTGGGGACACCGGGCTGGAGCTGGGGACACAGGGAGGGCACACAACGAGCGCCTGGCTGCTGCTCCTCCTGCCCGCCGTGACCTTCGCGAGGAGCCCAAAGCAGCAGCAGAATTCCCTGGCTGAGCTGCCGGCTTTGGGGAAGCTCCTTTGGGCAAAACTTTTGTCCTTCCTCATTTCCCCTGCCCTCCCCTCCCTGGGGGTTACGAGGGGGCTTTCAGGACCTCATCCCTGCAGGGAACAATCCACCTTTTCTTATTCCAGATGGACAAAGCCCTCCCAGGGCTGCCAGGCTGGGACAAACGCTCAGGGCTGAGGGGTTTTCCTGCAGCAAACCGGCACACACGGCAGCCTCCGAGCAGCCTCTGGATGCAAAATTCGCTCCCCACCTGATTTGCAACTCCAATGAGCCACCAGGCCCTGCCTGCCCTGCTCCCCTCCCTGTTTGTCCCTCCTGGCAGGGTTGGGGTGGCTCTCTGGGTGGCTCTCTGGGGCTGGGGACACTGCAGGGACAGGCTGCAGAGCCCAGCCCAGCCCTAGGAACTCGCCCCACACCTCCAGCAGGACAAGGAATCCTTTCAAGCCAGCTCAGCACTTCAAGCAGTAAAAAACCCCTTCATCCCCGCATTTACAAAACAGTATTTGCAGAGCAGGCCAGTAAATTTCAACTGCTCTTCACCCAAAGCAAACAAGCCCACAAAGCCGTGCCAAGGAGCTCAGAGCAAACACAGCAACCCTCGCCTGCAGCTGGGCAGAGTCCAACCTGTGCCAGGCAGGGCCAGCACCCCGGGAGGGGAGGGGGTGCCCCGATGTGCAGGGAGATTGCAGCGCAGAGCAGCACACACAGAGCACCAGGAAATGGCACAGAGAGAACTCCCTGTGCTGTGTTCCCCTGCCCTCACCTCTGCCCGACCCGGGGACAGCCCGAGCTGCTTTCCTCGTGCTTCACATTTCCATCACAGAATCTCAGAATATCAGAATCCCAGAATCTCAGAATCCCAGAGTCACAGAATTTACAGAATTCACAGAATCCCAGAATTCACAGAATCACAGAATCTCAGAATATCAGAATCCCAGAATCACAGAATCTCAGAATCACAGAATTCTAGGTTGGAAGAGACCTCCAAGATCATCCAGTCCAACCCAACCCCAACACCTCAACTAAACCCTGGCACCCAGTGCCACATCCAGGCTTTCCTTAAACACATCCAGGGATGGTGACTCCACCACCTCCCCGGGCAGACCATTCCAGTCCTTTATCACCCTTGCTGTAAAAAACTTTTCCCTGATATCCAGCCTGGATTTCCCTTGGCACAGCTTGAGGCTGTGTCCTCTGGTTCTGTCAGTGCTGCCTGGAGAAAGAGCCCAAGCCCAGCTGAGCACAGGCAGCTTTCAGGGAGTTGTACAGAGCAGTTCCATGCTCCCGAGCAGGTGCTTGGGCAGTTGTTTATTCGGTTTTATTTTCTGTGACTGCTGCGTTTTGCCCCAAAACGCCACCCCCTCCCTTGCCAGCCCTCCCAGGTGAGGTTTGGGTTTCCCAGCTTCTGCTCTTCCCCAGATTATTCCCAGCATGCTGGAGGATTTCAGTTCCACTCCTGAAGCACAGCCAGGAGTTCCAAGTGCTGCTGTGTGCCTGGGGACCCCAGGAATATTCATTTAAGTCATTCTGGAACATTCATTTAACTCATTCTGGATATCTATTTAACTTGTTCTGGAACATTCATTTAACTCGTTCTGGATTATGCATTTAACTCATTCTGGAACATTCATTTAACTTCTATTTGCATTTTCGTTCTGGAATATTCATTTAACTCGTTCTGGAATATTCATGTAACTCATTCTGCAACATTCATTAACTCGTTCTGGAATATTCATTTAACTCGTTCTGGAATATTCATTTAACTCATTCTGGAACATTCATTTAACTCATTCTGGAATATCATTTAACTCATTCTGGAATATTCATTTAACTCGTTCCTCTCACACATCCACCAGGAGCCAGGGGCAGGGGGGAAGCAGAGCCCTCGCCCCAGCCAGGAGGAAGCAGACGAGCTGATAACTCCTGTCTGGCTGCAAGAGGGAGTAAAATCCCGAGCCATCCCATCTGCTGTGCAGCCAGGGAAACACCCCGGCATCATTTGCAAGCAGTCCCTGAGGATCAGGGCTGGGGAGGGCGGCAGCTGCTCTTACCCAGAGCCTGTGTTTGCTCTGGCACCCAAACCCAGACTGGGAGCTGTCAGCCTGGCTGGGGCCACATCCTGCAGCCCCCACCCCGGGGTGCTGCTGTGCTGGGCTCCTGCTGCTCCCTGGATGCTGCTCTGAGCACTCCCAGCCCTGCCAGCTCCTCTCCCAATATTTGGGCCCTTCAGAAGCCTCTGTAACACACGAATCTCCCCCAGCAATTTCTGTTCCCTGCCCTTCCTCCTCCGGGCTTCACACCCATTCCATTGGCTCTGCTCCATGGGTTTATCCCCGGCTGAATTAACGATTGTGCAGCCACCTTTAGGGATAAAAATATTCATTTTACTGCTTCCCAGAGCTCTCCTCTCCCCAAGGCAGGGCTCAGCCCACAGGAGATCAATCTCTTCAAGAACCAACAAGGAGCAAACCTGCAAAGCCCCGAAATGCAGATCATGTCACAAAAATCATCACTTCCACCAGCTCTCCTCAGCCCTGGGGAGGTTTTTGTGGCAATCCCATCCTGCCTCTCCTCTCCCAAGTGGAATTCCCTGGGAGAGGACGGGACACAGGTGGATCCAGCCCTGTGACACCCCACTGAGTCACCCCCACCGCCCTGAGGATGGCACGGAGCTTTTGCAAGGAGGATTTACATGAAACTGCCCAGGGCAAACAGCGCACAGGGAAAGCTGGCCTTGCAAAACCCTCTGCTCCCACTGCCATCCCTTTCCCCCATTCCACGTGCTCTCCTGCTTCCCGTGCTCCTGCTGCTGCTCCCAGAGAAGGATTTTCAGCAGTGGGAAGAGCAGCCCCCATTCCCAAGGAGCTGCAGCCTGGGGGGAGCTCTCTCCCTCTCACCCTGGGCTGACCCCAGGCAGTGCCCAGGGAAGCTCCCAGAGGGGCAGCAAACAAAATAATAAAACCACAAGAAATGAGGCTCTGCAGGAGAATTTGATTCTGTGAATTCAGCAGATCAGAAAATCTCCTTTTTTTTTTTTTGCCACACTCTCTGCACTGGGGCCAAATTTACCTCCCACCAAAGCAGCATCACTGAACATCCCTCCTACACATTCTCCTTTTCCTGCTGCTCTCCTCTTTGCCCTGAGCTCCCCTGTTCTGTTCCTCATTTTTCTCCCACTTCTGTTCCACTTTTATGGGAAGTATTTTACACAACAGCGTTCCAGAGCTGCAGCCCAGCGGGTGAGGATGAGCACGGGGAAGGGAACCCAAACTCCCACTCAGGCAGCACCCGTGACTCAGCAGGGCCAGGGAGGAGGAGGAGGAGGAGGAGGAGGAAGATGGAGTGGGCTTGGCAAAATCACAGCATGAGGGCATCAGAAATGCCAGTGAGATTTATCCCCTTCTCCAGGGGAGGAGCAGAAAAAAAAATCAGAAAAAAGAGTGGCCAGGCCTTGGGATAAGTTGCCCAGGGGGGTGATGCAGTCAGTGGATGTGGCAATGGTGGGGTGGTTCAGAGTCTCTTCCACCCTCGATAATCCTGGGGTTCTGTGATCTGCAAGGCAGATGGGGACAGGAGAGCCCATTCCCTTCTTTTGGTGGGATCCAGCTCACCTGGAGCACAGAATCCCAGAATCACAGAATCCCAGAATCCCAGAATTCACGAATCCCAGAATCACAGATCACAGAATCACAGAGTCACAGACTCCCAGAATCACCAGGTTGGAAGAGACCTCCAGGATCATCGAGTCCAACCCAACCCCAACACCTCAATCAACCCTGGCACCCAGTGCCACATCCAGGCTTTCCTTAAACACATCCAGGGATGGTGACTCCACCACCTCCCCGGGCAGACCATTCCAGTCCTTTATCACCCTTGCTGTAAAAAACTTTTCCCTGATCTCCAGCCTGGATTTCCCTTGGCACAGCTCGAGGCTGTGTCCTCTGGTTCTGTCAGTGCTGCCTGGAGAAAGAGCCCAAGCCCAGCTGAGCACAGGCACCTTTCAGGGAGCTGTGGGGAGTGATGAGGGCACCCCTGAGTCTCCTTTTCTCCAGGCTGAACAAGCCCAGCTCCCTCAGCCGTTCCTCACAGGGTTTGTGTTCCCAGCCCCTCCCCAGCCTCGCTGCCCCCTCTGGATGCTCTCAGGGGTGTCTGTGTTGCTCGTTTTGGTGGCTGGAAAAGCCCCCCTGAGTGGGGCCAGCCCTGGGAGCAGCCCTGGAGCCATCCCCGTGCAGGGACTCTGAGTCAGGATCAGCACCTTTAATTACTGCGTGCCTCACACCCCGGGTTTCGCCCCGGCCCCGGCTCTTCCTCCTTTCCCGAGGAGGTGGAAGGTGAGCGGAGGAATCGCTCCTGTTTCAGGGACAGGGAAATTCTGCCCTTGTCTGCAGCGCTGACCCCGCAGCTCTGCCCCAACAGCTCAGGCACCACAAAATCAGCCCAGAATTACTTCAAAATCAGCCTCAAAATGAGCATCAAAACCAGCCTTGAAATACTTCACAATCAGCTTCACAGCCAAGGGCGTGAAGGGCGAAAGGGGAAAAATCCAGGAAGGAGAGGAAAGAGGAACTCGAGCTGTTTTTTTCCTCATGTGATGTTATTGGAGGCGTTCAGCCAAAGTCACTCCAAGGAATCACAGCAGGGATGTGTCCCCAGCAGGGAAATGCCCTGTTCAGCAGTGAGGGGCTGCGAAAGGGGTCAGGAGAGACCAGCCCCCCCAGAGCCTTGGGCTTTTATGTCCCAGCTTTTCCAAGCAGGATCAGAAGCTGAACTGGAGCATTTTCACAAGGATGTTCCCTCTCTGGGGTTTTTCACATTTTTTGGAACTGTTTGGCCTTCAGGAAAAGCCTGGAGCAGAGCTGGCAGCAAGACTGGAGGCTCCTCCACATTTCCAGGTTTCTGCAAGCACTGCTCACCATCCAAGGGACACGGAATGCACAGAACTCGATGTCCAGCCCAGGGGTTCCTCAGGGACCTCCCCACTACCCATTTTAACCCCTTAAACTCGGCTCACCCCTTTATTTTCACCAGCTCTGCCCAAGGCTGGGCAGGCAGGAGGAAGTGAAGTGTCTGTATCAGTGAAACCTCGGGGGGGTGTGGACGTGTGACGGGGAGGAGAATATTTGCATTTACCTCATCAAAGCCCGGGGATAAAAGGGGCTGGGGAGGGTTTGGGCTGTCGCAGTGCCCAGGTGCAGTGGGTGAGCAGCAGGGACAAAGGGACCATGGCAGCTCTGCTCCTCTGGGCACCCCTGCTGCTGCTGGGGACAGTGGCTGCCCAAGGCCAGGCAGAGATGGACGGGTGCCTTCGGCTCTGGAATGCCACAGAAGGGAATTTCTCTGTGGAAATGACACCTGGGACCTACCAGGCCAACACAACCTACCAGGGTAAGGCAGGAGCCCTCAGATCCCCCCTGCCCTCTGGGGATCTCTGTCCCTGCTCCCCTGACTCCTGTGCTGCTCTCAGATGGGCTCCAACTGACATTCTTTTTCTACTCTAACTATTACATTAAATTAATAAATTCTTTTTAAAAATTTAATCATAAAATTTAAAAAATTTAATTAGTTTATATGATAAAATTTAACTATTTAATTATTTAATATAAATGAATTATTTTCAATGCATTTCATCAATTATTTGATGGGTAAACGCCGCTGTTGTCACCTCGTTGCTCCTATTTCATTGCTCTGCTCTCTACAGCTCAACCCCAAATTCTCCTTCACTCCTCAGGATGATTTTTATTTTCCCTCCCTTTATCTTTTTGCCTGAACTTGCACAGAAGGAGCCGAGCGCTCTTGAAAAGGCAGAACTTGGGGAAGTCGTTTTGTGGTTGTTCCCTTCCCTCCTGCCAGGCGCTTTGCTCTCCTCGGCGGCTGCTCACACAAAGGGGAAGGGCGGCTGAGATGCTGACAGTGCTCTGCAGGCAATGGATCTGAGGCTGCAGAGGGACGGGGCAGAGCAGCCTGACCCTGCATCCCTCTGCCCTGAGGCCCAGCAGAACCTCGGTGCTGAGGGAACAGCGGAGGAGGAGATCCTGATCCCTCCCTGCAGGGCAGGAGGTGTGCGGGCACAGATCCCACCCAGCCAGCACCCACAGCACTTGGTGGGGTTGGTTTTTATTGGGTTTCTTTTTTAATTTTTTTTAATTTTTTTTTAATTTGCTCACTGCAAATTATTTTAACTGTTATTTGAATTTTTTTCAATTTTTGGCGGCACAGAATTGAGGTTTGATGGCGGTTCCTGCCTCACATCAGCTCCTGGAGGTTCTGATGGTCTTTGGCAGCTTTTTGGGAGCAGGGCTGGCCTGGGGGGTGCTGGAGGCTGAGAGGGAAGTAAAGAGGTTTATCCTCTTGTGCTGGGGCAGGTAAAGGGATTTTCCTCTTGTTCAGGGGCAGGTAAAGAGGATTTTCCTCCGATGCTGGGGCAGAGCAGTTCTGGGGCAGGTAAAACAACCTCCCAGTACAGGAGGGTTTTTCCTCCTGTACCGGGGCACATAAAGGGTTTTTTCCTTTGTGCTGGGGCAGAGAAGTTCAGGGGCACGTAAAGGGTTTTTTTCCTCATGTGCTTGGGGCAGAGCAGTTCTGGGGCAGGGAAACGTGTTTTTCCTCCTGTTCAGGGGCAGGGAAAGGGAATTTTCCTCCTGTGCTGGGGAAGAGCAGCTCTGGGCCAGGGAAAGGGTTTTTTTTTCTCCTGTGCTGGGGCAGAGCAGTTCTGGGACAGGTAAAGGGGATTTTCCTCCTGTTCAGGGGCAGGTAAAGGGTTTTTTCCTCCTCTGCTGGGGGCAGAGAAGTTCAGGGGCAGGGAAAGGGAATTTTCCTCCTGTGCTGGGGCAGGGCTGTTCTGGGGCAGGTGAAGGGGTTTTTCTTCCTGTTCAGGGGCAGAGCAGTTCTGGGGCAGGGAAAGGGAATTTTCCTCTTGTTCAGGGGCAGGTAAAGGAGTTTTTCCTCCTGTGCTGGGGCAGAGTTCTGGGGCAAGTAAAGAGGTTTATTCCCTTGTGCTGGGGCAGGTAAAGGGGATTTTCCTCCTGTTCAGGGGCAGGTAAAGGGGTTTTTCCCCCTGTGCTGGGGGCAGGGCTGTTCTGGGGCAGGTAAAAGGGTTTTTCCTCCTGTACTGGGGCACATAAAGGGTTTTTTCCTCCTCTGCTGGGGGCAGAGAAGTTATGGGGCAAGGAAAGGGGTTTTTCCTCCTGTTCAAGGGCAGCTAAAGGGGATCTTCCTCCTGTGCTAGGGCAAAGCAGTTCTGGGGCACATAAATGAGTTTTTCCTCTTGTTCAGGGGCAGGGAAAGAGGTTTTTCCTCCTGTGCTTGGGGCAGAGCAGTTCAGGGGCAGGGAAAAGTATTTTTCCTCCTGTTCAGGGGCAGGTAAAGGGGATTTTCCTCCTGTGCTGGGGCAAAGAATTTATGGGGCGGAGAAAAGGGTTTTCCCTCTTTTTCCTCCTGTGCTGGGCCAGAGCAGTTCTGGGGCAGATAAAGAGGTTTTTCCTCTTGTTCAGGGGCAGGAAAAGTGTTTTTCCTCCTGTTCTGAGGCAGGGCAGTTCTGGGGCAGGTAAAGGTGTTTTTCTTCCTGTTCAGGGGCAGGTAACGGGGATTTTCCCCCTGTTCAGGGGCAGATAAAGGGGATTTTCCTCCTGTTCAGGGGCAGGTGAAGGGGTTTTTCCTCTTGTGCTGGGGCAGAGCAGTTCTGGGGCAGATAAAGGGGATTTTCCTCCTGTTCAGGGGCAGGTAAAGGGGTTTTTCCTCCTGTGCTGGGGCAGAGTTCCAGGGCAAGTAAAGGGGTTTTTCCTCTTGTGCTGGGGCAGGTAAAGAGATTTTTCCTCTTGTTCAGGGGCAGGTGAAGGGGATTTTCCCCCTGTGCTGGGGCAGGGCTGTGCTCAACCCCCTCTGTGCAGGCACGAGTGTCACGCAGGGTGACCCTGTGTGAGCAAACCCCGATGGCTCGGGGTCCTTGCAGCACAAAAATCTCAATTTGCCCACCCTGCTGTGTTGCAGTGACGATAAAGGACGCCAGGAACAGCAGCAGCCCGGGGCAGTACCTGCTGCAGGCCCTGTCCCCCCAGAACACCTCGGTGGGGCAGTGGAAGGAGGCACCCACGAGGAACTGCAGCTCTGTGGACACGGCGATGTTAAACACCTCACAGAGCACAGTTAACTGGACATCCCCCACCAGCAACCTGTCCTCTGTGCAAATGAGGTGAGGATTTACCCCCACCAGCAGCCTCTCCTCCAGGGCAGGGGCTGAGAAAAAACCTCCGGAGCCCCCCGGGTTTTCTCTCTCCCTTTAGCAAGGAAAATTGTGCTGCCAAATCCTCCCGGGTGCTCCGGGAGTTTGAGGCTGCTCCCCTAGGCAGAAATGCAGATTAATTCTGTGGAAATGGCCCGGCTGATGGGAAATGTTTGTCCTGATGGGAAATGTTTGTCCGAGGGCAGCAGAGCCCTCAGCCTGTTCAGCCTCAGCTACAGGAGTTAGGACACCCCAGCCCCTGGCAGGAGCAATTAGTTAATTAACTGCTTCCCAGTTAATTGCCACCCAGCCACCAGGCATCCCCATGCCAGCCCAGAAATGTGATGAGAAGCTATTTCAGATGTTAAAAATACCCCCCAAAAAGCTCAGTGTGGCTGGAGGGGAACATAAGCGAGCTGAGGATGGCTCCAAAATTCATAGAATTTCTAGGTTGGAAGAGAAATTCAAGGTCATTGAGTCCAGCCCAGCCCTAACACCTCAACCCTGGCACTGTGTGACATATCCAGTTTTGTTTGAACACACACAGGGGTGGGGACAATTCCTGTCCCTTCACCTGCTCTCAATGTCCCCTTTCCATCCCCACACGAGACTCTGCTTCTCTCCTCTGAGCTTGTTTTCCTCCCTCCTCCACAGGGTCTATCTCAGCCTCTCTGATAACACCACCGAGCTCAAGACTTTCATGCTGAACAGAGGTAAATAATCTTCATTTCCAGCATTTAGGGCAGGACACACCCAGCAGGGGCTTCACTCGAGCTCTGGGCTTTGGGGAGAGGGGGATTGAGCTGAAGGATGTCCCATATCTCCAACACGCAGAGACAGAGGGGTTTCAGGTTAAAATTCCAATTTAAAACCTTGGAAAGGTTTCTAATTGGAATTATAAAAAATATAATTATAAAAATAAAAATTAATATATAATATATACTATATAATATATACTATATAATATATACTATATAATATATACTATATAATATATACTATATAATATATAATATATAATATATAATATATAATATATAATATATAATATATAATATATAATATATAATATATAATATATAATATATAATATATAATATATAATATATAATATATAATATATAATATATAATATATAATATATAATATATAATATATAATATATAATATATAATATTATTGTATTATTATTTAATAATTATCATTTTTAATTATTTTAATATTTTTATTTTAATTATTTTAATTATTTTAATATTTTTAATATTAAATTATTTTTAATTTAATATTAAATTAATAATATTTTTATTATTAAATAAATAATATTTTAATTATTTAAATAAAAATTAATATTAAATTATTTTTAATATTAAATAATTTAAAAATAATATTATAAAATATTTTAATAATTTTAATAATATTAATAATTAAATAATTTATTAGCATAAATTAATTTATGATAATATTATTATATATATAATATAATATATATTATATATATATATATATATGATATATATATATAATATATAATATATAATATATAATATATAATATATAATATATAATATATAATATATAATATATAATATATAATATATAATATATAATATATAATATATAATATATAATATATAATATATATATTATATATATATTATATATTATATATTATATATTATATTATATTATATATTAACACTGCAGGAAATACAGGCCTGATGAGACAGCAGAAGGTCTTAAGCTTAATAAGGGTATTGTGTATTGTTTATATATAATATATTTTTATATATATATAAATATATTATATAATAATATATATTATATATTATATATTATATGTAATACGTAATACGTAATACGTAATATATAATATATAATAAATATATAATAATTATGTAATTATTAGAAAACCTCCTTTTTGCTTTAAGGGATGTGAAACAGCCACAAACCAGAGGCCAGGGTTATTTTTTCTGCAGGGCCTGGCACAGGAATGGATGGGGAGCTGTGCTGTGCTCTCAGGGAGGGGTTCTGGGGCTCCACAGAACCCCGGGCAGGAGGATGAGGATGAGGATGAGGATGAGGATGAGGATGAGGATGAGGATGAGGATGAGGATGAGGATGAGGATGAGGATGAGGATGTGTTCAGACACCCCACTCCTTCCCAGAGGGTTTGAGCCCCCACATTTCTGCGAGATCAGTTAAACACAACCTCCTGCATGTGGGAAACACTAAAAGTAAAAAGGATTTTTAGGAGCTGCAAAAGCAAGCCCTGAACAGAAAAAACTGAGAACTCAGAATGTGCTGCAACTGGAAAAGGTTTGGAACTAGAAAAGATCCAGTAGTAAATAGAAATACAGCAGACAAGGACATGCGAAACAAAGGCTGAGTTTCTGGGTTTGGCTTAGATAAACAAAAAAATAGGCCTGACAAGATGGTAGAAGGTCTTAAGCTTAATAAGAGTATTGTGTACTGTTTACAGAAAATATAATAGATATATTATATTATATATATATATATTATATAATTATAATATATTATATTATATATATAATATATAATATTATATATATAATAATATAGATATTTAATAATAATGTTATTATATATAATTTAATATAATATATATTATATATTATAATATAATATTAATATATAATATTATATATAATATAATATATATTATATTATAATATATAATAATTATATTTATATATATATTTTATATATATTTTATATATATACACAAATGGCCATTGCTTGAGACAGGTGAACACGTGCTATAATTAATTTGTTAAAACAACAATCTGTAAGCTTTAACAATGCACTGTTGGCTAAAAAGTTCTTAAGATGCTGCTGCCTTGGGAAGGGTAACCTGAAACAGAGGCTGGGCAAAACCAGAGAATAAAATCAGGATTTATTAAAAGGTCTCCAGGATCCACCCTGGGCATTACAGAAGCCTGGGCAAGGCTGCACCCAGGGTGGGCTGAGAGTGGTAACAAAGATGGCCCTGCAGACACGAGATTTTACCATTTTATAAGTTTAGGTCTATTTGCATTTTGGGGTCCAATTGTCCAATTCCAGCCCCAGGCCGTGAGGTCCCATCCTTGTTCCACCCCTCAGCCCATCGTTGTTTGTGTTTTGGGGCTGAAAGTTGTCCTTGGTCTGCAGCAGAAATGGATTTGTTTTGTTTCACTGCTCCTTAGAAGGAGCTTAGCACAGTTCCTAATATGAGGCTTCATCCCTGGGCAGCACAGAATGTGAAAATCTAAAAGCTGAGGCATCATGCTCTGTAAAAAAGAAATCTGCAGCTTGCTGTGAGCTCTTGCTCTCTCTCATTTACCTCTGCTGTAATGAGAGTGATTAATTAAAGACTGAGAGCAGCCCCAACCCTAACCCTGGAGAAGGTCTCAGCCAATCCTTTGGATTTGTAATGGAATTTTTTTCCCATTGCAGGGGCAGCGAGCACCACGTCCCCCATCACCCCGCACAACTCGGGGTGTGGTGCTCGGGGCAGTTCCCTCCTCCCGGCCGCGCTGCTGCTGCTCACGGCAGCGCTGCTCTCCTAAGGACGGGATGCGCACCCGGCCCCTCGGGGCTGCGCTGCTTCACTCAGGGAAACTCTTCTCTGCTGGGTTTTGGGGTGATAAATGCACTTCCACACGGAATGAACGAGAAAGTTTTGTGTGAGCGCCCAGCTGATCCTCCCGCTGCTCCCCTCAGCAAAAGGAAAGATTTCACAGCGGGGATTTTCAGTTAAATATTTCACAGCTGGGGTTTTTTTCAGGTTTTCAGTTGGGTCTGAAAACCCTCTGGGCTGATTTTTCAGACATGAAAATGGGTGAGCAGAGCACTCGTGAATCCACGATCTCCTCAGCTCCTGGGATTCTGTGAAGCAATAAAAAATTCTGAGAATTCCTGCTCTCCTCAAGGCCCTGAAGCTGCTGAGGAGCTCCAGGAGGGGTCTGGGTTTGCCTCTCCATCCCCTCCCCGCTGTTATTTGGTCCAAAAATCCCCTAAATTTTGTAAATTACAAAGTTTCGCTTTGTTTTCCTTTTTTTTTTTTTTATTTTTATTTTTCTGGAAAGGCAAAATGGGCATTTTTTCTTCCTTTTTAAAAATTTTTTTTAATCAACAGCTGATTTTTGTGCGGGCCAATGGATGTCTTGATTTCATTGTTGTTGTTTGTATTTTTTTTACAGGCAAAACGTTTATTTAGAAATGTTGCAACTTGTGGGAAGCAATTTTTTTTTTTCTTAAACTAATCTAAATAAAAGAAAGAATTAAAAATTGATGTTCTTGCACCTCCCATTATTTCCTGGCTTGGTTGTGATTGAAATGATTCTGAAATATTTGGCTTTGATCCCAGAGATGAGCACATAAAGGCACAAGAAGAAATTGTGCCTGCCCATTTCTATTTCTCAGGAATTCAGGAAAAAAAATTCCCTGTCCATTTCTATTTCTCAGGAATTCAGAAGAAAGTTTTCCCTGCTCATTTATGTATCTCAGGAATTCAGGAAAAAATTTTCCCTGCCCATTTATATTTCTCAAGGATTCAAGAAAAATTTTGCTTGCCCATTTATATTTCTCAGGAATTCAGGAAAAGTTTTGCTTGCCCATTTATATTTCTCAAGGATTCAGGAAAAAAATTGTGCCTGTCCATTTCTAGTTCTCAGGAATTCAGAAGAAAGATTTCCCTGCCCATTTCTATTTCTCAGGAATTCAGGAAAAAATTTCCCTGCCCATTTCTATTTCTCAGGCACTCAGACATCAGGTCTAAGAGGGAAATTTTTTTAAAATTCCCACAGAATTGTCTGAAATATTATCAGTAAAAGCTGACAGTTGTGGTTGAGCACCTCCTAAGGCTGGTTTGGCTCTCAGGTTGAGATATCACTCAACTCTTGTTGGTTCAAATTGTACAAAAGCCATGGTTTGCCTCAAAAAAATAAAGGCAATTCTCCCTCTCAAGGCCTCGGTGTAAATTCCATTTGTTTCATCCCAATTTCCACTTCTTTCCCTGTTTCCTGATGGGTTGTGGAGGGATTGGGTTGTAGAGCCAGAATTCCCCAGCACAATTTCACCGATGAAATCCCAGCCTGCAGCTCTGCGTTCATGGAATATTCCTGCAGAATTTCACAGAAATGAATTTTTTAGTGCCCAGCCAGTAAATTCGGCGTCTGTTCAGCAGGCAGGGTAATTAGCAGAGATAGGGACACGTTTTATCTCCTGCACAACACCCAATAAAATCCTAATTAGCGCTGGAAATTACCGCTCCATTCCAATCTCTTTGTTGATCCATCCACCTCCTGAGATTGCAGCCGTGGATGATAAATATGAGATTGCATTTAAACATCTCCGTGGCACCTCCCACGGCCCAGATCATCCCGAGGTGGCTCCTGCTGCCTTGTCCCACCCTTGAGTCCCAGCAGTGGCATTTTCACTCATTGAGCAGCAAAAATGAACATTTCCTTTTACACCTCTCTCCGTTTTCCCTGCTAAAAATTTAATTCCCAAACATAACCAGGCAGAATTCTGGCTCTGAGGATCTCCCAGATGAGCTCTGAGGCCAAAATCTTCAGGCCACAGCTATGAAATCCTGAGTTATCCGTGAGCAGAAAGTGTTGCTGGCAGTACTGAGCTCTTAAAACATTGATTAATCATAAACAGAGTTTGTCATAACAGAGTTCATCGTAAACAGAGGTGGATAGAGCCCCATTAAAAATCTTCCCACCCCTCCACTGACTCCCTGTGATCCCTGAGGTTTTAATTGTTGTGCAATTGTTGTGACCTTTCAGGGCTGTCCTGTCACCTGAACAGTTCTCCTTCAAAGCATTTCATCACTCAGTAACCCAGTCAGAGTTTAATGTTTAATTCAGAGCGTTCATTCCCTCCCATAAACCTTCCCTCTCTCCGCTGGGAATTTGGAATTCCACTGAGAATTCCCTGCAGAGCTCCGGAGCGCTCTGAGCAGGATGAGGGAGAGCCCCCAGTGTGACCCCAACACCAGCTCCAGCCTTGGTGTTTCCAGCCCCTTTCACCCAAACCCTGCCCAGCCACCCGAATTATTCCCGAATTATTCCTGAATTATTCCCAAATTATTCCCGATTTATTCCTGAATTATTCCCGATTTATTCCCGATTTATTCCTGAATTATTCCCGATTTATTCCTGAATTATTCCCGAATTATTCCCGAATTATTAGTGAATTATTCCTGAATTATTCCCGATTTATTCCTGATTTATTCTTGAATTATTCCCGAATTATTCCTGAATTATTCCCGATTTATTCCTGAATTATTCCCGATTTATTCCTGAATTGTTCCCGAATTATTCCTGATTTATTCCCGGTTTATTCCCGATTTATCCCAAATTTATTCCCGAATTATTCCTGATTTGTTCCTGAATTATTCCCGAATTATTCCCGATTTATCCCAAATTTATTCCTGAATTATTCCCCATTTATTCCTGAATTATTCCCGAATTCTTCCCGATTCATTCCCAATTTATTCCAACTTTATTCCCGATTTATCCCCATTTCCCCGGAGCTGCAGACATTTCAATCCCAGAGATCAGGATGACCCACACGGACGGATCCCCGAGGTGCACAGAGCAGCGAACACAAACTCCCGGGCTGTCCTGGGGCTTTGCCAGGGCTGCTGAGCTGCGCAAATTCCCAGGAGTTGGGGCTGCTTTTCCTGCCTCGGTGCCAATAAAAGCACCGGGCTGTGCTGTACCCATGTACGTTTGTTTGCTGGGTTTTTGCCAGCAGCTGAACGGATTCCTGCTCTGATAAAGACACCACATGATGCCTTTGAGTGTCATGACTCACTGAAGGGCTCTGTGAATCAGCAGCACCGGCTGGATTTTACATCATTTCAGCAGTGACGCAGCCATGGAGCAGCAGGAGGGCCCAGAGCAGCTGCAAAACCTCCCTGGATGGAGCCCACGCTGAACAAAAATGACCAAATCCACATTTGGGGGGAGAAAAAAGCAGGGAAGGGGCAAAGGTGTCAGCAGAGCGTTCATTTTATCCAAGGCACTGAGCACTCTCTGCTTGGCTGGCACTGCGAGGAACCTGCAGCCAAATATTCCACAAAGCACCACCTTTAGGAAGGAAAAAATCCCAAATGCTCATCTTTAGGAAGGAAAAAAATGCCCAAAGAACAAGCTTTAGGAAGGGAAAAATCCCAAAAGAACATCTTTAGGAAGGAAAAAATCCCAAAGCAACACCTTTAGGAAAGAAAAAATCCCAAAAGAACACCTTTAGGAAGGAAAAAATGCCCAAAGAACAACCTTTAGGAAGGAAAAAAATCCCAAAGCACTTCCTTTAGGAAGGAAAAAATCCCAAAACATCACCTTTAGGAAGGGAAAAATCCCCCAAACACAACCTTTAGGAAGGAAAAAATCCCAAAAGAACATCTTTAGGAAGGAAAAAATCCCCAAAGCATCACCTTTAGGAAGGAAAAAAATCCCCAAAATACCTCCTTTAGGAAGGGAAAAATCCCCAAAACACAACCTTTAGGAAGGAAAAAAATGCCCAAAGCAAAACCTTTAGGAAGGGAAAAATCCCAAAGCATCACCTTTAGGAAGGGAAAAATGCACAAAACACCTCCTTTAGGAAGGAAAAAATGTCCAAAGCAACACCTTTAGAAAGGAAAAAATCCCAAAAGCACATCTTTAGGAAGGAAAAAAATGCCCAAAACACAACCTTTAGGAAGGGAAAAATCCCCAAAGCTGGAACTCCCGGGGCAGAGATTTTTCCCAACTATTCAGGTTGGAATATCCCTCCCTTTTCTCACTCTTCCCTTTTTTGAAGCTCTCCCGAGAAGTTTGAACCAGGCCAGGGGACAGCACAGAACTGTCCTCGGGTAAAGCAGGTAAATTTTACATTCCAAAGCAGTTTTAGAGCCAGCCCAGGTGTATTTTTGGCAGTGCAAACCCCACTTCAGCTCAGCCTGGAGCAGAGCGTGCCCAAGGTAAGCAGTCAGGCAAGCTCCATTAAACCTCCCCAAAGGGGCTCTTTGCTCCCATTATTCAAATACCCCATTTCCCTCTAAATTGCTGCCCTGCTAATCAGGGGTTTGGGTTTTTTAATTATATGCATCAGGTTATTTTTGGTGGCCATTCCCAATTATTGCTCATGTGACACAGGGAATCACACACAGCACTGTCACTGTCACTGTCACTGTCATGTCACTGTCACTGTCACTGTCACTGTCACTGTCACTGTCACTGTCACTGCTGCCTCTGGCCAGGCCCTCAATTGATGGCCTTGAACCACAGGAATGTGCAATAACCATTCCCTCAGCTTCCCTCAGCTTTCCCAGCGTGCCTCCAACTCCAGGAATATCCAGGATAATTGTGGCAGTGTCCATTTAAACTCCGCTCACAGCCTCATCCAGCTGCAACAGCCCCCACTGGATTTGGGGTTGATTTAAGGGTTGATTTTAGGGTTGATTTTAGGGTTTACTCTTAAAAATTCTCTGCACTCCCTCCCCAGGGCTCTGCCACCACTGGGGCTGTGACATTCCCACTGCAGCTTCCTCAGTTTTCCCTTTGGCTCTCCAGTTTGGCTCAGAAGTGATTTTTTTTATCGTCCACTTTATTTTATTTTATTTTATTTTATTTTATTTTATTTTATTTTATTTTATTATTTATTTATTTTATTGCCCACTTTTTTATTACACACAGAGAAAGATCTGCTGGCCACAGGAAGAAATGTGCCTGCAGCACAGGAAATCAACTGATAAGAAGCAAAAAAAGAAAAGATAACACAGTTTCCACTCAAAAATGCTTCTCTGCTTGATCAAGAAGCAAAGCAGCACCAAAATTCACATTATTAAATATCATAAATTAATATTTAATTAGAGAGAAATGAAAGACTTTTGTGAT
Source organism: Acrocephalus arundinaceus (assembly GCA_021534815.1). NCBI lineage: Eukaryota > Metazoa > Chordata > Aves > Passeriformes > Sylviidae > Acrocephalus > Acrocephalus arundinaceus. The sequence continues at coordinate 1,848,647 of JAJEOU010000680.1, forward strand.
TTTGCCAGGCCACCTCCTCTCTCCAAAGCTGCTTTATTTACCACGACACCAACTCTGAATTTCACATCAGCTGCGTGGCTCAGCATGGCAAAACAGGAAGGTCTCAAGGAAAAGCAGAGAAACCAACCCATTCTGAGAACCCACGCTGTGCTCAGGAGGCACAAACACAAAACACAGTTGTGAAATATCTGCACTCATCCTGATGTAACACAGGAGACACCGAGCAGGGCTGCAGGAATTCTGGAGTTTTTCTCCTGGGCAGGAATTTCACTTCACAATTGTTTCCTCTCCCTTGTAAACCACCACGTTCTGCTCTGTCTCGTGCACCTCCACCTTGTAGAGGATCCCCTGGGGCAGCAGCTTCTGGAGGCTGTCCCAGATGAACACGGCCACGTTCTCCGTGGTGCTGGGGGGGAACAGCAGGGTCAGCAGGGAGGGCAGGATGGATTCGAGGCAGCTGCAGCCAGGATGGGCTGGGGGGATGCTGAGGTGACCCCTGGATGAAGTGGGGCTTGTGCCATCCCAGCAAAGGCGGCTGGAATGGGGTGGGGTGGACAGGCCCTGGGCAGGCTGATGTGACAAGGGCCAGCAGGGCTGGGCACGGGCGTGCTCAGCACACAGGGAAAAGCTGCTCTGCCCAGGCAGGATTCCCTGGAGACTGCCCCAAACCCCCCAGGAGCCCCCATCACCCACCTCACCACCTCAGAGAAGTAGGGCACGTCCTTGTCCAGGTTTTTGTGGTCAAGCGGCTCCATGATCGCTTCCTGCAGAGAGGGGAGGTGACAGCCCTGTCCCTGCCTGCCCTGGGGCTCAGATAAACCAGGCAGCAGGATGGGGAAAAAGGGAAAGAGCCCCAAGCCCAGCTGTGGAATTCCCAGCTGGAGACGTGGCACTGCCTCACACAACAGAGCGAAGGCATTTAAGTCTTCAATTATTCCTTAATTTTTTTTTATGTCCTCAGCTCACCACGTCTCCATGCTGGTACCAGACAAAGTGCTGAGCTCAAATCAATTCTCCCATGGGATTGGAAGGCAAACTGGGCTGTTTTTACCTGCATGTATTCCTTCAGGTCTGTCAGGTTCATCACCATCCCCGAGACCGGGTCAATCTGCAGGGGAAGCACACGGGACATTGGGAGCCAGGCAGGAATAGCTGTGCTCAGGTCACCTGAGCCACCAGGAAAACATCCTCCCACTGCCACAAGCTCCAGCTCCACCCCTGTGGTGTCCCCAAGGGTTGGATACAGCCTGGGAACAATTCCAGAGGTTCCACTCCCTCCTAGAAGCTGACAGCAAGGAGAAACCCTCCCTGGAAGTGTCTTTAAGTGTGATGATAAAAGCATGAAAAGAGAATTAAACTGCAAATCCTTGCTGTGAACAGGGCAATGGCCATGGAAAAGCTTCTCTAGTGATGAGCACAGAGTTTCTGGAATACTCTGGTGAATCCAGGCGTGGAGCCAGAGCTGGGGGGGTTCTGCCACATGGAGGAACAGGAAAATGATGCTGGGTGCACTCACCTCTCCTCGCACAGTGACCACAACTGAAAAAAGAAAAGATCAGATCACTGTGATGTCCATGGAGCCAAACCCAAACCTGCTGCTGCTGGGGACACACAGCCCATTCCCTGCACACTCAGGAGTGGGATTGTTTTTAGAAAATGAGGGGATGCTCCATAAAAACAATGGCTCAGAGGCACAAAAATCCTTCCCCAAGGTCCCCTGCCCAGGCAGGTGGAGATAAGCCCATCTCTCCTGATAAAGCAGCTCCTCAGCAGAGGTTTTGGGGTGCCAACAACACAGGGAGCCACTCCAGGAACTGGAGAGATCTAATTCTGTGTGCTCGGGGTGTGGAAAGGGAAGAACTTGTGGAAAAAAACATTCAAATCATGTTTACAGCCTGGTTAATTTGCATGGCTTTTGCTTAGAAAAATCTCCATTCCAGTCATAATGACTCTGCAGAGTGTAAATGAGCACATTTGATGAAAGAATTGGCATTTGAAGATAAATATTTATTATCTATTCAGCTGAAAAGATGGCAAACCCATGCTGTGGTTCAACCCCCTGCTGCTGAAATTTCCTTTTAATTCTTAACAAAAACACAAACCCTAAAAAAAACACTAAAAAAAACCCTAAAAGCTGTCTCAGGCTGCTGAGGATGAGTGGCCCAACCCTCCTGGGGGTTATCCCCACCCTGAGAGCAGCATCACTCCCTGGGCACGGATGGAAATCAGCTCCCCACCTTTGTAGTTGTGTCCGTGGCCATTTGGGTTGTTGCACTTCCCAAACAGCTTCAGGTTCTCCTCATCGCTCAGGGATTTGCTGTGGGAAAGGCAGGCAGGGCACGTCAGGATCTGTTCCAGGTGTTCATGGATTCACCCAACTCTGTTACCCTGATTTTTCTGATGTTTTCATAGGTTCTGAACTCTTTCTCATGCGGGTGTTATAAATAGAAGTAACATTTATGTTAAATATTGGTTGTGTTTAATATCCTCCTCCTGAGGAGGGAACAATTGTCTTTGAACAATTGTCAATTTGTCTTGACTTCTGGTTTGACCAATGTGGTTGGAAAGGTGGCAAACCTTAATCTCCAATCCACTGTCTGGGATCAAACACTATAAATGTTAGAGTCAGAGAAATAAATATGCCCTGACAACTGGAACAGAGCCTGTGTCTTCTTTTCATGTCCTATTGTTACACAATTCTGCTTTCCAGCTCCCCATCTATTCCCTCTCCCACATTTACCCACCAGCTCAGGAGGCACAAACACACAGGAGTTTGGTCCGTGCAAAGATGTTGTTGATACCAGTGAATCTTTTTATTTTGCTGTGGTTTTGTGTCTGTTTCACAGCAGCTGCCTGACAGCACTGCTGGATAAATGTTCAACATCTGGGCCCAAAATCACTCAGGCCTGGAGCAATCTGCACGTTTGGGTTTATTAATAATTAACAAAGCCTTTTTTAGGGAGCCTCTCCAAGAAGTACAAAGGAATTCTCTCAGAATCTTCCCTTTTAAGCAACCCAGGGGCTCCCCCAGTGTTTCAGGTCAAGGCACATTTTGGGAACATCACAGAATCCCAGATCACTGAGGCTGGGAAAGAACTGTGAGATCCTGGAGCCCAACCAGCACTGAATGCCAGTCCAGGGGTTCCTCGGGCACCTCCAGGGATGGGGACTCCCTGGGCAGCCCCTGCCAAGGCCTGGCCACCTTTTCCATGGAAAATTCCAGCCTGAACCCGTCTGGCACAGCTCCAGGCTGTTTGCCCTCATCCAATCGCTCCCAGCCTGAGAGAGGAGGCCGAGCCTAAAATCTTCTTTGAGGCAATTCCAGGTCAAGGCACACTTAAGGAATAAATCAGTTTTGGGGGGAAAACAGCAGATCCGGGGGGCACAGGGAGATGTTTCCAAACCGAAAGCGCCGCTGGCTCTGTTCAAACACGGAACTGCAGCCGGGCACTGACGGATCCTGCGGGAAGGGGCTGAGCCAGGGAGGGAACCGGGAAGCGCAGGGCGGGCTCGGAGCCTCCTCCCGGCGGGGCTCCCCGGTGCGGGGCCGCTCACCTGTGCAGGCGGTGACAGGCGCTGAAGGTGACGGAGCGCGACAGCCGCGCCAGGCGGGCGGAGCGCGGCGACATCGCGGGGACGCACCGGGGACGGAGCGGGGACGGAGCGGGGCGGCTTCAGCCCGGCCCCGGAGGCGGCTCCAGCCCGGCCTCATCCCGGCCCCGGGGCGGCTCCAGCCCATGGGATCCGCCCGCCGAGCCCCGGGGATGCTCCGGTCCCTCCGTGCCGGTGATGGATGCGGGGATGCTCCAGTCCCTCGGTGCCGATGTTGGATCCAGGGATGCTCCGGTCTCTCCGTGCCGGTGTTGGACCTGGGGATGCTCCAATTCCTCTCCCCGTGTTCAGCTCCGGGGGTGCTCCAATCCCCCGGTGCCGGTGTCGGATCCGGGATGCTCCAGTTCCTCCGTGCCGGTGATGGATGCGGGGATGCTTCAATCCCGCCGTGTTCAGCCCCGGGAATGCTCCAATTCCTGCTCCAGTTCAGCCCCGGGGATGCTCCAATCCTCCGGTGCCGGTGTTTTACACGCGGATGCTCCAACGGCCCCATGTTCAGCCCTGGGGAATCCCTGCTCCAATCCCCCCGTGTTTGGCCCTGGAATGTTCCGGTCCCTCCGTGCCGCTGATGATTGCGGGGATGCTCCAATTCCTCCCCGTGTTCGGCCCCGGGACGCTCCTGTCCCTCCGTGTCGGAGTTGGGCCCCGGGATGGTCACGGACATACCTGAAGGATGCACCCCGGTGATAACATCCATGGAGTTCAAGCAGAGGAATCCTCAAAGTGAGGTGATTTTCAGAAAGCTTTGGGAGAACGGGATTGGATTTCTCAGCGCTGCAGGGTTTGAATGCGCATTCCCTCAATTCCTGGGAATTCCTGCGGATAACGGAGTGAATCTGTCCGTTTGTCAGGCTGGGAAAACTGCAAGGGCAGGATCTGTGTGAGAGGAGCGGGATCTGTGTGACAGGAGCAGGATTCCTGTGAGAGGAGCAGGATCTGTGTGACAGGAGCAGGATCTGTGTGATAGGAGTAGGATCTGTGAGAGAGGAGCAGGATCTGTGTGACAGGAGCAGGATCCGTGTGAGAGGAGCAGGATCTGTGTGACAGGAGCAGGATCTGTGAGACAGGAGCAGGATCTGTGAGACAGGAGCAGGATCTCAGTGAGAGGAGCAGGATCTGTGTGACAGGAGCAGGATCTGTGTGAGAGGAGCAGGATCTGTGTGAGAGGAGCAGGATCTCAGTGACAGGAGCAGGATCTGTGTGAGAGGAGCAGGATCTGTGAGACAGGAGTAGGATCTGTGTGACAGGAGCAGGATCCGTGTGAGAGGAGCAGGATCTGTGTGACAGGAGCAGGATCTGTGTGACAGGAGCAGGATCTGTGTGACAGGAGCAGGATCCGTGTGAGAGGAGCAGGATCTGTGTGACAGGAGCAGGATCTGTGTGACAGGAGCAGGATCTGTGAGACAGGAGCAGGATCTGTGTGAGAGGAGCAGGATCTGTGTGAGAGGAGCAGGATCTGTGTGACAGGAGCAGGATCTGTGAGAGAGGAGCAGGATCTGTGTGACAGGAGCAGGATCTCAGTGAGAGGAGCAGGATCTGTGAGACAGGAGCAGGATCTCAGTGAGAGGAGCAGGATCTGTGTGACAGGAGCAGGATCTGTGTGAGAGGAGCAGGATCTGTGTGAGAGGAGCAGGATCTGTGAGACAGGAGTAGGATCCCTGTGAGAGGAGCAGGATCTGTGTGAGAGGAGCAGGATCTGTGTGACAGGAGCAGGATCTGTGTGAGAGGAGCAGGATCTGTGTGACAGGAGCAGGATCTGTGTGAGAGGAGCAGGATCTGTGTGAGAGGAGCAGGATCTGTGTGACAGGAGCAGGATCTGTGTGAGAGGAGCAGGATCTGTGTGACAGGAGCAGGATCTGTGAGACAGGAGCAGGATCTGTGTGAGAGGAGCAGGATCTGTGTGAGAGGAGCAGGATCTGTGTGACAGGAGCAGGATCTGTGTGACAGGAGCAGGATCTGTGTGACAGGAGCAGGATCCGTGTGAGAGGAGCAGGATCTGTGTGAGAGGAGCAGGATCTGTGTGAGAGGAGCAGGATCTGTGAGACAGGAGCAGGATCCCTGTGAGAGGAGCAGGATCTCAGTGACAGGAGCAGGATCTGTGAGACAGGAGCAGGATCTGTGTGACAGGAGCAGGATCTGTGTGACAGGAGCAGGATCTGTGTGACAGGAGCAGGATCTGTGTGACAGGAGCAGGATCTGTGAGAGAGGAGCAGGATCTGTGTGAGAGGAGCAGGATCTCAGTGACAGGAGCAGGATCTGTGGGACAGGAGCAGGATCTGTGTGAGAGGAGCAGGATCCCTGTGAGAGGAGCAGGATCTGTGAGAGAGGAGCAGGATCTGTGTGAGAGGAGCAGGATCTGTGTGAGAGGAGCAGGATCTGTGAGACAGGAGCAGGATCTGTGAGAGAGGAGCAGGATCCCTGTGACAGGAGCAGGATCTGTGAGAGAGGAGCAGGATCTGTGTGACAGGAGCAGGATCTGTGAGAGAGGAGCAGGATCTGTGTGACAGGAGCAGGATCTGTGAGAGAGGAGCAGGATCCCTGTGAGAGGAGCAGGATCTCAGTGACAGGAGCAGGATCTGTGTGAGAGGAGCAGGATCTCAGTGACAGGAGCAGGATCTCAGTGACAGGAGCAGGATCTGTGAGACAGGAGCAGGATCTGTGAGAGAGGAGCAGGATACCTGTGAGAGGAGCAGGATCTCAGTGACAGGAGCAGGATCTGTGTGACAGGGGCAGGATCTGTGTGACAGGAGCAGGATCTGTGAAAGGAGCAGGATCTGTGTGACAGGATCAGGAACCCTGTGAGAGGAGCAGGATCTGTGACAGGAGCAGGATCTGTGAGAGAGGAGCAGGATCTGTGTGAGAGGAGCAGGATCTCTGTGAGAGGAGCAGGATCTCAGTGAGAGCAGCAGGATCTCAGTGAGAGCAGCAGGATCTCAGTGACAGGAGCAGGATCTGTGTGAGAGGAGCAGGATCTCTGTGACAGGAGCAGGATCTCAGTGACAGGAGCAGGACACAGAGGAGCTGCTGAGGTGGCAGAGCACAATCTCTGTGCCCAGCCCAGGCAGGGGCTACGTGCTGCAGGAGCAGAGCTTTGAATACCTTGGGGACACAGCACATTCCCCTGGGACTGTTTGAAGCCAGATGTGCAACGGAGCCTTTCTGTGTGAAATATCTTGAATTTTGTTCATCACAAAATCAATCACGTTGCTGTGCTCAGTCACACTGTCCAGCACTTGCAAGGAGCTGTCCCAGACCCTCATCCAGTGCTCCCCAACACCTCCCCAGAGTTGGTGTTGGCATCAGCAGCCCGGGGGGCTGGCAGGGGCATTGCCAGTGCCCGGCACAGCCCTCATGGTTACAGGGGAGAGCAATGACAGATTTGTCTTTACAAACCAGCAGTGGGGCTGCTGGTAGGTAAAACCAGCACTGAGGGGTAAGAGAAACAATCCCACTGATTGATGAATGGAAAAGAAGATTTTTGCCTTTCCAAATAAACCATAGGTTTGCTGATAGATTAACTTGGATATTGAAAGGTGAAAGAAACAATGGGGAAAACTCATAAATCCCATCAGAATTAAAAATTTGGGGGGTTATACATTAAAAGGGGAATTTAGGGTCTTAGGCACTCCGGAAGTCTGCACCTCTCAAGTGCCTCAGCCAATGAAGAAAGAGAGAGGGAAATGGGGCCGGGAAATTGGGATAAAAAGGAGGCTGTGTCCTCTGAAAATTGGAGAGACCCCATTGGAAATGCCCCGTGGCCTCTCCCTTTATGGGAATAAAGTAACAGGACTCCTCTGGCTCCTGTTTGGACACAAACCCCTGGCGTTTGTGGGTTAATTTTCCCAATACAGGGAAACCTTTAAATACACACTCCAAGGCACATACTGAGAAAAAAGATTCCCCAGCCACAGCTACTTCGGTTACTTTATGGAGATCTGGGGATTTCCAGCCTGACTTGGGCGGGGTTTGTGCCCTGCAGAGAATCCTTCCTCCCTGAACTTCTGCTGCCCTGGGTCCCTGGCAGCCTGGAATTCACACCAGGCTGCACCAGAGCCTCTGACCCCTTTTTGTTCCCCACCTCAAAGAGGAAAAAAAAAAAAAAAAACCCAATAAAAAACAACCCAAAAAACCAAACCAAACCAAAATAAAAAAAAAAACAAAAAACCCAAAAAAACCCCAAAAAATTAAAAAGGAGAACGAATGGTGCCTGAGCTCCGTTAAACACTTCTCAGCATCCTTCTGCCGCCGGTCCTGGGGGTGCGGCCTCGCTGCTCCCCGCGGGGTTCAGGCTCCAGGAGGGCGGGATGTGACACTGACCCAGAGGCAGCCGGGCAGGGCTGGGGCGGCAGGACGGGATCTGTTTGCCATCTAGTGGCTTCCACCAGCCCCGGCTGAGCCTCCTCTGCCTCTCCCTGCGGGAAAATCCTTTTCCTGTTAGGGAAGTGAAGGAAGCTCAGAGGAGGAAAAGCCCAGGGGCGGAAGGGCTCGTTTATTACTGAAGGAAATTATTCAAATAATTCTTCAAGCTTCTCACAATGAAAAAATAGAACGGGAATTCTTCACTTTTCACCCACCCACCTCCAGCCAGAGTTCAGGGGCTGGAGAAGCCTGGATGGCACAGGGGGCTGAGTTTGTTCTGCTCAGCTTAACCCAGAGGGAAACCAAGGAGCTCTTGGTGTTCCTGACTGGTGTTCCTGACTGGTGTTCCTGACTGGTGTTCCTGACTGGTGTTTCCTACTGGCCAAACTGGGAGGAAGGCAGGACCTGTGAGCCAGCAGAGCTGTACCTTGCTCTGGAGATGTGTCCCCCACATTTACCAGACCGTGTGAGGGCAGGGAAAGAAAGGAAAAACTTCCCAAGGTTTTATTTGAGGGCATTGCTACAGTACAGAAAAAAAGCACAAGCACAGCTTCTGTGAGTGTCTGCATCACCCCTGGAGCCCACTTTGGTGCAAGGGGGGATTGGCTCCCCCACACTGGGCCCACCTGTCACCTGTTGGCTTTTCCTCCTCTCTTCTGCTTCACGTATTTCAGCCAAAGTCACAGCCCCGAGTGCTGATGTTCTTTTCCCCTGCCAGAGGAAGGGGTTGATCACCTCAGTTTCCATTTTCTCCCTTGCAAGCCTCAGTCTGGCATCTTTGGGAACTGCTGCTACAGCTGCTCTAGCAAGATAGTAAAAAAGATGTAGATAAAGCAGTGAGCTGTGGGAGTGAAGGGGCTTCTGCCTTCCTTGGCTGTGTTTTGTTAGGAGTGGTGGAGAAAAAGCAGCTCCTTCATCCCAGTTGTGATGGAAAGGTGGGAGGTGAATGCAGCTGAGGTTTTTTCAGAGCCTGGCTCGGCCCCAAGTCCCAGGAGGTGCCCAGGGGTCCCTCAGTGGGCAGTGAAGATGCCGTGGAACCCGTAAGGCATTGGCACCCCGACTTCTGCCCGCCCCAGTTCCTGGAAGGTCTCTGCGTCCAGCACGAGCAGGAAAGCACTTTGGTTCTGCAGGAGGGGAGAGAGGCAGAGTGAGTGTCCAGGCTGAACTCCTCCCCGCTGTGTTTGCACTCCAAGCAAACCTGGGGAGCACTGAGACCCACAGGAGATTCTGAGCAAAACTCCTGCTTGCACTGCTGTGCTTGGCCATGACAGAGCCAGGCACCCTGGGGAGCAAGGAACTGCCTGCCAGGGAGCCTCAAACTCCGTGTTGAGGTTTAAAAAGTGAATTAATGCTGTGTGACTTTGACAAACTACAGCCAGCACGTTACCTCAGTGGGGGAGATCACCACAGACAGGATGACTCCGCTGTCCTCTGCCGTGGCGTTAGGCACTGGCACAAACACAGGCTCTGATGGGTAGCAGCCCTCCTCCTGCCAAATCTGCAAGCACAGGAACATATGGATGAGTTTCAGGAACATAGGATGAGATTCATTTCATTAATACTTGTCTACTACAGGGAGCAGAGTTACAAATGCTCCCCACAAAAGCACCTGGAAATACTCTGTGCTGCAAGAAACTTAGAGTTCAAACTTTTAATTAATGTTTTTTTCATTCCAGGAGTGTGATGGTGCCATTCCCCCCTGTTTGGTGACTGTGCCACATTCATAAAGTGCCAGGTGAGGGATGAAATTGGGAATCTCATCCCAGCCCCATCTGGGCCAAGCCCTGAAGCCCCCAGTAAATGACACAGCCTCAAATCCAGCTCAGTGGAAGGACTCAGTGACCTGACTTTGCCTCACCTTGAAATTCTTGGTCTCCACGTCAACCTTGATCAAGGAATTTCCAACCAAGTGCCCGAATCCGCAGCCGTAGAAGTAGCGGTACCGCCTGCCGTTGTAGCGGCTGTAATTGATCTGGGGGAACTCCAGGCCCCCAACTTCTCAAACCCTCGGGGTGGAGATTTTCGTGTGTGCACCAGACCTGGGAGAAATGTGCAGAAATTACAGCAGGGTCAGTTCAGCCTGGACAGGGCAGGAGAGCTGGCTGGTCCCACCCAGCACTGCACAAACAAAAGTGGTTAAAGCTTTGTGGAGGATGAATTCCTCCAGAGATGGGGCAGGTGAGCAATCCAGCCTATGTGAAAGGATGGGCCTGTAACCATTTCAATGGGACAGCAGTCACACACCAGGGATAAGAAGATGTGGAGAGTCACGTATAAAGAAGAACAAAGGACAATAAACAACTTCAGAAATGTGGGAATCAGAAGAAAGCCAGAAAAATGATATCCATAATTTTGCTGTGTATGGAAGAAGAATTAGCCAATAGAGACTAAAAGGTTACGTGTGCTTTTAGGGGTAACCATTGTAAAGGAGCATGAAATGTGTGATTAAGGCTAAGAATTGTATAAAAGAAGCTGGAAAAACTATTAAAATGGCCACTTCGATCATATTGATCATGGAGTAGTGTCTCGTTTTTCTTTTTGCACCAAACCTGTGAGAAATGTGCAGAAATTACAGCAGGGTCGGTTCAGCCTGGACAGGGCAGGAGAGCTGGCTGGTCCCACCCAGCACTGCACAAACAAAAGTGGTTAAAGCTCTGAGGCACAGGGCAGCATTGATTTATATTCATAAATGAATTTTTGGTTTGATACACACCTTGCCATCTGTACCTTTCACAGCCCTTGCCTGGGTGTAAGGCAGCGGGTTCAGGTTTTTCCCCACGGGTGTGTCTGAATCCACGTCCAGAGGGAGAACAAAGCGGCGAGGGAAAGCTCTGGGAATGGAGGCATAAACCTGTCACAGAGACAGAAAGTGATGGGCATGGAGACAGGACAGACACTTCAGCCTAAATGCACTTTTGGGGAACAATTCTGAAGTTTTAGACACCCCTGAATTCTTCTTCCTCTTCTTTTCCTTGTGTGTTTGACCAAGTTCTGGTAAGGTAAAGCACACAATGGAAAGAAGAAGTTCCCTGCACGTTCCAGTAATTTACAGCAGAAACCAAAGCCACAAGAATTAAAAGGGCCAGCATTGCTCTCCCAGTAATTAATGCTGAATTAGATATGCAAATCAGCCCATTATCTCCAAATCCAGCAGTGACACAGACATTGTGCAATGTTTTATTTTGTTAGGACAGGCTTATGTTGCTTTCCATCCCTGTGTGGAGAAGCAGGAGAGCACTGTGCCTTCAGTGCCTGAGTTATCCTGCAGGATTCCCTCTTCCATGCCCAGGGACACGTGGATTCATGGCTGGAAGTCCAGGGGAATGATGATGGATTGACTTGGGGAGCAACGTGCAGCCCCCAGTGTGGCAGCACATTGGGAGGGATAATTCCACCACTGCCATGAAAACTCTGCTCAATCCAAGTTTATAACCCATCACATCCCCACACAAATAAAATAGATAAGGACTCTGTTTTGCTGCCTTTCAATTACTTCAGTCTGCAACTCGCCAGTTCAGTTGTGAAACTTCACTTTAATCCCTTGTGTTAATCCTGAAACTCTGCTTTCAAAACTTCTCTGCTTCATGTAACCCGGCTGAGGAACCCCGCCAGACAAACACCCTGCCAGGGTTAGTGAGCCAGCAAATTTGGGGAAAGGAGACGAGCCATGCCCAGACACTCGGAAGGTTTGAGATTCTGTTCTGAAATGACTCCTCTGTGTGTGGGGGGTGGGTAAAGTGTGGTGATGATGCCACTTGTCACTGGAGGAATGTGGGTGATGGAAACACAGGCCCAATGTTGACACCAGGACACCTTCAGCCACATCAAATTTCACCTGGTTGTGCTCAGAGAAGGACAAAAAAAATCTGGGATTAACACTTTGCCGACTTGAATACGCTCAAAAAAAGCTTGAAAAAAACCCCCGAAATAAATGGGTTTATTTCTTCTGCCAGGAGAAAGCAGAACCCGATGGGACCCAGCTGTGCTCCTTTCAGGTCGGAGCTGAGTTGGTTCTAGACAGCTCAGGACACAGACAGAGGAAGTTCAGCCCTGTCTGGACCTGCAGCAGCCTCCCCAGCACGTTGGGTTTCCAACAAACACATCTGTGGGGCGAGAAACTGAAAGCACCCCCACTTTTCCCAAGTGTGACCTATGCAAAATGATGCCTCTCACACGGCCTGAAACGGGGCTTTTCACAGAGATGAACACAATAAATAATTTATTGGAACGTGCTGTTGTGAGGTGACTGTGGGGGACAGTGGAGGGGTTTTTGTGGTATTTGTGTTTCTGTGATTTTCATAAAAACTGCTCCTTTTCTGAAGCAATGCCTTAAAGAACAGGGTTCCTTTTTCTCTTTTGCATTTAGAAGTCATGCTACAACTTATTTTGCATAATTTCTTGGGGGAAAACTGTATTACGCAAGGATAAGGAAAAAGAATGTCATTAAACCCAAGGTTTTAAAACAGAAATAAATTCTGCCAGGCTATAGAGCTCTGTGTCACACACAAGGCTTGAAGGGTTTCAAGGGCACGCTCCATGGAGAGAGATTTAAAAGGAGAGAAGAAAAATCAAGTGATGATCATCTCAGTTTTTAGGGAGCTGTGGTTGTGTTGCCCCCACGATGTTCTCCATTCCCCAAACCCGAGCTTTGCTGCAGAGAAGCAGCTCCTGCTGGGGAAGCAAAGGCAGGGATCTCACCTGGTCCAACCCTTCCCCGCTCCTCCTCAGGTTCTGCAGCGTGTACAGCGCCAGGCTGGTGCCCTCGTCCTGGCAGCACAGGTCCAGCACCACGCAGCCCCGCTCCTCGAAGGCGTTGATTTGGTGGAAGGTCACGAAGGGCTTGGAGCACCACTGCCCCCGCAGCACCTGCAGGGAGCACGGGGCAGCTGCAGCTCCTCCTCTGCAGAGCTCCCAGCCTCACCTGGCACAGCTTCCCCTCTCTGCCCCTCTCATTGCCTGGGGTTTGCCTTCTGTCCTGCTGTCACCACTAAACCCAGTAAGGGGCAAAACCAGAAGAAGAAAACCCAAAATATCAAGCAGCTCCTTGCTGTGCTGAACATCTTTGCCAGGTTCTGACCTTTTTACACCCTGTAGTACTGGGAGCTGCATTTCAGTCCCTGAAAGTCTCATGAACTCCAAACTGCCTCTTTCTGCCTGTCCTTTTAGGGCTGGAAAAGTAATGAATGAACAGAGAGGAAAATGCAGGAAGAAATGCAATTTTTAACAAACCTACACCCCTGCTTTAAAGCCTTTACTGAAATAACTCCGGGATTGATTCTTAAACTCCCCATGGCTGCTTGCTTTTGAGATCTAAAGTTCCAGATTAGCTCCTACAGGGACCAAAAATCCCCTCACCTCCCCGGTGTGTTTGTTCACCACGTGGAAGTGGGTGTTGTGCTGGGGCTCCCAGCTTATCCCATCACTAATGGCTTTCCCACAGAGCTTGGAGCTGAGGATCTTCAGCAGGTTCAGCTTGAGGGGTTGCTCGATGAAAATGATGTAGTTTTCAGTCATTCCTGAGGAGAGAAGGAGGGAATATCACCCAAAAATGAGGCAAGGAAACATCTCAAGGGCAGGGAGAGCTGGGCAGCCTTTCTGCACGCCCAAATTCCTGGAGTTTGGGGTGGAATCTCACCAAAGCTGTGGTAGTAGGATGGCTTTGCCCTGTCCATGGGAGGGATGGAGCACAGCACCTTGGCTCCCTCCAACAGGTCCCCGTGGCCTGGCTCCTGTGGGGGGACCCTGATGATGTTGTAGCTGGATCCTGGAAAAGGGGAAAAGGTGTTCAAAGCAAACTCAGCCTCTGCTCCTTCCTGTTCCCCTGGAATACTTAAAATGATCTTCCTAAACGAGCAGAAACCCAACAATAAAACATTCTACAGAGGACTTATCCACCAAAAGAAAAACTAAAAAGGAAGCTTGAGAGGAAGTAGAAAAATCTTTTCAGTCTGGGAGAATGCCTGCAGTGCTCTCCTGTAATAACAGGGGCAGGATGAAAACAAAACTCACAGGAAATGAAAACTCTGAGCCTTGGAGATGCTCATTTAATAAACCTGAGCATATGAGCAGCCAAGGATGGCACTTTTGGATAAGGATAATCTAGAGTTTGGTGTGCCCAGCTGGAAAAAGCACGTGGTGCAGAGCTGGACTTTGCTGAGCCAAAAGGAAATGAAAGCAGCAAGAATGAAAAGAGGTCAGAAACTGGGAAAATGTGGGCTGGCCAAGGGATCACAATAAAGGGCAGTGCTGTTTTCAGAGGCCTCTGGAGAGGAAGGATTTCACACAGCTCACAGGGACTGAGAGCTCTGAGCAGCCGTGTGGGTGGGACAGGATCCTAAAAGGTGCTCAGAGTTCTGAGGAGAAGAAAAATACCCCATGAAATTCAGCTTTGCTGTAAGACAGCCAGGTGACCAGAACAAATCCCATCTTCTCTCCATAAAAACCCTTCAGGTGCTCATCAAAAGCCAATTACGTTAAGTGAAAAATGTGTGACTAATTGTTAAATTTCTTCAGATGAGGCTTCAACCTCATCTGGGACTTTAAAAATAACATGCAGGAGTGGATGGGACTTTAAAAAAATAATTCTCCTGTTTTCCAGCAAAGCTTGGGATAGGAAGAGGAGAAGTCAGAATCATCTAAACTTAAATCCTGAGAGGAGCCAGCTTTATGGGGCACACTGACACTGACATTTGGACTCAGAAACAGCAATTTCCAGATCTCTTGGGTGTTTTCTTCAACAGCTGCTGCTCGAAGCAGCACCAGGAGTTCTCCTGCACACCCTGCCCAAACCCCCAGCCTGGCCATGCCCAGCTCACCGTGCTTGCCATAGGAATTGCCCATGTTGTAGGTTGTCCCATCAGGCTCGTAGTGGGGGTGAGCTGTGGCCCATTCACTGCAATGAACTTGCTCCAGTCCACCTGCAAATGCCAAAGGTTTTCAGTCAGTGCAGAACTTTCTGAGGGTTTTGTGGGATCTGAGGAAGAGGAGCAGATTTTATTTGTTATTAATGATGTGGCATCTGGACTCCAGCTTTCATTCTGCCTGCAGTTTTCCTGAAATCCTTGAAAATAAGGATATTTCTCTATCAGGAAAGCAGGACTAATAGCAGTAGACATTCCTTGGAAGACATAGATGTTCCTTATGGTACCAGTGCTGACACAGTGGGATGTTGCCCATAATAAGGACAGGCAGATGTGTGAAGGGACAGTCACTGCCCCAAAAAAATCACCACCAGTTTTGTCACTGGAAGCTCAGAAAATCAGGTCCTATTAAGGCACCTCAAACTGGAGAGTTTAAATGTGAAATCATTCCTTCCATTTCTTCACTTAGCAAAAAAAAACCAAACCAAAACAAAACCAAACCAGTCTGAATCTAAAAAAAAAGCTTGAGGGGATTTTTTTTTTTCATTTTATGACAAGCTGGTTCAACAGAGCTGAACCTAAAAATCCCCACGTGTCTTTTCATGGCTGCATTCTGGTTTACAAACAGATGAGCTGGCAAATCACCCAGGATAGCTCAGTGGCTGTGCTTTGCACACAGTTTACTCATGGCTCACTGCTGATCCTGCAGGGAAGGACTCCTGGAGCGGCTCCCTCGAGGCCTGAGGGATGCTCTGAGCTGGCAGGTTTTGGTGGCAAACAGGCCCAGCAGTAAATACAGATTTGGGAAGGGCAGAATCCTCCCTCAGCCCTTCCCACTGTCCAGCCCAGACCCCCTCTAAGGGTGCAGGCAGGGGGACACTCAGCTCATGCTGTCCTGTCACCTTCTGTCACATGAGGGGATGCACAGGACACAGGGAAAATCTTCTCTGATGGTTTGATCATTTCCTAGCAGCGAAGAGAAAATCGAGCAGCAGCTGAACCACCCCTTTGCAACAGAGGGTTTGATCAGGGGCAGCTTGGAGTGTGCAAAGCTCGAGGTGTAAAAAGCAGATAAAACTGATATGAAAGCAAAGCATCAGGGAAAGGCAGATGAGATGTCAGCAGTGATCACTTTTTATCGTACACAGGAAAAAAGTTGTTTCCTGTTCTGCTGAGAGGTGCAGACAAGCCCGGGCAAGCAGGGAGAGCAGAGGAGAAATGCCAGCTGTGCCCAGCCGGGCAGTGACAGCACCTCCAGCCCTGAGAGCTGCCCTGCTGCTGCACAGGTTGTTCAGGGACTCACAACAGGGATGCTGCTGCTCCAGAAAAATTCCTTTAGAACTGGAACTCCCCTTGATCCAGCAAGGTGTGGTTCTGCACCATCCCAGCTCCCTTATCCCACCTGCTCACACCTTTTCCTTTGTTTCCAGCGTCTCTGGGTCCACCTTGTGCATGAAGATGTTCTCGTTGCTGACGTAGTAATCCCCTTTGTACAGCACATAGTTCACATTGCAGTTGTCACTGGGCTCTGAAACAGAGATCCCGGGGTTGTGCACAGCTCTGTGCAGCTCATGTCACATTATGGCAAGTTAGACGTGTTTAAACAAATAAACCCATTTGCAGTGACATTAATCCCTGCGTGATTGATTGGAAATATCTCGCTAATCTACAACGGGAAACTGTCTGGTGCAGGTGAAGCTGGTTCACAGGGACAAGGACAGGGATGGAAATCACTGCTGGAGCTGGGAAAAGGCAGATGGAGGATGTGGATGGGTCTGGAATGTTTGAGGGAGCCGGGGTGGGGATTTGGAGGGTGTCACCCTGAGTGAGGGTGGGAGCACCTCAGGAAAGGACAGCAGACATGGCAGGAGGGGAGAGGAGAAGCAGGATGGTCACAGCATGAGCAGCAAGCTGTGAACTTCAGGCCTGGGCTGCTTTTAGTGGGGAACACTCTGCTTGCATTTAAGCCTCTTTCTTCCCTGACGTACACAGAATCCTAAAGGTCCTGGAACTTCCATTCCTGTGCAGCGCCATCCCTCACCCTACTCAATAATCTCCTGCCCCTGAGTCCAGGAAGGGAGGGATTAGCCCACTTACCCTACAAGCTTAGCAAGGCAAGGTGTTCTAAGGGCAAAGCTGTGTCTCAGGTAGAACACCAGGGTGTAATGCTCATTATCAGCACTGCACAGGATGTTCCCTCGGGGAGAGCTTTCTTTGGGAAATTTGCAAAAAGATCCAAGATTGAGCGAGCTGAAGTGGCATTGAAACATCAAACTCTGCCTCCCCCAGCCAAGGCTGCCACCAAAATTTGCATAATTTTGATGTTTGGGTCCTAATCTAAGAAAAAAACACGGGCTCACAGCGAGTCTGTCAGACTTCCTCAGCCTCCCTTCCCACCTAACCACAAGTTCCTCCAGGGAAATCTCAGGAGGTTTCTCATTTTTTACTGGAGCTCTTACGCAGCGGCTCGAAGCGGGACAGGAAGCGCCCAAAGATGCTCTTGCACGGGTCTGGCATGGCCAAGGTGCCAAACTCAGAGGCCACGATGCGGCTGTGCTGGCTGTTCCTCAGGTAGGAGCTGCTCTGCAGGAACCTGCTCCTGTAGGTCACCGTGCCATGGGCCAGCTGGAACTGGTGCAGCAGGGCCATGCCATCAAACCAGTGGTTAAACCTTCCAGGAGGGAGAAAAAAAGAGGTGAAGAAGAGTCAGGCATTGTGTGATGCTCTGTAGCAGCCTCTGTTAGGTTTAGTGATGTTTGTAAAAGCTGATTCCCAGATCTCTTAACTATTAACCAGCACAGTTTTGTTTGGGAAAACACCTTAACAAAACAAAACAAAACAAAACAAAACCCCAAACAAAACAAAACAAAATACAAAACAACTGTATTTGCAGAACTGTGGGATGTGGTGTCTGCAAATGCTGTGTGTAAGGTTTTTTGGGAAATAATCTATGCAGGTAAATAATCCACTCCTGCACAGGGAATAGAATTTGTGCTGTACTGTGCAAAATAAATTATTACTGCAAACCCAGAGGCCTCCAGCTCTCAGCTTCTTGCAGGATGTTATGGTCTGCAAACCAAGGAATTGTGAGACTCCCAGAACACCTGCTGGTCTGACTCTGGGAATATGAGAAGAAGAACAGCTTTGGAGATGATGCCATCAGCTGAGCTGTGAGTTACTGGAGTGGCACATTCCCAGCCACAGGGAGGAAATGCATTCTGGGAATATTTGAATATATCATTTTTAAAACTGGTGGATTTGCTTCTAAAGCAGCTCACACCATTTTGTGCAACCAACTCTCCAAATTGGGGTTTCAGAGTGCTCCAGGATGGATTTTTGCTCAGGACAGACCAAAGCTGGGGATGTTTTACTCCCCATCCCACCCCGGTGAGTGGGTGAGAGCCTCTCTGTGACCAGCCTTTCCAACCTGCCTGACCTCACCTTTCAGCTCCTCTTTGCAGGCAATGGGAGCTCCCAAATGAGGGAACAAGTGCTCTCAAAGAGTGACATTGATATTTTTTCCTTCCCTTACATAAAAAGAAACTAAAAAATGCTCTAAATAGTGATGAGGGGTGTTCCCTTTAGGTTTAGGCAGAGTTCTGGCCAGAACCATTTAAAAATTAATTTCAAGGAGTCTTACTTGTCATTGCCAAACTCGAACTTGCCAGGGCCATTCCTCAGCAGATTTCCATTAATCCACTTGGGAATTTGTCCTTTGATCTTGGCTGGGATGGGCTCGGGGGTCTCCTCCACGCTCTGCACTAAGGGGGAGATGCATTGCAGCCCCCGGGGGCTGTGGCGGAGGATTTGCTCCTTGGGTGGGCTGGGCAGGTAATTCTTGAAACCTGCAAAGAGAGCAGGGAGAACAAAAAGCAGGGAATTGAGATTTCCACGGGAATAAAGTGACAAATGCTAGATCTTGAGGTTGGATTCAGGGAGAAGAGCATGCAGCATCTGCAAGCAGCCAGGTTGTGGTGGATACTCAAGGTGAAGCCCAATGTACCCACAGGGAGCTGAAAATCCTCTGGATTTTACTCTGCTCTTGTTAATCCACAAGAGACACTGGTCCTGAAGCCCAAAGGAGGTAACAGAATATGGGCTGATAAAAAAGATAATAACTTTTAATCAAAGAAATGTATATTTGGATTGAGTTTCATAAATAACTGAGAGAAGAAAAAAAAAAAGTGTGATCTTAAAAAAAAAATGGAAGAACACAAACGAAACTGAGCCAAAATCCACTTACAGGACAAAACAGATTTACAAGTTTTATTTGGCAGGGAAATAAGCAGAGAAGGATAATTTCAATGGAGCCTCTGGTTTGACTGCAATTTCCCCTTCTTAGTCCCAGCTGGAGAACAAAAGCCCCAGGAGAGCATGAAGTGATTGGAACGCTGCGAGCTAGCAGTGATGTCAGTGATTGGCTCCCATAGCCTGGTTTGCAAAGCCTCATCAACACAAGGATTGTTTCAGCAATCCAGTTAGCTGCAGAGGTGGATTTACCCAGGGGTGCCTCCCTGCCCGGGCTGGCACCTGCCCATCCTGCCCTCAGTGCGGCCGCTCTGCTGCTCTCCCCGAGACCACGGGGAGCAGAACCAGCCTGGACTGCTGAGCTCTGAGGTGGCAGTGAAATCCTGCCCAAAGGGCACGTGGAAGGCAGAACTCCATCACCTGGGGCTGGTGCACACACCACAAACTGAACAGAGTCAAGGCTGTTCCTGAATTCACTCCGGATTTTTGCTCTTTCACCACCGCTGCTTCTGGCCTGCATCCTTTAATCCAGGTGACCAAGTGTAGCTGCTGCCCAATTTCCCTCCTCCCTTTGCTCAACATCTCCAGAGGAAATCTGCTGTTTCAGCCCTCCAGAGGAAATCTGCTGTTTCAGCCCTCCAGAGGAAATCTGCTGTTTCAGCCAGAATTCTTCTGAGCTGTTTTCCCTACACAAAAACACCCACAGGTTGGGTGTCAGGATTGCAGGAAGGTAAAATGCAAGACTCCAAGGCAGCTCTCCAATCTGCCAATCCCCAAATCCTCCTTTAGAACTCTGAAGTGTTTGCAGAAATGCAGGTTTGGTTTGCAAAGGTGCAAAATGTGCATTAAAGAATGAGAGGAACCCATTGGTAAGGAAATATTTTCAAGTTTTGGTTTGCAAAGGTGCAAAATTTGCATTAAAGAGTGAGAGGAACCCGTCTGTAAGGAGATATTTTCAAGATTTGGTTTGCAAAGGTGCAATATTTGCATTAAAGAGTGAGAGGAACCCATCCGTAAGGAGATATTTTGCACCCAAGCAGAAACAAAGCTGGCATGACTCAGGACAGCACTACATCAAAACTTCCTGGAGAGCACTGCAAATGGAAATTTTGGAATGATACATTCCACAAAAGAGCCTGACCAGGGCTGGAAAAGAACTCCTGATCCCACCCCTCCCAACTGCTGTCCCAGAAATTCTTGTATAAGAACTCTGTTTTAAAAATTATTGTCTACAGGCACTTATTCCCTCTTTGGATAACTGCTCCTTGTCCAGATGATCAGGGAAATGTTTTGAATTTAGCAAAGGACATTAATCTTATTTTTCTGGCAGCTCTGGTGTGTGGTTTTGGTAGTTTTCCCTTCCTTGTGTTGTATTTAGGGTGAAGAATCATATCACTTCCTAAGCTAAGTAAGCCATGTTCTTTTTGTTTTCCTTGTCCTGTGCTAACCATTCACGTGATCATCTCAGTAATCCTTCTTGAAATGTGATCTAGTTAGAACTCAGCTCCTTAGAATTCATTCCCAAGCATCCCCTACAAAGTGGACTTTCAATAGAACGGACTATAAACAACAAGAATATTTAAGGGAATGCCCCACACCCAGGCCAGAGAGGGAGGAAGAAGCACAGCAAGAGAATTGATTATTTTTTCCTTCTGGGCATCACTCTAATGAGCTGAAGATCCTGCCAGAATGAGTGCAGAATGGCAGCAAATGCCGAAACCAAGACAAGTCATTGCAGACAATTCTGGATAGCTCAGAGGAGAGAAGGCACGAAGAAAAAAAATAATCCTACTTATCTTCCCTATTAAACCAAACCAGATTTGATTAATGACTGTTATCTTTAACAAATATTTGAATTTGAATGCACTGAGGACATGGAACACAGAAAACTCCCCTCAACACAATGTTTCTGAGTCATTCTGAAAAATTGTTTCACCTTCAGGGGAAAACTCATAAAGGCGTAAATTAAACTTTTGGTAACATCCAGCTCTCCAAGAAGGGACCAATCTCTCTCTGAAGAAGGCAGAAGACAGACTGGTTTTTCATATTAAATGATATGTAAATAAAATGACTCCTTCTGTTCTGGCCACGCTCCGAGATGGAAGAACTTGAATCCACAATTAAAGAGAGTCCCAGTGGGGCTCTCTGTGTGTGCTTCAACACCTGAAAATCAGCACAAGATCACAGCCTGCCCTCTCAGAACCCTCAGTTCTCCACTGCAGTTTCCATCCTACCTCGGACTTTTAAAAATTATTTTTAAAAGCACCTCAGACTTTTAAAATAAAATATCCAAGCAGCGACAGTGCCAAACAGGGAGCTGTAACTTGCCTCCAATCTTTTTAATCACTGCACAGTGATCCCTTTGCTCAGCTCCTGTTTCCTGCACGGTGTGCCATGATTTCACTGCCCAGTACAAACTGGCAGCCCAGCATTGATTATTTATTGAATATTTACATCCAGAAATGGGATAGAAGGACCAGGCTTTTAAAGAGAAAGCAGCTGTGGGTGGAGGCACAATAAATCAGGCATTAAATCGCACTTCAACACCAGTAGGTGGGACGTGAAATCTGGAGTGGTGGATGGTGAAACCATGGGAGACGTTTGCTAACACTGGGATCACATGGGACAGGGCAAAGCTGTTTTGATTTTAACCTGCAGGTTCAAACCCAAGGCTCAGGAACCACGTCTCCATGCACAGTCTAATTGTTTGACTCAGAAAGACATCCAGAATTACGGGCAAAATTGGCAAATATATGCTCATTATATTCTTTAAGTAGGGTGAGTGAGGTAAGAATTCTCTTTTCCCTGGGGACCATTCAAACTGGGAATAATCCTCTGGCAGAGGTTGCATTTTGTTCCCTATAAAACACAGATTGGCACAACATGGAAGCAAAGCAGTTTTCCCCAACCCCTGCCCGAAGCGGAGCTGTGGATTTGTGCCCCCCAAATTCCAGCCTTCCCCAGGGCTGGAGCTCTGAGCTCCCACTGGGATTCCCAAAGGGAAGGTGCAGCACTTGCCTTGGGAGTGCCTGCCCGTGCTGGGCTCCTTGTTCCATGCAGCTGCTTGGTTCCCCATGGCCAGGGGCTCAGGCCACTTCCTCGCTAACAGCCGGAGGAGCAAAGGAAAACAGAGAAGAAACGATAGAAAACACAGGAAAAAAGGAAATAAATGGAGAAAACACGCAGGGGAAAGCTCAGAGGGAAGAAAGGAGACACTGAACTCCGGCAGGTGAAATGGCTGTTGATTTCCCAGCAGAAATAGAGTCTATGCTCTGGGGTTTTCTGGTGCCACAACAAGGCAGAGCTGAGATTTTTTTTTTCCCAGCTCTTTGGATACCTCAGAAGCAATGCTTTGAATTTAAAAGGCACAAAAACACCGCTACCAGCAAAAAGTGGAAATTCCCATGAGGTCAGCCATGATTTTTATTGGCTCCCAATTTCTGAGAACAGGCAAACAAATAAACAAAACAAAACAAAACAACGGGACAAAAACAAACAAAGATCAGCTCAAGCTGTGCAATGATGACACAAAGCGCAGAGTCGGGCTGCGATATAAAATCCTTTGGGGCATTTCACCATTTGCACGTTCAGGTTAAAGCCTCGGCAGTGATGCGGCTCCAGAAAACCTTTTCCCTGCCCACTCCCGGCTGGCTCCCTCGCCCAGAGAATCTGCTGTGCGCCGCTTCCCCAGCTCCGCACCATCTGCGCTGCTGTAATCCTTGCCTCTGCCGCTTCTCGACTCAACAAATAACAGACATTTTCTGCCATCTAAGCCTTGAAACGCTTCAAATCGCTCAGCTGCGAATTTCTGACTGAATTGTTCTCCCGCCCCGAGTCAGCAGCAGCCGCAGCCCCTTTCCGAGGGGATGGGATGAAAGGGATCGTTTTGAACGCGTTTTACCTGGAATGAACTGCATCAAAGAGCAGAGGAAATGCAGCAGGTGAGCGAGCAGGAGGCTGGCGACGGACAAAAGGATTTTGGCGAGCATATTGCGGCCGGGCAGAAGGCATCGGCCGGGAGCGGCCGGGCGGAGGTAGCGGTGCCAGGGCAGCGAGCAGGAGGCAGTGATGGTTGGCAGAGGTGAGCGCTGCCTCTCATCATCCTTTCACAATAAGAGCCGCGCCCGCAGCAGCGCCGTGCCCGGGCTGCGCTCCGAGGCGGCTCCTGCCGCCCAAAACCCTCCGTGCACCTGGGCCAGGTGAGCTGCCACTGCCAGGGCACTGCTGCGCCTGGAAAAAAAAACCCTCCGGCGCTCTGTGCAGGCAAGAATAGGATGTGGGTCTGTGGATCTGTGTATCAAAGCAGCCAGGCTTCCCAGAAATTCCTACAGAAATTCGTGTTCGCCTCCCCAAAAATACTTGGGATACAAAACAGTTCTGTTTCAAAAGCTGAAAGCTATTTTGCACCTTGATGAATCTCAGGGTTTCGGGAGTATTCATTGCCACGCCAGATTCCCCCACCCAATCCAGCAGGATGGGCCGTGCTGAGCTGGAGCTGGGACAGACCCTTCCCTTCGGGATGCCAGCGCTTTGGAATTGAGATGAAACATCCATTTCGTGTCATTAAGCAGCTGCGCTGTGCCTGGAGAGGGAGCAGGGACCCCATTCCACAGACAGATTAGATCTCATCCGAAACCTGCTGTGAATTAAGCTGATTTCTTCCTGTCCTTCCTGCATTTCTAGAGCTCCTCTCTTATTGTGCCCTCCCTTGAGTTGTGCTTTCTCTCAACAAACCCAACTGCTTCAACCTTTTCACACAGATCATCTTTTTCAGCTTTTTATTATTTCTGGTTTCTCGAAAATCTTGATTTCCACTCAACCCTTCATCTTCTTGAGGTTACAATGAATTTTTAATGAATGTTATTGATGCATTGGGACTACTAGTTGTTGTTCTTTATTAAATAGATTATATCCTCTAAAGTCCCTTTTCTAAAGCATTTGGGATAATGTGGAATAAGCAAAGCTGGAAGCAGATCACTATACAATACCACACAGGCTGATCTATGAGGAAAAAAAGATTATTCATGACTTTTTAACTCATTTCTTTGCCCCTACTGACTGATAGCTCTTCTATATCATCATACACGATGGTGTCAATGACCTCACACCAAGCTGTACCCACTGGTAATTTTTCCATATTAAACCAGCTATTCTCATAAAGGATTTTTTTTAAAATTTCTTGCTATCCATGTCATAGTTAAGAAATTTCCTCCAGGCTCTCTCCAGGATGGATTTAGGCTGACTGAGATATGGATCTTTGCCCTCTTTTTTTTTTCTGGCTGTTCCCCTGATGATGCAAAATGCCCACTCTGTTCTTTTCCAGTGCCACCTTCAAAGGCAATTCAAAGGTCAAACACTCTACCTTTAGCAAAATGGAATTTTGATTAGTTCTGGACAGAATGTCCTGAGCCTAAAACACCTCTATTCCCTACTAGATTTGGTCTTTTTCTATTCTGACCCACATTTATGCTAAAAGGCAATTTCATTTTAAGTAATCAGTCAAAAAATCAGGAAAGAATTCTCATCACGGATAATCTAAACACTCTGCATTATCTGTTATTTCCCATTTTTAGCTTTTAGATAATAGAAAAGCAATGAGAGGAACTGAGTTTTTCATCACTTACACTTTCCAGCTTGTGAAGAAATTCACAGCAAGCTCAGAAATGCAAAGGCTCAGTGTCAAGATCCCCTTGACTCCAAGAGGGTCGGAACTTCGTCTAAGATGCTTCCAGATTTTAAGAAAAATCCATTTATATTCTGTTACTGATCTGTCATCTTAGACGTTCTTGTTAATTTATAGGCTGGAGCTTAAACGAGGAGGGGAGAAGCTTAAAAGAAAACGTAGTCACCGGCAGAGCTTTGCTGATCAGATTTAGCAGCTTTAAAGCCAATTAATTTTCTGTCCAAACCTCCTGCAGTAAAACTGGCAAGCGGATCGGGTGGGATGGGAGCCAGGTGGGTTTCACTCTGCAGGGAGAGCATGAAGGAGCCTTTAGGGTCAGATCAGAAGAGAAAACTTTTGTTTCTCCCAATAAACACTGAAATCTGTAAGGGGGCCAATCAGCAGCACCATTCACAGGGTGGATGAGTTGTAGTCAAATAGCAAAGTGATAATTTTTTATTTTTTAATGTTTTAGAAGGAAAAGAATGAGTAATGAATGTGTCCATATATTAAGATAGTGGAACACTAAGGAGCAGCCAGCAGAAAAGTGCTCTGTATTTCTGGCCAGCACCACAATTATGGAAAGCTCCCTTTAAACAGGGAGAGATAAAGATATGATTAATATATTTCCATTGCTGAAATATTATTTAGCTGCACAAGAGGAGAGGCTGACTTGTTTTCAATGGGTGTTTTACACTTTCTGAAGTCACCATTTCAAGCCTAAACTCTATAAAATAGGTATCTAATTCATTTTACTTGGTTTATTTATTTATACATACATATATATATATCTCCACACCTATATTCATGCAGAAAAATCAGAAGCTGTGTGGCCTTAAAATTATTATTATTAAATTAAAATTTTATTAAATATAAATACAAATATTTAAATCTTAATATTTAAAATAGATATTTAATTTAGTTTAGTTATATATATATATACATATATATGAGGGTTTATATATATATATATATGAATATGAGTTTTATATATATATATATATGCTCACTTATATTTGTGTAGCAAACCCAGAAGCTGTGTTGCTCTTAGTAATTTTAAAAATTTAATAATTATAACCTCACTGTTCATAAGCTCACCTAGGTTACTGTGGCCATACTCACTGACTTTACTTTCAGTATCTTCTCAAATTCTAAATTCCTCTAATTATCCCAGAGATCCAACTCTATTAATTGGAATGACCACCAACTGTATAAGAAATCACTATAAAAACCCAAGAGTTATCATTCTGAAAATATATCTTGGACTGAACTGCACTAAGCAGTCATTCATTGTTTTAAAAAGTGGAGTTTTATTCATTTTTGTTGGATTTTATGAAGTTTTTAAATGGAGCAAACTGCTGCAACAGGAACACTTGATCCCCTAAGGGAAAAAACTTATGAAATTATTGTATCTCAAAATGTAAGTTCTGACACTCAATAATAGTTGGATATATTGGCCACACGAACTAAATTGAGATAATCCAAATCCAGATGATCTAAAAAGGCTGCACAATTTCCGCAAGCACAAACAGCTAAAACGCAGTAACAGGCAGATGTTCCTCAGCAATTAAAGTTGTGCAACTTTCCTTTATTACTCATAGATAACTGTGGGTAAATGTCTGAGTTCAGCCCCTGGGCAGACGTCATTCTGAAACTCTGGCTTGTGTCATCACTACAGATGAGCGTGGATTTTAGAAACACTCAGCTCAATGTTTTAGACAATGTCACTTCCTAAATCTTCTCTTTTTCCCCCACATGTCTCTGTTTAAACAGAGAAGCATTAGAACATCAGAGAAAAAATAGGAGACTGTTAAATATGATGGCAGAGCAGTGGTGAGACTTTGGAAAGCCTTTAGATGCTAAAGATGCAGATAGGCACCTTATGGGATTTTCCAAAATTCCTAAGCGTGTAAGGCGCTTACACCATGCTTAGGCACTTTGAAAATCCTGCTAAGGACATATCTGCATCTTTAGGGATCTAAATCTCACCCTACATGTCCAGTTCCTCTCATTCTTTGCTTTAAATCATGTCGCTGTGACACGTAGCTCATTCGGCTTTGAGCTCAGGAAAGGGGGAAAGGAGGGTGGATTAGGTCTGAGAGGATTTGAAGAGGAAATCACTGCACACTACTGGGGTAAAGATGGAAATGTATCTTGTTCCAGAAGTTCTCTTTATTACATAAGCCCCACACTTTGTACAAGTGATCCTTTGTGCAGTCCATGTTTCATCTTTTTTTTTTAAACAGAGTCGAATGACAAGAAAGAAAAAGGGCTCAGTGTTCTCAGGAAAACTAAATATCAGTAAACAACACTCATGTAGCCAATTAACAAAATAACACTGTAATTCTAGATTATGTTAACATTATCTATTTATTTATTGACATCAACAGCAAAGCTTTGATTATGTTTTATATCAACATGGGCCTGAAATGTAACACATGTACCAGTATTACAATGCACTTGAAATTAAGACTTTATACTTTCTCAAAGTTCTTTATAGAACTCTCTTATTTCTAAGCTGATCTTTTCAACCTGTTTACATTCTGAGGCAAAATTAAAATGACATTGCAAGTATATTCTACAAATATTTTAGTACCAAAACATTTTTTGAAGCAGAAAGGAAAAAAAAAAAAAAACCAACTACATAACCAGAAAATGGTTAACATGAAATAATCTGAGGTCGTTTTCCACTTACATCGTAAGTTTTATGTTTCACAGAAATTTTTTTTGCTATGTTTAATGAGTTACCATAGCTTAATGTCTTAATCCCTTGAGTCACAGGATTTAAAACATACATTCAAAATTATTTTTACTAACTACCATGTATTTATGTATTTGAACACTAAGTAGCTGCTTAACTTGTTGGAAGTTTCTTGAACCAACAGAAATATTTATACAAGAAACAGACATCACAACACTCATCACAGTTTGTTTTCATACACAGACACATCTTTGGCTCTGCATTTCTATAACAAACTCCATTTAGCTTTGCAGACTACTGGCAATGAGAGCAAATCTCTGTTTCAGCTTCTCCCTTTTCTGCCTTAAGTGGTTTTTTATGGTCCTGGCTTCTTTTAAGATCCCATCAAGTTCTTGGACATGAGAAAAATCCAACGCTGCTCTTGCACTTAAGTGAAGAAATCTGTAGTTAAAATCAGTGCTAATGCCATTAACTTTCTCACTACTTTTGTGTTTTTCTTAAAAATGGGTCGTCTATCAATGCCCAGTTTCTGACCAAATTAATCCTATTATAATAAAAAACAGATTTTTTTTTCAAGATCTGTGTTTGACAGTTTTCAGTGTTAATTTCCCTAAACTGCAGCCACCCATCCATCTTATTTACAGAATTTCAAAATTGCTATGCAAATAATAAAGTTAACTTGCCTTATAATGTCAGCATATTTTGATAACAAGTTATTAACTTCTTTGTTTGTCTCTGTTAAGAGAGAAAAAAATAATTTTATTTAAACAATTGGATGAATCTCAACATGAAATTAGGTCCATACTTACTTCCAGTATATTTAATACATCACCATTTAAAACTTTTTCCAGTGGTTCACTGATGGAATAGGACTGCAAGTCCTCAGAAGGAGCCAAATCTGTTTTGTCAGAGAACTGAGGATTTTCTGAAGCTTCATTCTAACAACAGAGCACATTAGGAAAAATACAGGTTCTAGGATTTAAAACAAGCTTTGCACAGAGTTCAGCAGAGAGAAACAAGAGGCTTAAAAAGATCTTGAGTGTGTTTTTGGAGAAAATGCAAGTGGGTTCACAGTATCGTGAGCATCTTGGGGAGTGGGCGGGAAGTACCAGATTGAGATCTCTGTATACATACACACTTTGTTTTTTATATATATGCACCTATTTTTATATCTATACTGATATATCTAGTATATATATCTCAGTAAAAGCTGGTGTACCTCAGAAGCTCGCTCTCAAGAAGTTCTACATAAACATGTCCCAGTGTTTACCTAATTTTGTTGGGTTCAAGCCCCCAGAGAAACTGCAGTTTTAATTCAGAAATTACATGAAAAAGTCATTTCTGTGCTCCCAAACCTCCCTAAAGTGCCGTGGATTTCTGTGCCTTCAATCCAGAGGAGGACATGGGATGGGGGGGAGTCCTCCCTCACACAGCACCGCTCACCTCCATCTTTTTGCTTTTATTTCTATTCTTATCTGCTTTTTGCGAGTTGCTCGCCAGGGCTGCCTCACGAAAAGCACGCGGTGTTTGCCGAGCGGCCACGCTGGGGAGAATGCTTAAATAAAAACATGTAAAACCTGCGGCTGGTTCCTCTGCAAGGGCTCTCCCTTCACCGGGGAGGCAGCTCCTCAGAGGGGCTGGAGACGGCGGGGGAATGGCGGGGCCAGCCTCAATTCGAGATCCCAGGAGATTTATTCCTTTCTGATCCCTCCAGAGCCTGAGGGCACCGAGGCGTCCATGAGGGACCCCCGGGTTCCCCTTCAGACGGGCGGGCCCGGGGCGGGCAATGGCGGAGAGAGGCCGCGGCTGTGGGGGCAAGGGAAGAGGGACGAGAAACAAGGGACAAGGGAGAAGGGACAACGGAAAACAGACGAGAAACGAGGGACAAGGGACGAGAAACAAGGGCCAGCAGCTGCCCTCAGGGCTGGCAGCACCCCCGGAGCCCTGCCCGGGCTCGGCGGCAGCGCCAGGAGCGGCCCGAGGTTCCCCTGAGAGCCGAGGGAGCGGCCCCGGCCCGGGCCGTTCCAGTAATTAAAGCTTTAAAATACTTCCTCAAACCTTTCCCGTCAAATATCACTTCCTAAGCGAAATCCTTGGAATGCGTCTCATGCTCGGTGGATCTGCCTCAAAACACGAGCCAGAAATGAGAGCAATCTGGTAGACCAGGTGCCAAAATGCGTAACAGCACTGAGTAAGAACACTAAAATGAGTAAAAACACTAAAATGAGTAAAAACATTGAAATGCATAAAAACACTAAAATGAGTAACACTAAAATGAGTAAGACCACCACAACACATGGCTACCAAGACTATTTTTTAAAGAATGGCGAATAAATGTGTATTTTCCCGAGGTTGTGTTTCACTTCTGTAGGTGACAATGATATTTGGCTTCACCAAAACGTGACTGAGTCACCCTGCGGCTCCTTTGCAAGAGGAACGAACAGGACACAACAATTCAGGAGAGAACTTTGAACATTCAAAGAGATTAAACACCACAGAAAGTCACTGCTTTCCCAAATCATGTCCTTGTCCGCTACAGTGAAATAAATAATCGCAAGATGTGAATTAATGTTGTGCTATATTATGTGATTTACATCATGTTATTTTATGATATGTGATTTAACTTATAGTATGTGATGTTATGTAAAGTTTGCCTCTGATTTTTTTTCTCTTTTATTCCCTTTTCTTTTTCTCTCTATCTTCTGTTTTGAAGAGAGGGAAGGACCTGAATCTCACGTACATCACCCAAATAGGAAATTAAAATATCAGCATGAGAACTCAAACTGCTGAAAGAACAAGGACTCCATATTTCCTCAAAGTAGAAATAACTTTTAATAAGCTGCCATGGTCCACCTCATTTAATTATCAAATATTTCATAGATCATTTTGTTATTGGCATTACTATCTAAACATTAAGAAACATATGATAGAACATGTTAGGAAAATGCTTTCGAGGTGTTTACTTAATTATGTCATGGTAATAGGTTTTATTAACAGACCACCTGAAGTAAAATAAATTAAACATCTGAATTTTCATTTCAATTATCTTATGGATAGGATAGTCTATGAATAAAACTCAGACTAAAAGTAACATTAAAAGAAGATTACCTAGGGGCAGAGAGTTCACTCTTACTAAAGTTCCAGTTCCTTTAAAATTGGAGCAAAATTATCTAAACCTTTACTCTAAAAGTAGTTGCAGTTCCTCTAAGATTGGAGATATTAAATTCCAGGAGAAATACAAGTTTAAACAGTGCCACAAAAGCTATTGTAGGAGTTAGATCTGGTCCTGAAAAATGCAAATATGTACACAAAAGAGAAGAAAATGCCTTTTATTCAATGTGTTCAATTGAATTCCAACACATTGAAAATTCAACTAGTTGAATTTTAAGGCTCTCAAAGGCTGACATGGAAGACCAAGTCTTCCTTCCTGATAGCTTTGTATGGAATATCAATAGGCCAAAAAATATTAGTGCCAACAGCTAATACAAAATAAATAATGACCCGAATGTCTAATTAAATGATAAATTATTAGTACTGCACTAATTTTTGAAAAAATATTTTTGGCTAAATCAGCCAAAATCCAGGGTTATTGTAAAGAGGCAGTGTTTTTATCTTTACCATTTCAAATAAAGTTGAAAGGTGTGCCTTTAACCTCAAAATCACCTCCTCAAGTTTATCATACAGATATTAAAGCTTCCCTATGAACTTTGGGTTTGGGGGGTTTTTTACCTCCAAGAGTAATAAAAGGCATGTCAACAGCTGAGAGAATGTCTGGGGGACTTGGGTTTGAGTTTGATGTGGGGATTTGGGGTGTTTTTATCATTTTCACAACTTGGGGCTCCTCAATTTACCCACCAAACTGCAGGGCTGAGTGCCCCAACTTCTGACCGGGGTTAGAAACAGCAAATCCAGGCATGGAGATGTAACAGTTTGGGAAATTATTCATTCCCAAGCTTGCTGCCCTGGATTTTAGGGCCTGTCCTAAAAAAACAAAATGCAATTCCAGCGGTTGTTTGCTGCTTTCAGCAGTGCCCAAAGCAGCGCGGGATGCAGGGACAGGGCGTTATCGCCGAACTCCTCCCACGCAGCCGCTCCCGCACCGAGAGCTGCCACAGATTTCCCAGCCCGTGCCAGCATTCCTGGGCACTGCTGCCACCAGCGCGGTGATTTCCATCCCAAAGCGGCTTCCAGCCAGGGAAAGCAGGACGGGTACGGGCAGCACCTGCCTCGAAAGCGCCGCGAAGGCTTCGCAGAGCGGCTGGAGCAGCGGGACGAGCCCGCTGCCATCAGCGTGACACCGAGCGGCACAAAGCCACCCCGGGAGCCCCGGATTTGCATAGGCGCTGGCTCCTGCAGCGAGGAGAGGAAACGCCGCCCGACAAAAGCGGACGTGGGCAGAGACCTTGGGAAAGCGTCCCGATTTCGACCGCCGCTATAAAGCCCCTCCCCGCAGCGCTGGGCAGCGCTCGCTTCCCTCCGGCTGGGGCATCCCCGGCGGCGGCGGGGCACTGACCCGGGTGGCCTTGGTAAAGCACGGATCCTGACCCGGCAGCTGCGCTTCTCCCGGCTCCCATCGGAGCCAGAAAGGAGCACCGAGAGCCGTCTGGGCTCCACCCGTGCATCCTGCGCTTCTCCCGGCTCCCATCTCCCGCCTGCAGCTCCCGAGGAGCCAGAAAGGAGCATCGAGAGCCGCCTCTGCTCCCACCCGTGCATCCTGCACTTCTGGCTCTCAGTGCTCTGCTGCACTTCCCGAAGAGCCAGAAAACACTCCCGAAGAGCCAGAAAGGAGCACCGAGAGCCGCCTCTGCTCCCGCCCGCGCACCCTGCGCTTCTCCCGGCTCCCATCGCCCGCCTGCAGCGCCCTCGGAGCCGCCGCCCGCCACCTCTGCAACCCCGCATCCCTGCGGCTTCTCAGGGTGAGTCATTCCAATCCTTTGAGCTTCTGCCGTTCCTTATAAACGTCCTCGGGAGAAGATCTAAATAACCATCTTTTACTACTCATCTTTTGCTACTGATGATCCTGGAGGTCTTTTCCAATCTTTTTGATTCTACGATCACGGGGAGAAGCACAGTGATTTTGTTTTACCCGTTAAACCAAGGGCCACTTTTTCTTTTATTCCTCTGTCAAAAGTCCTGCCTGTGCTTATCCCTGGGCTTTAGAAAAACAGAGGACTGTGTGGTTAATGTGCAAAGAATGAGGCTTGCACGGTTGGGTGTTGTGGTATCTCGTTTTCAGGGCCTGGATGTTTGCAAATAAAGATGCTGCTGGGAGCCTGCCGCCTACAGGCTACCTAGTTTTTTACCTCGTTTTTAACCTAGTTTTTTACTAGTTGTAGCTAGGATTTTTACCTAGCTCCAACTAGGTAAAAAACATAGAAAATACAAAGAGAAAAAAAAAAAATCACTCTCAAATGCACTCCTCAAAGTGCTTGCTAGAGGGACAAAGAAAACCACGGTGATTCCCCACCCTAATCCTTCTGGGTGTGAGTGTTTACTTACACTGACATTGCTCACTTTTTATACCAAGTCACTTTCAACTGGTGGAAAAGCTTTGGAGTGAGCTGGGTGTTTTGATTGCACAATCAAATCCCAGCGCAAGAAGCAGATCTCCCCATTGTTCACCAGGTTTTAGGACATATATTATCTTTAGTACCTTTCTGGGGCAGTCAGAATGGGTTCTAACTTTTGGGTATTTTGGAAGCTCACGCTTTTCTAATGGGAACATGGTAAGGTTGTGCAGACTGAACTTTTATCCCTTTATGGGGCGAGAAGCATCGAGCTTCCCTCTGATTTCTCTCCCTGTGCTGTGGGCAGGGTGAAGATGAATGCTGAAGAGATTCTGGTGTGTCCAGTAGAACTTGGAAAAAATTTCTGCCTCTATTTTGACGGTAATTACACATTTAATCACCTTTTCTGTTTGAATATTGATTTAACACCATTCCTTTGTCAGTCTGATTTAATCTAACTTTCCCATACGCTTCAGTTTTAAGTGTTATTAGCCAAGTATCTGAGTCACAGGAATATTTGTTGCTTACGTGAAAAATTCTGGGAAAGGACACTCGGAAGCGTTGGAATACTGGGGGGTGGACTCGGAGGGAGTGAGTAATTTCCGATCTTATGGAGAAAAGTCTGTTAGAAAACAGTTTTTTCTTTAAAAGCAATTTGTAATGACCTTTTTTTGTCCTTTTATTCACTTAAAGGCACCGATAAAACCCCAAATTTGCATGCAATTATTCATCAGTTTTAGACTTAGAGTGACCTCAGTGTGAAATAACCCTAAAAAAGCACTTTGCATACCTTTGTTTTGGTGGTGACTCCAGTTCTCAAATGACTGGGTTTTCATTTGTTTTGCTGATAGCTAAACCCTGTCTGTAGTGACAGCAGCTCAGCCGTGGTGGCACTGGGCTGTGGGAACACGTGGGTGGCTGCCTGGGCTCAAAGCGACTTCTTTTGTGGGGGCAGAGCTTAATGTTGTTTTTCTTTCCTTTTTTTCACTGCTCACTTGGAACCAAGATGATGATGGTAAGCTGAGAACTCATCTTTTATGATTTTGTTACTCATTTCACACTTACTAACCCAGAGGGGACAAGTTTCAAACAGAGAGTGGCTGTAAATAAACCAGAGCTACAGCTCACTGCTCCTGATGCTGCTGCTGCTTTAATTCCTCACAAGACACTGGTACTGCCTTCCCTGGCAGCACCTTTCAATGCACTTTAATTGCTGGGCAAAAGAGAACTGATACTTCTGAGTTCACACTGACAAACACAGCAGCTTTTCTTGTTTATCTAAATAAATTCCTGTATTCTGGGAAATCTGCTTCAAGCAGAGGTGTAAAAGATGATGTTTGATGCCATTCTAAGAACTCCTTTCACGTGACATCCGTAATGCCAGGACTAGGCTGGCAGCAATCTGTCAATGCTGAGGAGACCACAGCTAAAATATGAAGACTTTTGCTTTTTATTCCTGCAGATCTGGAGTGTGATGCCCTGTGCAAGGAAAAGATTCTGCACCGAGTGCTGAGGAATGTGAACAGCCAGGTGCTCGTGGTGCGCCCAGACCTGAACGAGGCAGCCTTTGAGAATGTGACAGACCAGGAGGTGCAATCTGGTAATTCCCAAACAGAAACCATCACCACTGCTCTGCTGCTTTATCCCAGAGGTGGTTTTGTTCTTTGTAATCATCCACTCAACGATGGGACGAGAATAATGACTTAAAATTTCATTTGCTACAATAAAACACAGCTGAGATGAAATTTTGTGCCTTGGGCATTGGTGATGGATGAGATTTCTGGGTTAGACCAAAGCCTGCAGGATGTCACGTGCAGAAAAAGAGCTGTTCAGATTTTTGCTTGGCTCTGATCACAAAATTCTCATTCCCCCTCTTTTTTTATGCTGGATTGCAAAAAATCACTTTAAAATTCAAACAATGTATTGGCACTAAAAGGTCTTACTTTCTTCTAATAATATTAACTATAAACTTAGTTTTGGTTTTGACTTTTTGAGGTGCTTCAGCAATTTATTTACAACTCTATTTATTGACTGTATTTATTTCTGGATCACCTATATCCAGCACGGTTTTACTGACAGCCCCTACACATGCCAGTCTCAATTTCTGCACACACACAAAAGGATCTGACCCCCTCCCCTATTAAATAAATAAATCCATTTATTTATTTATTTATTTATTTAAATAAATCCATTTATTTCCTCCCCACATTGCCTGCTGAGCTCAGCTGCTTTGGTGCACCCTGGTTACTGCCTGATTGCACAAAGCACAACCAGAAGAAAAATAAAATAAAAATAAAAATTCAAGTCCTGGCTCTTCTGTCAGGAAAAACATCCTGGCAAGGCAGCCAGAGTTTCCAGGGGAGCAGTAAAACATCACTGAATTCAGTTGT
This sequence comes from Acrocephalus arundinaceus, assembly GCA_021534815.1. Lineage (NCBI taxonomy): Eukaryota > Metazoa > Chordata > Aves > Passeriformes > Sylviidae > Acrocephalus > Acrocephalus arundinaceus. The sequence continues at coordinate 1,883,986 of JAJEOU010000680.1, forward strand.
TGCAGCTGCCTTTGAGCAATCATCAATAATAACCCATTTATTTCAGGCAATGGGATGCATTTCAGCATTCACTGCTACAAAACCACCACGCCCTTAGCAGGGATGCCCGTGGCCTTCAGTGTCCAAGTGGAAAACAAAAGTTATTACATGTGCTGCGAGAGGGAACGTGGAGAAATGATTGTTAGATTCAAGGTAAGATCCGCTTCCCTCTCCTCATCTAAGCAGAATTAACTCAGAGCTGGAATAAAACTGGTCAGGGCTTGTGCTGGGATTAATCTGTTCCCTTCTTCCTTCCTCAGGAAGGAGAAGTTCCCAAAGAAATTCCTGGTGAAAGCAACATCATCTTTTTCAAAAAGACATTTACATCTTGCTGCTCCGAAGCATTTAAGTTTGAATACTCGATGGAACAAGGAATGTTCTTGGCCTTTCAGGAAGATGGCTGCTTGAGAAAATTAATCCTAAAGAAACTGTCGAAAGATGAGGTGGATGAAACCATAAAGATGAGTTTATCAAAGTTCTGTTAGAATAAAAATCACAACTTATGATGGGACACTTCAACAGTTTTAAAATACAGTTTGGGGTTTTTTTATAAAATAAACTTTAGTTTCAAAATAAGTCAGTTTTGTGTTTTAACTACTCTCAGTACTTATTAAAAAATAAATGCAAGTTCTTGGCAAGAAGCAGAAGAATATTTTCCAGTCAGACAGAAGAGAATCACACACTGAAGAAACAAGAATGTGCATGTCTACATTGTCCTGTAGAATTTGGTCCCTAAAATCTTTAATGCCCCTTGACCGACTTTTACATTCCCAAAACTCTCAGATAATGAACTTCTCACCCAAGTAGGTTAAACTCCAGGTCCAGCTGCATATCCTGTGTGAGGAAATCTCACTTTCCATGAGAAACGCTCAGCTTGCCCAGAGGGATTTACCCATGACTCACCATCCTCACCCTCCTGCTCCCCGGGCCAAAACAACAAATATTGGCATTTAAACCAGAACACAGCTCCGTTCTGACCACAACACTAACAAAAATTGGCCAGCTACTCGCTTTTGATAATAATTTGCAATCTGTAATTTAAAAAATATATAATCAGAAAGTGGTGTAGAATCCCAACAGCGCCTTGGTGGTTCTGTCCATTGCATAATCACTGATGGTAAAATTCTCTTCCTCTCACTATTAATAGGGCCACAGAAGTACCATGAGAATGTGGAAAGAGTTTTCCATTCCTTAGCACTGTGAAAGTCACACAGGATGAAGCAGAAAGTTAAAACCCAGAATCTGAGTTCCCCTCTAAAAAATCCCTAACCTCAGCCTACTCCTCATTGTCTTTTCAGTCATACAGGACAACACAGACCAGAGTATTTAGAAAATAAACCTCCAAAAAGTGTTGCAGATGAACATAAAAACCTTGAAAGTCGAATGTTCCTAAAGTCAATTTGCAAAAGTGTTTTTATTCTATGTCAATCCTTGTAGTATTTTCTAAGGGATGTAAATTATTCTTCTACTTAAGTCAAGTCTAAGTCACCTCATACAAATATTGTTTTATGGTCTAAGGCAGAGCAGACCTATCTGCAGAGAAAACACTTTAGGCAACCCAAAAGCAGTAAAAATGGTTCAGAAGCACACACAACATTTCTGTAAATTCTTTATTGAATGGATTAAGAAAAAAAGTATTCCCTTTTCTACATCAACTCCCAGGGTCCAGAGAGTCACAGGGTCTGCCTTACACACTGATGTCAGAAGCAGTTCAGTTCTCCACAAGCCAAGCTGGTTTTACAGAACAGGAAACCAACCAACCCTCATTAAAGCTGGTATTACAAGGAGAGTTCCCTTTAGCTATGCAAGTCTGCCACTGATGTAATTAATCCACCCAATTTACAGCGCAGCTGGAATCCACTCACTCTCACTGGACACTTTCCAGTTAATCTGGTTTTAAATCTGTTTTTTCTCTCTACATTCTAAACTAGCTCTGAGCCCCCTGCAGGCTCACCCTGGGGACCCTTGGCTGTTCCTTTGCTGTGCAGGATGTTGCTCAGAAGCTGATGAAGCAGAGGACAGTGCTGTGTCAGGGCTGGGCTCCTCAGAGGCTCCAGAGCATGGCCACAGCCTTGCAGATGCCCACGTCGTGGTAGTTGAAGTGGCAGAGGCCGGCGAAGGTCAGGGCAGACAGGATGTACAGCCCCACGTTGGCCACTTTAATGGGGACATCTCCATGCACATAATCAGTAATGACCTGGCCCAGACCCCTAAACAAGAGAGAAAAGCTCAGATCAGCAAATTTCACTCACTGGAGTCCATCCACTTCGTGTCCCCATTCTACCAACTGGGTTTTTTTTTTTCTCCTGCTGCCATCAGCCTTTCCTGAAGAATGCTCAGTTCCCACTCAGAAAGAGGATGAAACTACTTCAAAAATACAACAAAACATTCCACAGATTCTACTGAAAATACACAGATTGGCACAGAGTTTTCCTGAGGAAACTAAGAACTGACCACAGCTCTCCAAACGACAGAATCCTTGGAATCTGCCTTCTTATCTGACTTCCAAGGACTGGAAAAGAGGAAAAGCAAGGAAATGTCTGGGACCAGCCTTTGTCACAAAGACACAGAAGACTCCTGGGCATGAATTGAGATTAGAAGAGTGGCAACCAAAGAGATTAACATATTTTCAGTTTTTTCTACACCTGGAAGTGAACTCCTGTCCAGATTTGAACTACCCAGCAGCACAAGACACAGGATGCTTGTTTTGGGAAAAAGCAGAGGAAAGTGCAAGAATCCCTGGCACAAATTCCTAAGGGCAAAACTGAGGTTTAAGAAAATCTGCCACCACTAAAGTATCAAGAAAATCTGCTTTATCCTTGTGGCAAGGAACTCCCAAACCAAGATCACCTCAGGAAGGTGGATGCTGCCAACCACGTAGCTGGATCCACTCCTAATTAACCCTGCTCTCATTAAGGTTCAAAGCAGAACTACACTGAGCAAACATTCATCCAGGAATAAAGGAAATAATCACCCAGGCCTCCTTAGTGGAATATTTGCTGTGAGCTCTTTGCTATGCAGAACCTCATCACCACTGAGATGTACAAAGCCAGTGCACAGAGTTTTAAAGGCAGATATTTTTATATTCTTTTTATACAGATCTGTCCTCTTTCTGTTCCCTCTCTTCACACAACACTGGATTTTTCACAAACCTCCAGGATTCTACACTTCCAGAGGCAAGGAAGTGCTCCTAAAGTCAAGATACCAGAACATTTTTATGGATTCCTTTTCTGACTGAGAGAACAGTGTGAGAAAGGAAGACCAAAGTACGACAACTCCTGTCAAAGATCACGACTGTCACAGAACTTGGGAGTCCAAGGACTTTTTCCAGGCATTTTACACTGGACCAGGATGAGGTTTGGAGCCACCAAACCCCTTTTTTCCTGTGAACTGAGCCCTGCTGTGCTTACCAGTGGCCGTGCAGGGTGAGGGCTGCAGCCAGGGAATAGTCCACGGCCGGTCCGGGGTACAGGTAGGCTGCAGGGAGCAGCCCCAGCAGCAGCACACTGACCGCCCGCTCCCCCGTCCAGTGCAAAGATGCAGCCCTGGAACCGCCTGCAAGGAGAAACATTCTCAGGGAAAACCCCTCTGCCAAGGGCTGGAGGGATGGCTGTGAAATCTGGAGTGTCTGCAAACCAAAAACCCGGCAGGAGCAATACTTGGGAACACACAGGAGCAGCAGCCCAGGCTGAAACCATCAAGAATTGACTCTGTGAAATTACCAAAGCAACACCCCCAAAGTGCTCAGCTAACACATATAAACCAAAATGTAAATGTTTTCCTTGTTTGTTTTTCCTTTGGCACGGAGAAAAAAAACTTAGAAAGTGACAAGATAAGGAAAGCAAAGGATTTGAAGTTTGGACTTGGGCAAAGTGCAAACTGAAAAGCAATTCACTGGTAACAGTGCTGAAGGTGAGGGTACACACACTCCTCACAGCCTGAGCCACACAACAGCACCATTATTTATCACAAACAACATCTCTGCACAGTTACTGCCCTATCTAACAACGCTCAGCATTTCACATCTTTTCCCTTAAATCAGTGCACATTTAGGATTATCTTTTCCTTTGCTGGTCACACCCATAACCCTACATCACCCAACAAAAAACACCGTACCATGTGTAAATCTCTTCTGTTCTCTGTTACAGCTGTCACTTAAAATTTTTTAAGTGGCCCAAAAAAATTATAAACTCAGCCTGGTTTGGGATGGGAGAGACCTTAAAGCTCCTCTTGTTTTTAAGTCCTGTATGGCCATCGGGTACCACCTCCATCACCTCTGTCCTTTATCCCTGCCTCGCTGTTGGTCCCTTAGAGGACCCGAGCCAAAATCTGGTTCTTTACAACTCATTCTTGATAGAATCACAGAATATTCAGAAGCTGGAATAGACCTTAAGGATCATCTAACCCCAACGCTTGCCTTGGGCAGGATGCCTTGCACTAGGCGCAGGTGCTCAGAGCTCCATCCAGCACCTCCAGGGATGGGAAAAGGGATCCTGATCCCGGGAAAGCGAGACCCCGCACACAAACACAGACAGACAGACAGACAGACACAGACAGGGCCGTACCGTGTCCCTGGCGGGCCGGGCCGTGGCTGTCGCGGGTCTGGGCGCAGCGGGCGGCGGCGGCACCGAGCGCGGCGGGGCGGCGGAGCAGGGCCGAGCCGAGCAGAGCTGCGGGACAACGGGGGAGGGCGTGAGCGGAGGGATCCCGCACCCTCCGAGGGTCCCGCACCCTCCGGGGATCCCGCACCCACCGGGGATCCCACACCCACCGGGGGTCCCGCACCCTCCGCGATCCCGCACCCTCCGGGGGTCCCGCATCCTCCAGGGGTCCCGCACCCACCGGGGGTCCCGCACCCACCAGGGGTCCCGCACCCTCTGGGGGTCCCGCAGCCACCGGGGTCCCGCACCCTCCGCGATCCCGCAGCCACCGGGGTCCAGCACTATCCAAGGGCCCCGCGGCCACCGAGGTCCCGCAGCCACCGGGGTCCCGCACCCTCCGAGGGTCCCGAACCATCCGGGGTCCCGCACCCTCCGAGGGTCCCGAACCATCCGGGGTCCCGCACCACCCGGATGTCCCGCACCCTCCGGGGTCCCGGTTCGCGCCCGCCCCGCGCCCCCGGCCCCACTCACCCAGGGCGGCCCCGCGGGGCCGCGGCCGCAGCAGCGCCAGCGCCATGAGCGCCATGTCCGCTCCAAGGGCACCGCGCCCGGACACGGAAACGCCGCCCGAGCTTCCGCTTCCCCCCGGGCACCGCGGAGCGCCCCGGGGAGCTGGGAACCGCTAGGGAGCGGCGTTAGGCGGGATCTGGGGAAGGAATCCTCCCCTGGGAGGGTGGACAGGCCCTGGCACGGCTGCCCAGAGAAGCTGTGGCTGCCCCAGCCCTGGAAGTGCCCAAGGCCAGGCTGGAGCAACCTGGGGGAAGATGTGCTCATGGAACTGGAATATCTCTGAATTCCCTTCCAGCCCAAACCATTCTGTGATTCTCTAATTCTGTATTTAACCCCTCAACACCCACAGCAGACCCAGGTGCTCCTCACCTGTGTGTTCACTACTGAAACACCTTTGTGCACATCATGAACACCTCTGTGAACATCCCGCTTTTCTTTCCATTTGAAGGGAAAAAGTAACAGCAATAGGGCTTGGAGTGAGTATTTAGGGCTGCTGACACAGTTTTGTGTTTGTCCAGGCCACAACAATCACCCCACACATTTCCCCAGTGCCCTGATTTCATCTCCTGCCAGTGTGGTCAAGCAGAAACAAACAGCACAGGGAGAACACAGGCACCACCCAGACTCCCAGGGCTGTGCTCTGTCCCCGGGCTTTGCTCCAGAACAATGACAAAAGCATCAAACACATCTGGACTTATTTATTTTATTAAAAGGCTTGGCTGTTCGCTGCAGGGAGAACGGCCTGGTACTAGTTTCTCCAGTAACACACTGGGCAGAGCAAAGACAGGACACAACACCCACCAAGGCCTCTCTGTCAGCACAAATGGTTTCAGCATCCCCATGGAGAAGGAAGGAAGGTAGACACGGTGGCCAGCCCACAGCAGGCTCTGGACAGGAATCTAAACCAAGCAGATGAACTGGTGGTTTTTTCACCATTACAGAAGAATCACTGCACCTTCAGCTGGAATGGGAATATTCCCTCAGCTCCCCTCTGTGCCCAGCTGACCCTGTGCATGCCCCCACAGCTCTGCTTTTGGTGGAGGATGGGAAGACAAAGCTACCGTGGGGGTTACAGTGACATTTCCTCCATCACCAGCTTGATTTATCAGCCTGCCCTCCCTCTTACTGGCCATTGTTTTGGTGAGCCAAAAGAGCAATCTGTTCAAACATAATTTAACAAAAAACCCAACATTCTTCACAAAGAATGTGAAGCTGGCAGCTGTGGGCCAGGTGGGTGCAGTCCTGCTCTGCTGCCTGGCGAGTCCCGGGGCAGCCAGCGGGCTGTGTGTAAACCACAGTGCTGAGTGACAAAGCCCTGCCTCTGTCCTCCCCTCCTGCTCTGAGCTGATCCCAGACCCCTCAGTCCTCATCAGAGCTGTCCTCAGATTTCTCATCCCCCGCCACCTTCCAGTTCTTCCTCTTGCTCCTCTTCTCGGGCACTTCGCTCGGCCTCTCCGGCACCGAGCTGTGCCGCTTCTTTCTCTTCCTCGGGGCCGTTTCTCCTTTTTGCCCTCGGATTCAGTGTCCTCAGAGCTGCTGGTGCTGGAGCTGCTTGCATGGGAAAAGTCACTCTCCTGCCCAGAAGAAGAGGTAGGTTCCTTGGCAGGCACTTTCCTGGGCTTTTTCTTGCGCTTGTGTTTTCCTTTCCGGGTGCTTGGAGTCTCCTCTGCTGAGCCCTCGCTGTCCCCCCGGGAGGAATCTGTGGAAGTTCTCCCCTGCTCCTTTTTCTTTTTCTTCCTTTTTTTGTGTGAGCGCTTTTTTTGTTTCTTCTTGTGGGATTTCTTGGTTTTTTTCCTTTTGTGGGACTCACGGGCTGTTTGCTTCCCCAGTGGGATTCTTCTTCCCATTGACAGCATTTTGCTCATCTCCTTCCTGCTGATCACTGCAAAAAAAACCAGGAGGAGGTGAACTGAAAGCCACTGAGTGATGAAACTCATTTATATCCAATCTGTAAGCCTGAAAAATATTGATGATTCGCTGGGTGTAGGTTAAAATAATTAATTCTCTCTTAAAATCTTGGTTTTCCACTCTGCAGGATACTGCAAGAATTTATTTACCTCCCAGACTCATAGATTTTGGTAACACCAGCTAAACCCTCTAAATCTTAATTATTACAAAAGATTCTCCTAAGATTTACTCCACATTAATGGATTTGAGTTTTTAACATAAGGCTTTGCATTCAGGCAGATCTCTATTCAAAATTTAAAACTCAGTTTGTAAAATTCCCTGCAGAACCTGTCAGAAGGCAGATTCTGGATCCATCACTAAGGGTGTCTGCCTTACCTGTCTGTGTCAAATTCTTCAGGGTACAGCTCTTTATATCCACTGTGCCCCCACCTGTAAGAAAGCAGAACCATCCATTAAAAACAGACAACGGTTTGAGGACAACGATGCAATTCTGAAAAGGCAAGCCACAGAATGAATCTGATTTAGACAGGGAGGGAGGAAACAGGACTGATTTGGTTGGTGCTATTTAAATACACCTTATATTCTCAAACCACAACTCAGATTTCTTTAAAACAACCCTGGACTTGTGTTTCTTGGGGTTTTTTTTTAGCTTATTGGGCAGAGTAATAAATATTAAGCTTTTGCAGCTGAGTGTGGCTTAGAAACTCCACAGATGAGCTCAAATTGGTTATTCTGTGATACAGAAGTTTGTACATGTTATTCATTCTCAAAATGAGCTCAAGCTCTATTTCATCACAGCACACACCAAACAGAAATGTGTCATTTCTTGATACAGGGCTCCAAAAAGTTTGAATTACAACCACACAACATGGGATTCCCCCACAGACCTGTCTGGCATGTTGGCTTCGCATTCATACAGCTTTTTATTCCAGGATCTGGCCCTGAGGAGATCATCTTCCACCAGGTCAAGGAGCTGTGGGTTCCTGGATTTCCAGTCTGCCCTGTGCCCCTCCTCGTCGAAGCCATCGCTGCGCATGCGGCTGCTGGGGACAGGGAAGAGCTCCTTCAGCTGGGAACACCTCCCAGCCACCCCCAGAGCCCCCTCATTCACCTGGGACCTCAAACATGCCACATCTAAATGAACATTGAGGTTTGACCTCTTTCCAGGGGATCAATAAGGAGAAAATATTTCGCTGGTGTATCTCACCTGGAGGTGTCTGACAGCATTCTGCTCTGCCTTTTCCAGTAAGTCTCTTCTGTCTGCTTCTCCCACTCCCTTATTTTCCACATTTCTGTCTCTTCCTGGAGCTGGAAGTCACAGAAAGGGAAACGATTTTAACATCAGGGAAAACTCGCAGTTGTGTGAGCTCCAACCTCAACACTCCTGGTAAGAAAACTCACAGCCACCTTTCCTACCATCCCCAAACAAAGGATTATTTACACGCATCTGTATCCAAATCAGAACTTCCTGATGGTGGTTAGACCTGCTGAATTATGATTCATGAAACAGTTTGCAAAACTTTAAATAGAGTTGCTTAATCTTGCACTAAAATCCTGCTTGTGCACACAAAGTTCAAACTGTTTCATGCAATTAAAAGCACATACACACTGCAGCGAATAAAACCTATTAAAGATCTGCTACTTTTTAAGTAAATACAGAGATATTCTCTCAACCGGGGTGAGTACTTAAGAGAAATAGAGTGAAACTGAAACTCAGAAAAACCGGAACGAAGTTAAACCTAAACGACCCTGAGGATGTGGCCGATTTCCCAAACTCCTTTTATTTCTGCCGAACACTCCCGCTCTCCCTGCAGGATCAGCAGCGGGGCACGAAGGCTGCCCCGCACCCTGGGATGTTCCCTCAGCACCGGGTGGCACCAGCGGGATGTCCCCGCAGCCCGGGATGTACCGGGACCACCAGCGGGATGTCCCCGCAGCCCGGGATGTACCGGGACCACCAGCGGGATGTCCCTGCAGCCCGGGATGTACCGGGACCACCAGCGGGATGTCCCCGCAGCCCGGGATGTACCGGGACCACCAGCGGGGTGTCCCCGCAGCCCGGGATGTACCGGGACCACCAGCGGGATGTCCCCGCAGCCCGGGATGTCCCCCATCACTGGTGCCACCACCGGCCTGTCCCCGCACCCTCACGTGTCCCCGCACCCCGGGATGTCCCCGCATACCCTCATGTAGCCGCAGCCCGGCATGTCCCCGCACTCCAGGGCTGTCCCCTCACCCTCACGATGTCCCCGCAGCCCGCTCAGCCCCGCAGGCCCCGCAGGGCGCGGGCGGCCCGGGCCTCACCTTGTTGTGCGCTCCGGTGTGGCGGATGACGTTGCGCAGCAGCACCTTCCCCACGGGCACGCGGGACATGCTGCGGGCGCTGCCGGGGGCCCGTGGCGGGCGCGGTGGCGGTGCCGGTGGCTGCGTTTGTTTGTTCGGCGCTGCCGGTGGCGGTGCCGGCCGTGTTTGTGCTGGCGGCGGCGGGGCCGGGCCGGGCGGGGGACGCGGAAACGCGCGGGGCCGCGCGCGCGCCGCTTCCGGCGCCGTCTCCAGGCAACGGAGCCGCCATGGCCGCCAGGGCCGTGAGGGCCGCGGGGTGCGGGCGGCAGAAAGGGACCCGAAACACCCCTAAATGCACCCAAACGGAGCCGAACCGCCCCTAAATGCAGCCGAACCGCCCCTAAATGCACCCAAACGGAGCCGAACCGCCCCGAAAAGGACCCGAACCACCCCTAAATGCACCCAAATGGACCCGAACTACCCCTAAATGAACCCAAATGGACCCGAACCATCCCTAAATGCACCCAAACGGACCCGAACCACCCCGAAAAGGACCCGAACCATCCCTAAATGAACCCAAATGGACCCGAACCATCCCTAAATGCACCCGAACCGCCCCGAAACGGACCCGAACCATCCCTAAATGCACCCAAATGGACCCGAACCGCCCCTAAATGGACCCGAACCACCCCGAAAAGGACCCGAACCGCCCCTAAATGCACCCAAAAGGACCCGAACCACCCCTAAATGCACCCAAATGGACCCGAACCGCCTCAAAAAGGACCCGAACCACCCCTAAATGCACCCAAATGGACCCGAACCACCCCTAAATGCACCCAAACGAACCAGAACCGCCCAGGTACCACCGGGCTCCGCACCAGATCCAGCCCCGCGCTGCCCCCTCCGTGGCTCGGACCGCCTGGGACACCGCGATGGGCCGGGGACAGCAGGTGGCAGCTCTAAAGAAATTCTTTTTGGGGAAAAAATACCCCAAAGCAACGGTAAAAATTCCCAGGAACACTGTGGCTGGGTGATGCTGGAAATGATGTAACTCGTTAATAGTTTCAATCAGTTACTTAGCTAATAAAATTTTAAGTAATTGTTTAAAATCAATCATTTTAAGTAATGGTTTTTAATAAAACTTTTTAAATAAAACTTAAAATAATAATCAATTTAAGTCGTTTGTTTGCTTTACTTTTTAATTAATATTTTCCTTAATCGTGGATATTCTTAGCCAGCATTTAGCAAAGCTGTTGTAAGATGATTCTTACAGCTTGGGAAAATGACTGAAATTTCTTGAAGTTTTGGCATAAAACACAACAAAAGCCCAGCCTGAAAATCTTCAGTGGTGGTGGGGTTTAGGGTGTTTTTAATTCACTTTTTACTCATGAGGGGTGAATATCTCAAATGTCTTTAGAAATGCAGGTAAAAAAGGCAGGTTGGAGGAATAGCAGCACCACCAAACTTACAAAAAAAAAAAAAAGACTAAATATTCAAAGAATACTTGAATATTTAGTTACAGCAGTTGTTTTCTGCTGTAGTAAAGAAGCACACAGTAAATATGATTTACTGCACCATCTAAGGGACAGCAGTAACAGTGGTGGTGTGTTTTTGCTAAATAAAAGGACAGGATTCCCATGGTTAGAGCAGCTCTCTTCAAGTATTTAATGCTGGAACAACGTGTCACACACAGCCCAACAGGTGAACAGTGCAGAGAGGAAGCTGCAGACAGCAAAAAGCAAATATTGGGAAGATTTGTGATTAAATTTCAGGTTAATAGGGTGAGTTTCTCTGTGAGACTGAAAGGCTGCAGAACAGGAAAGCCACACACAACTGAAGAGAAAAGCACTGGGACATGGTTTAGTAGTTGTCAATTCCAAACATTTAATGGAACATGGGTTCACTAGAGCCAGTCTGGAATCAGGGTATTTCAGGTCATTCAGGAAAATCCAAAATCTTAAAGCACTTTTTTTTTTTTTCCTTAAGCAAGGCATCACAGCAACCAGACACTAAATAGTTCCCACAAAAATATTTAATTTCCACAGTATTTTCTTTCAATATCTTTAGTGAACTATGCAGAATTTTACAGGAGACAGTACTTAATGCAATATACAGAATAACAGGATCACCCTGAACAACTTCTTCCTTTTTTCCCAACTCTGCCCCCCTATTTAATTCTCCTGGTCACTCTGTCATTACTGCACGGTTGTCCTTTTTTTTTTTTTTTTTTACATGAACATTTCCATGTGGAAACTGGAATTTCAGAATGTTCAGCACTGCAGCCCTTGCAGGATACAATGCCTGGGATAACGGGACACGAGTCCAACAGACTGGAGAAGCACCTTACATACAATATGTACATGGAGAGCACATTCTGCAGCTTTACTGAGGCTGGACAACACAGACAATCCAGGGAAGGTCTGCAATTCCAGTGGCTTATAACTCAGAGCTTCCTATGTTAGAATGCCTGAAATGAAAAATCCCAAACATCCCAGTCCTCACATGATTAACATCCCCTAGAGGGATCCTCAGCATGTGTGATTTGTCTGTACTGGCTTCCAACACACACTGAACATTCTGCAAAACAGTTCCTTGGTTTTGTTTTGGAGCCTGGGGTTAACTCAGCCACAGGAACAGCAGCTACAGGTTCCAGAGGAGAAGCAGATGCCAGGGAGAGTCCAGGAGCAGCCAGCACATTCCTGGGGTGCCCCAGAGCTGGGACCCCGCACAGAGCAGAGCTCTTTCACCTCAAAGTGCTCATGAGGGATCAATCACACAGCAAAGAAGGTCCCAGCCAGTGCCAAATTCCAAAAGGGCTTTGGAACAGCAGCACTTGGCCTTTGGGATGCTGTCCCCAGGCACTTCAGTCCCTCCCACCCCCCTCCCCTGCTCCTTGAACCTTTCTGTGGCCATCTCACCTGCACTCCTGTGAAGAGATGTTTGAAATTCCAATCTCTGACAACACTGAGGTCATGGAACTGTTGGTATGCACCCCCTGGGCACCCGAGTTTAGAAGCAGCTGGCATAATGCCAGGATAATTTTATTATTTTTTTTTTTCAATCTGGGATGTTTAACTCTGTTTTGGAAGAGTTTGCAAGTTAACTAACTGTATAAAAATACAGTGTAGCTGTAATATTGCTCTGAAAAGCACTTTTGCAAACTTTTTGTTTTTCTGTACAGACTGGTAAATAACATTACCAGATAATATAATACATATTTTAAATAAAAAAAAAGGAACTCTCTTAAAGTCTGAACACTAAAGTCTAAATAGCTTGTTTTAAAACACAACAGTGTGACCCAGGAAAATTCTGCTTTGCATGGTTAAATTATAGCAGCATGGTTACTGGCTTTTCAAGGAAATTCTTGAACTCAGCAAGCCACTGTGCTCCAACTGCTCCATCCACAACACGGTGGTCACAGCTCAGGGTGACAGACATTATGCTGGCCACGTCAAAGCTGGGAGAAAAACAACAAAACAAAGGTTAACACACTCCTCTGCAAGGCAGTGCCACTTGCACAGCAGCAAAGCTACTCTTGGAGAGGCAGGAATAGCAGCTGGTGCTTGGTGACAGATGTTTCTCCCAATTGCACTGGGGAGCAGATCATGTTCATTCCTTCTCTGAGGAAAACCAAGGAAGGAACTTCTCACAGGCACTAAAAACACCTCAGTGTGTGCCCCTTAGGGCAGGGAGCTCAGCTTTCCTTGCAGCACAAGGACAGCCCCACACAAAGAAAAAGAACCATTTTAGTTCCAAGCAAGGGGATATTATATCCTTTAGGTTTTCCTTTTGAGCAAGTTGACACTTACTGTGTCAACAATACATTTTAGGGGTTTTGAAATTATTATCTAATGTAGGTGTTAGGAAACTAGGCATGATTTCAGAGTTTGAGTTCAGGATCAGATGAAAACTCACCCTTTCTCATTATCAGCTGGCACTAGTCTTTCTTCTGAGGAACCCACTGCCAGGATGCAGGCTTGAGGTGGATTGATTATGGCAGAGAAATTCTTAATCCCATACATTCCTAAATTGGAAATTGTGAAAGTACCACCCTAGAAAAAAACCAAAGACATTCATGGTGAAACTCACATTATATTATTACCAGTCTGTACAGAAAAACAAAAAAAGTTTGCAAAAGTGCTTTTCAGAGCAATATTACAGCTACACTGTATAAAAAAGGAACTCTCTTAAAAGTCTGTTTTACATGGGAATATGAGGAGAGGGGGAATCCCATCCCAGTCTGCAGTGTCCTGATGAGGGGAGGCTCTTTGGTGAGCAGGGACAGGATCCAGGGAGGGGCTGGAGCTGTGCCAGGGGAATTTGGGATAGAGATCAGGGAAAGGTTCTTCCCCCAGAGGGTGCTGGGCACTGCCCAGGCTCTCCAGGGAATGGGCACGGCCCCAGGGCTGCCAGAGCTCCAGGAGTGTTTGGACAGCACTCCTGGAGTGAACACACAACTCCAGGGATGCCCAGGGTGAGATTTGGGGGTGTCAGTGCAGGGCCAGGAGCTGGATTGGTGATCCCTGTGGGTCTCTCCCAGCTCAGGATATTTATTCTGTGATTCCTGAACAAGGCTCCAACATCCCAAACCACCCTTTGCTCCTTTTAGACAAGTCAAGAGCAGCAGAGTTTAACACCACTGTGGGTGTCTCACCTGGAATTCGTGAGGCTGGAGCTTCCCCTCCCGGGCTCTGGCTGCCAGGGAAGCCACGTCCTTGCTGATGGCAGCCAGGCCCTTGATGTGGGCGTTGAAGACAATGGGGGTGATGAGCCCTGCGGGGGTGCTGACAGCCACACTCACGTCCACCACGTGATTCCTGCAACACACACAGCAGCTGAAATCACTCCAGCAAGAGAGCTAACAAAAAAACCCCTCAAAACAGCCCAGACAACCCCGAATTAACATTATTTGCTGCAATTATTTCACCTTGCACACCAGCCTTAGATGCAAAGATTTTCTCACTTTAACAAAACCTCTCACCTTTACATTGTATTTTTCCCCTCCCTCAAACCTCAGCAGAAGTTCTGTTTTGCCATGAACAAAGGAAGTTTCTGGCTCTGACCACACCATAAACTTACTGCCTAATAACTGTGTCCATCCATGAAGAATTTGCCTCTGGCACCTTCAAGCACGCCAAAGCAGAAGCTTTAATGATGAAATCATTGACAGAAAGCTTCATCTTATCTGCGACCTCCTGCAAATGAAGAGATTCCAGGGGTCAGTTTGTCCCCTGCACATCACCCCAATTAACGAGGGCAGTCACTGCAGTTCACAGGGAACAATTGCTGCAAAACAATCACACCACTTGCAAGCATTAAAATCCAAAGATAATTTAGAAGGTGAAAATATCTCCATAATTTAAGAACGTAGTTTTTTTAATGTTTAGTGTTCCTAAAACTTGGCTTAGAATTATTATTCTGCCTAAATATTTTAATTTAGGCAGCAGCTGTTTCCACCTCTCCAGTACCCACCAGGCTCCTTCTAACTTTTCTTCTTATTAAAAAGCTTTCTATCCTTTTATTTTCCACCTGAAATAATGAATCACCACCAAGCAGAGCTCAGAACAGCCCCTTAGGGAAGTCAGGAATCAGCAGACATGAGGAAAATCTCATTCTGTCACCAACAGTCCAGAACTGACCCACAAGAGGCACTGAAAAGTGTGTTTTTCCATGCCAAGATGCCAGAACTGACCTGATTGAGCTCTTTCCTTAGCACCAGGACTTTTCCCATGTTCACATCGATGGACAGGTAGTAGTGAGGTATCGTTTGTTTGGACTGCATCAGCCTCTGAGCGATGACCTGGGGGTGTGCAGAGCAAGGAACACCAATCAGCCTGGAAAACTCACGGCTAAAAACAACAACCATGATGGGAAAGGCTGAACTCTTACCCTGCGAATGTTGCTGATGGGGATGTCTGTGAAGGTCCCCTCGGGTGCCACTGCAGCAGCTGCAGGAACTGCCCCCGGAGCTGCAGCCTGCAGGGAACACCAGTGTCACTCCCAGGAACACCCAAACAGCAACTGCAGCTCAGTGTCCCAGCTGCCTCCAAGGGGTAGCTTGATTATCTTATTATATCCTTTGTTATTTTATTTATATAATATATATATTCATACATATTCTATTATATATATATATATTCATATATATAATATATATAATATATATGATATTTATTATATATATCTTATATTATTATAAGATATATATAATAATTTATATATAATGTATATATTTTAATAATAATATACATTATTAAATATATATAAAATTATATATAAAATATATAATATATATTAATATATATGAATATTATATATTCATATATATTTTAGAATATAATATATTATAATATAATATAATATTATATAATCAAATATATCATATATATTATAGATGATAATAAGATAATCTGTTATATAATATCATATAGAAGCCCTGTCCTGTAGGAGAATCCTTTCCAGCAGGGAACCTCTCCAGACACTTGCTAAGAAAGATTGATGAGGAAATCGAAGTGTTTTTAGGAGCTGCAGTGTTTGGCTCTCCAGTGGAACGAGATGTTAACAAAACTCATCCCACAGCAGACATAATAAAATATATTAAGCATAATAAGACATAATAAGAGAAGCAGCTATTTCCATGTCTCCAGTACCCACCAGGCTCCTTCTAACCCTTATAATTTGAGTATTAAATGCAGTATGGAGTGATTTAGCAGTACAGCACTGAGATGTGTTGCTGTGAAGCTCCCAGCCCTGCTCTGGTTGTTGTACAGCACACAAGGAAACACCTCCATCAGCTCAGGGACAACACAAACCACGGGATCAGGACATTTCTGGGGCAGCAGTGACAGGCTGGGGTTTGCTAGGTCTGGCTTTCCTTTCTGATCCCCTCTCTTCAGCAGTTCTGGACCAGCTGGGACTGGGTGACCTCAGCCCATGAAGATTTAACAACCAAAGGAAGGGTTGGGAGCACACTATTATTTTTTTTTCTCAGTGGAATATCAAAGGGACAAACAAAGGGAGAAGGCTTCACCAGTGTTTCTGGCAGGTTAAATTTTACAGTCAGCACCGCCCACACAATCCAGCAATGCCAGTTCCATGCAGGAACTGCCCTTGCACAGAGCCTGTCCATTCCTGTAACCCATTCCCACAGATTTCCAGCCTACTCACTGGAGCAGCCTTTGATGGCACAAATGACTCCACATCTTTTTTGGTGATTCTGCCATCTGGTCCAGTACCTGAAAAGGGCAAAGAAAAATGGGAGAGGATTTTGATTATTTCCAATATTATTTCTAAAGGTACCAATTTTGTTCAACAGAAAGAAATCACTGAACACAACTCCTGGTTCACAGCTGCACAGTCAGGGAGAACAGGAAAACATGGATCTACAGGGACAGCAAACTGACTGTGAGAGCCAAGAAGTGGAAAGGAAAGGTACCTTTCACTTGGGTAAGGTCGATTCCTTTCTCTGCTGCCAATTTCTTTGCCAGGGGACTGACCACCACCCTTCCTCCTTTGCGGGGTGGCCCCGCCGTGGGGGCTGCTGGAGCAGGAGCAGCAGCAGCAGGCTGGGGAGGAGGAGGAGGAGCAGCTGCAGGAGTTGGTGTCACCTTAACAAAGAATCAAAGCCATCAGTGGGACAAACAGCAAGAGAGCTGGCCCATCTAATTATCAATCAAGAGAAAATCACTCATCTGCACAAAGGCTCACAGATATTAAATCAGAAACTCACTGGGAAGGAGGTCAGCTGAGCTATACACCAAATAAAATAAAGAACTTATGCTCCCCATTTTCAAGGGTGAGGAATCAGAACTGGCACAAGCAACAAGCTGGGAAAAAACATGAGTGTCTTGGTTTTGAAAGAAGACAGGTATCTGCTAAAGAGAGGCAGGGCCTCTCTTGGAATGGATAATTCAAATCACAGTGAGAATGAATGAAACCTGCTGTAGGTCTCAGAGGGCAAATTAGTGATCACTTCTCAACACAGGATCAGCCTTGCACCCACAAATCACAACACTCCTGTTGAAGCCAGGGCTTCACACTGGCAATAACAGCTCAGATCAGCCCTGTCAGTGGTGCCCATGACTTCTCCTTACCGGTGGGGGAGGAGGAGGAGGAGGAGCTGGTGCCTTCATGTCAGTGACTGCAGCAGCCTGGTAGTCAGCAAAGGCTGGGATATCAGCCTCCTTCTCCACAATGATGCACAGAGGAGCTCCTAAGGGCACGTCTCTGGTTCCTTCAGGCACCAAGATCTTGGCCAGGTAGCCTTCCTCCTGCACTTCAAAGCCTGCAGGGGAGAGAAACAACACTGAGGAGCTGAAGAGCTGCTCTGGAGACTCTGGCAGCTGCAGGAGAATCCTTTCCAGCAGGGAACCTCTCCAGGCACTTGCTAGGGAGGATTGATGAGGAACTAAAAGTGTTTTTAGGAGCTCCAGTGGGATGAGATGTTCACCAAACTTGTCCCACAGCATCACCCCCTGAGCAGCCAGAGGAGCTGCTCAGGGCCCTTCCAGGGGCACCTCACCCCCCGTGGCTGTGGACTCACCTATCGTGGCTTTATCTGTCTCAATTTCAGCCAGTAAATCTCCCTCGTTCAGCTTCTCCCCAACCTTCTTCTCCCACCTCTGCACCGTGCCCATGGTCATGGTGGGTGACAGAGCAGGGAGAGTGACCTGGGAAGGCACAGAACACAACACAGTCACACCCTGGTCATGCAGAAGGCTCAGGAACACAGTCTGAACTCCTGAGAAATGATGCCAACCTAAAGAAGCAGCTTTAATGCACTCCTAGGTCTGGCTCCATGACAGCCAAGCAGAGCTGTCCCTCTGTGCTGCTTTGGCTTCTTTTAGCAAGGCCTGAGCAGGAGAGCAAGCAAGAGCAGAGGGCAAGAAATGGATAAATCAAAATAATCATCACTGCCATCACCCTGCAAGGCTAAGGGAGGCTTAAGGAGCAAGTCACTCTGTCACTGTGACACACACACGTGGAGCAAAACTGGGCAGAGGGGGCAAGCAGAGGGGAGAAAGCAACTTTAGTAGCCAAAACACAAATGTAGAAGCCATTCATTAATTCTGTTATGAGTGACTTTGAGTAACATCTCAGACAAATCAGTGCCCACAGGTTTTATCTGTGGGATGGGGATCAATATTCCAGATTTTCTTTTTCAAAGGGATGTCAAAGCAACCTCCTGTACAAAGTGCTCAAATCCATCAGTGGGCACACTTCAAAAGCCAAGCCAAGCCAAAAGTGTTATATCCACACACACAATTCATTATTGGTCACCCACAGACACATCTGGTGTGTTCACCAGAGCAACAGACTGGAGTTCTGCTCTGAGATATGAGCAGAGCTTATTCACACTAAGCACAAGGTCTTTTTATACCAGAACTGCCCAAATAATGCAAATTTAGCACATTTTTCAAGATAATAACCCTGGAGGGACAAGCCTCTACTCCACCAGCATCTGGGATGCTGAAATAAATTTATTTAAAAAGCTTTCTGGGCTGTCCCCTAACATCTGCTCCAAGAACACAACTACTGAAGTGGCACAGTTAATAAATTCCCATTCCAGACAGTTTTTTATGACAAAATTCCCCACAGGCAGCAATGCCAGGGGCAGAAAAAAGAGTGCAAGAAGCCTTAAAGCAGGAGCAGCGCTCTTACCTGCATGTGAGGAGGGTAAGAGCTGCCAGGGGCCTGAGGAGAAGGCTGAGGTGGTGGGGAGGGGGCTGCAGCTGGAGGGGGAGGCACTGAGGCTGCGGGGGCAGCAGCTGCTGCAGAATCCAGGGTGTAATTTTTGAAGGCATCAATATGTTCAGGCCTAGAAGAACACACAGAGCCCCAAAACCCATCAGGTGATGGTCTCAGTCTCTCACCCAAGGCACCCCAGAAGCCCCAAGAGGGGAAATTCACCTCAAGGGTTAGGAAAATACATAAAATACATAAAATACATAAAATACATACTTTTCTACTGTGATACATATTATGGCCCCAATAGGAACATCCCTTGTTCCTTCTGGCACCAGGATCTTGGCCAGGTAACATTCCTCCAGGCTCTCAAAGCCAACTGTAGCTTTGTCTGTCTCCACCTTTGAGAGAGAACAAGAAATGGTGAGCCCAGAGCCTCCCAGTCTGTTGTAGGGTCACAGTCCTGGAAAAATCACCCAGAGGCAGCAGCTCTGGGGATGTCTGCCCTCAAACCAGCTCTGAGAGGCTGGCAGCCACTCCTTCCCACCAGCATCCCTTGGGATCTGTGATCCAAAATCTGCCTTCAGCCAGGGACAGCCCCCAGGCCACATGAGAACCAGCCCAGCCTCATCCCCAGGGTACCTCTGCTATGAGATCCCCTTCGTTGATCTTGTCCCCCTCCTTCTTCTCCCAGCGTGCGATGGTGCCCATCTGCATGGTGGGGGACAGCGCTGGCAGGGCCACCTGTGAGGGACAGGGCAGGGTCACAAGGCAGACAGATCCAGCAGCAGGAAGCACACACAGGGCAGAGACAAATCCTCAGCTCAGGGATGTGGGGCACAGATCTGCTGCAAATCCCCAGCACTGCCCCAGGCTGCAGGGGAAGAGCCCTGGGCAAACCCACCCTGGGTGCTGAGGGCAGAGGCTGTGGTTGCCCCATCCCTGAAGTGTTCAAGGTCAGGCTGGATGGGGCTTGGAGCAACCTGGGACAGTGGAAGATGTCCCTGCACATGGCTTTAAGGTCCATTCCAACCCCTTAACACTCTATCATTCTACCAAAATGGGTTTTACAGAGCCAGGTCTTGGCCTGGGTCTGCCGAGGGACCCACAGCGGTGCTGGGATAAAGGACAGCGGTGATGGAGGTAGCACCCGACAGCCACCCAGGGGCTTGAGGCTGCGTGGTGCCAAAGGCACAAAAAACGCGGATTTGTTCCCAGTTTGGCGTTGGAATGGGTTCACCCAGGGGGGCGGTGGGATTCCCATCCCCGGAGGCGCCGTGGGGGCGATGTGGCTCGGGGGCTCCAGCGGCACTGCAGGGTTGCTTATCCTAAAGATCTTTTCCAGCCTGGACGATCCCATAACTCTGTCCCCGGGGCAAGCTGAGCCGCACGGGGAGGGGACGGGAAAGCGAAGGGGCACGAAGGGGGGCAAGGGGACAGACGGGGAAGGTTCGGGGGTGTCTCTCACCTTCTGGTGCGCCGGGAGGCTGCAGCAGCGCCGCGGGACGAGCCGGGGCCAGGCGGGCGGCGGCAGCAGCGGCCGAGGCACGGAGCTCCCCCAGGCCGGGCCGCGCCGGGCAGGGCCAGCCCCGGCTCCGGCTCCGACCCCGAGCGCTCGGCGGGGCCGCACCAGGCCGGGCGCCCCGGCCGCGCCCCGGGACACGCGTCGCGCCAACACCCGCCACATGCTGGGGCTGGGCTGGAGCCGGGCTGTGCCGGGCTGTGCCGGGCGCACCGGGGCCGGCCGCGCTCGGTGACCTCCGTGCGGGCGGCGCGGCGCGACACTGGCGCGGCCGTAAAGCGGCGGCGGGCGGGACCGAGCCCGCCTCAGGCACCGCCTCAGCACCGCCCCGCCAGCCCAGCCAGGCTCGGGGAGCTGGAACGGGGCTCAGCCTGGAGAAAAAGAGGCTCAGCGGGGACCTTGTGGCTCTGCACAGCTCCCTGACAGGAGGGGACAGCCGGGGGTCGGGCTCTGCTCGGCCGGGCCAGGGTGGATGGGGTAGCACGCATAAAATATCTCCAAGGGGTGTCGGGGTACTGCCAGGCTCCGTGCAGTGAGACAGGAGTAAAACCCATAAACGGAAACACACCAAGTTCCACCTCAACCTAAGCAAGAACTTCTTTCCGTAGAGGGTGGCTTTGTTCTGAGATGTGCTCTTACTGCCCCATCCCAGGCTTGTCTATCTCACTGCTTACAATTCGTTTATTTCTGCCCAACTTTTCTCAGAGTTACTTTCCTGTTCCTATACTTGTTAACTTGATTCTGTAACAAAATCTCCGGAGTCAGAGTGAAAACTCATTTATAAGTGACACCTTTTGCTTTTATGAGGGAGAAACCTCCCAAACCAAGCTGCTCCTCTGAAGAGCAGAGAAGGACATGAAGCTGGGCAACAACTTGAAAAGTTTCGTAATTTGCTCCGTGAAACTCCAGCTCGGGTGCGTGGCTGTTGCTGAAATAAAACTGATGAGTAAAACCCCAAGAATGAAACACTTGTGAGAAGTTTGCAATTCAAATATGATTGATCTCAGTATCACAAGCCCATGCCCTCTTCACTAGAGACCATGCAACAGAGTAACTATGTCCAGGAGAGAAAGAAAATCTTTGTTTCTTTTCCAAAAGGGATGTACTTCCCCCATTAATTAACTTGTTCATTGATGAACTTTTCTCCTGCTGTCTGTAAGCAGAAAGTCACACAAATTGTCCGGAACAGGAGGCAGCTTGTGTTGTGCCAATGTGGCACAAAACCACGTAAGAGCCTTGCTATAAAACCCAGAATCAACCAGTTGGATTTCCATAGTCAAATAAAATTACAAGGCCAGTGTTGTGTCAACAGAAGACGATACAAAACATCTCAGCATCCAGCAGGAAAGGAGTAAAACACAGTATAATGCGTGCAGAAATATACAGAGAGCACTTGCACTAGTATAAAAATATCCACAGTCCTCAGACAAATGTGAATCGGTACAAAATAATTTCAAGAACATGTTTACAAAACGACATGTTAATATAAAACAGTAAAACCAGGTTGCCCCCTCTCCCAGCCTCATGCACAGCACACACAGACAGTCCAGGGAAGGCCCACAGGAGATGGGAAGGAGCAGAGCCCATTTGACCTCCCAAGCCCACAGGCGATGTAGGCAAACAAAACCACAAAACCAAAGGGAAAAATCCACCCTCGGGGGATTTTAGGGCTTGTTCTTTCCCCAGCAGTTCTTTCCTGATCCTTCAGGACTCAGCATGGCAAGGAGAGTGGTGGGTAAGTGCTTGGTGGCCCTGGCAGTGTGGGGAAGCAGCAGAGGGATGTCTGTGCACAGGAGGTGACAGCAGAGAGGACAGGAGTGCAGGGACAGAGGCTCAGCATGGACAGGGGATGTAAAGACCTCAGGAAGCAGCTGGTTCCAGCTCCCCCACCCATGAAATCCCTCAGCAAACAAACAAGCACCAAGATCCCACAGTCCCCACGGCTGCAGAGCAAACCCAGAGGGCCTCAGAGGTGGGAACAGCTTTGTGGGGAAAGCAGGGCTGGGGAATGGGAGCCTGAGCTTGGGAGAAAGGGAGCTTGGCCAGTTTGGTGAGCTTTGCTTCAGACCATGCATGAACCCTCCAGAGGACTCTTCCCCCACCCAGAACAGTCTGCAATGTCCACAGAGTCACTCTGCTCCTGCACGACAGCAGCTGGTCCAACCTTCAGCTCTCACAACCCAGCAACTTCTCCATGAAGGCAAAGCTTCACATTTTCACCATCAGTGCAGTTTTCTGTGACACCAGCACAGGAGATGCCCAGCTGAGCCTGCAGCACACAGTGCAGGGCAGGAGGAGAAGGGGGCAAAGCATCCTTAAGGCCTCCAGGGTTTTGCTGGCAGGGCCAAGCCGGGTGTTTCTGTCCCACAGACCCGTCCCTGCAGCCTCAGGACAGCAGCTGCCCTCGGGCACGGGCAGTCAGGTGCCAGCTGTCCATGCACACAGCCTGCACCACCCGTGCCTTGCACAGAGGCTCTTTTTTGGCAGCTTGAATTGGCCTCCTCGCAGTGCTTGGGCTCCTTGGTCACTCTCTGAGCTCGGCAGACAGTCACAGGTTTCCATAGAAACAGGGCTTGAAAGCTCCATTAATTCTCCCCGTGGTCTTCTTCCACCCAGGCCACGATTTTCCCCTCCCAGCCGGGAATGATGTCATCATCATGGAATACCTACCAAAAAAATAATAAAATAAAGGATTTCAGTCATGCCTGGAGCCTGGACACACTGCAGTGTGAGGGGCATCAGGGGCATGAAGTCAAACCCTAGCTCAGATTTCCCAAAACAATCCAGGGAAAACATGGGAATGATGGGCTGATGTATGAGTCACATTTTCACAATTTAGGTAAATAACAGACCAGGCCTCATTAACCAATGAATGCCAGGGTTATTATTGGCTTTTTTGTTTTGACATTAAAGGTAAACTAAAGACTGGAAACACTCCTTTTCTGAGCCAGACCATGACCTCCAGCTGCTGCTGCTTGTCCCCAGAAAGGATGACCCTTTGTCCTTGTCCTGATCAATTTGTGAAGCAAGAACTGTCCCAATAACCTGTAATGAATCCTGTAATTCTGTAATGAATCCAATCCCCACCCACACCAGCCTGGGCACGAACAGGGCTGCACTGCAGCGTGCAAAGGGAACAATGCCATGTACACACAGTTCTCTCTGAAAAACCTTCAGAAGAAACTAAGAGATTGTGGTTTTAATACAGGCTCTCCCATTGCAACAGGTTTTATAAATCCTGCAGCCCAGATTTTTGCTGTGTCCCCTGAGCCGTGTCACAGGCTGGCTTTGCCCCAGGGGCTCTGCAACTCCCAGGCAGTCACAACCACCTCCATGCAATTGCTTTTGCTGAGGATGAAAATATTTTAGCCCAAGAGGAGCTTAACCCCCAGCTGGGAAATCCAACAGTTTTGTTTGGGGGAAACATCCACTACTTGATTAGTTTAAAAGTGAGGTGACCGTGGTCCCCAGGGCTGTGTGGTGACACTGATCCCAAATTTACCTCCTCCTTCACTGTGCCAAACTCTGGATCCAGGGCTTTGAAGTGGTACCGATGGGTTCCTTCCCGATCAATGGCTGCCTTGAAATCCTTCAGAGTCACTTCCCCTAACCTGCAAGGGAAATAAATAGAAAACCAAAAAAGCTCAGGGACTACTGCAGATCATTTTCCCCAGCCAACAGCATGAAATCCAGCTAAGGCACAGCAAAGCTGTGCTGGCTGGGAGCATTCCCAGAAATTCAGAGTGCTGGTTTTAGGGGCTCAGGAGGGTTGGGAAGGCCCAGCCTCACCTCTTTGGTATGCTGACCATGAAGGGGGTGAGGGAGCGGTCGGTGAAGTACAACACTTTGGTGCAGGCACTGGTGCTCATCACGGGTGTGCTCTGAGAGTGAGGCAGCTCTGCAAGGCAGAAACTGGCTGATTATCATCCCTTATCATCATTATCTCTCCCCATCTTCCCATTCCAGCTGGCCAGGATGGATGGTGGTGTGTGGATTTTAATTTGTGTTTCTTTCCCCATCTCCTGCCTCGTTTCCTGCTCCCCCCAAGAGCTGAAACAGAGGGACTGAACTCCACAGCTTTGAGGCTCCTTTATGCAGAAAATACTCTGGACATATGGAAATGTGGTGTTAAAAAGGGCTGCACCGTTCTGTGGATATGAAAGGCAGCAGACACTGAGCAGGGAACACTTCTCCATCCCCACTAGATGGTGCAAAGCAGCAGGGAAGCTGGGATGACATCCCTTTCCCCATGATTGCCATGCTTATTTGTGCTGCAGCACTGCCCAAGAGGCCCAGACTCCACAAAAATCCAGCCATGAATGTGTGTCCTTTGCAGGGATCTCTGATCCGGGGAGGATCCTGTGCAGGGGCAGATCCCCAAGGGATGCTACACCCGGGACCCCAAGCAGTGAATTTGGCAGTGGAAGGGTGGGACCTGCAGGGCACTTACTGGATTTGGGAGGCCAGGAGTCTCTGCACTCGTTGGTTGCTCTGCTCGCTGGGGATTTCCCCCGGACCTGGGGCACAAAGCCAAAACAAGGACACAGTGTCACCTCCCGGTCAGGGCCCTCTGGGTGCTGTGTGAGGGGCAGGAGCTGAGTGCCCTGGGGAGCCTTTACCCTCCTCTCCTGCCTCTTCTGCGTCTCCATGCGGTGCAGGCGCTCCATGAGGCTGGAGATGCCCTGCTCCAGGCTGTCGATGGTGTGGTGCTGCGGGTCGTGGCCGCTGAAGCTGTTCCTGAGGCTGCGCAGGGCGTCCCGCACCAGCTGCAGGTCATTGGTCTGCCCAAAACACCACAGCTGAGACCAGCCCAGGCTGACTGACCCCATCTTCCTTTCCCTTTTTCCCTCTCTTAACAAAATAAAAGAATTCCAGGGTGTCTGGCTGGGAATGCATCCCTCAGGTGTGCTTACCCCTCGGTGGGATGTGGGAGCAGCTCCTTTTCCTGCTGGCTGGAGAAAGCCATTGCTCTGGGCACTGTGGCTGGTGTAAGCCATCACCTGGGCAGGGGAAAATGTGAGTGTCAGTGTCAGGAGCTCCCCCAAAATCCCCATTTATGGACTTCAAAATGAGAGGGAATGAGAGTTTTCCACATCAGCGATAAAACTCTCGTCTTCTCCCAGATAAAGATGTGTGCAGGGAGTTCCTGGTCACAGCACAGACCTGATTCCTCACATAAAGGTGGAAAGACTCAATACCACGATCAGCAGCAAAAGGAGGAGGTAAATTGAGTTGTGATAATTGCCAGGGCCAGAGGTGATGCTGGAAGCTGAGAAACCTTCTGGCTTCTCTCCCTGTTTCATCCCTGAGGGTTCTGAGCCAGGAGGCTGAGCCAGAGTGCTCAGTGCTGGGAGCTTTGGGGGCTTTGCCTGCCTTGGTCAGGGCCCTGACAGTGAGAGGGCAGAGCCAGACCTGTCTGGGATGAAGGAAGGGATGAAGCCGGACCTCTCAGGTCTTTGCCCTGCCTACAGGTGCTGGGCAAACACCACCCACCTCCTCAGCTTCTCTCTTCATGCACTGAGCCAGCAGGGCCTCCCTGTGCTCCAGCTCCCGCTCCAAATCCACCTGTGGAGGGGCAGCAGAGGAGTCAGCACCAGCTGGGCCAGCCAGGCAGCTCCCAGTGCAGCCCAGCTCTCCCTACCTGCTGGTAGCTGGCCTCGGAAAGCTGCCTGAGCATCTCATCCAGCTTGGCCTGGTGCTGCTGCAAGTGCCGATCCTTCTGGCACAGCTCCTTCTGCAACACAGGGACCGGGGGATCAGCAGGGCAGGGAGGGAGCTCAGATCCATGGCAGGGAAGTTCGTGTCACCTGCCAGGATCAGGTGATTTGCACAGGGTGTGCTTTGCCAGATGTTAGAGCTGGGTGTCAGAGCTTTTTTTAGACTAGATCAATCAGGTTTTTATTGCTCAAAGTCCCCTTGGCCAAAGATCCGCTGCTGAGGTCACACAGCTATCCCAGAGAACACAGATTCCCAAGGGATCAGAGGACAAACAGGTCACCCAACCTTGTCTGCACAAGTGTTGGACTCAGCAGCCACCACCACAAACCACAATAAAAGATCTGCAAGAAGCTGTGAGGGGAATGCAAAGAACTTCTGGTCCCTCCACCTCACTGCAAACACCCCTGGCTCCTGCAGCTCCCTCCCAGGGCTGTCCAAGAGCCAGGGGAAGAGCAACCCCATTCCCAGAACTGCAGAACCACCCAAACCCCCATGGGAGAGGTTCCATTACTTTGTATTCCGCCAGGAGCCGGTTTCTCTCTTCAACCTTCCTCTGGAGGTCAACCTGCAGGAACAACACCCAGGTGTGAGGCAGATATTCCCAGAGAGTGAAAACCTCTGCCCCTTGTGCTAAAGGGTGTCCAGAAACCCACAGAGAGCTGCTGTTTAGGGTGGCAACCTTTGGACAGAGACCTGCACAGGGCAGGTGCCACCTGCTAAGCCAGGGAGCGAGGAGGGACAAACACAACAGCGCTGGAAACATCAGGGAAAGCCCCTCCCTGTCCCAGCTGAAGGTTCTGGAGGACAGGAAGCCAGAGTGAAGGTCAGGAATGTCCAGCCTCACAGCTGGCCAGCAGCCTGTGCTGTGCACAGACCTTGGACTGCTCGTTCACTATCCCACGACCCCGAAATCTCTGCTGCAGCCACCCTTGGGGCCACCCACCCCCTGCCAAAATAACCACAGCAGCAGCAGCAGCAGCAGGGACTCACGTTCTGGTTGTGCAGCTCCTCCTTGTCCATGCTGGCTCTCAGCAGCTCCTGCTTGAGCTGCAGGACTGAAGCGTCCTGCTGGATCAGCCTCTGCTGCAGAGCGTCCTGGGGAGAGGGCAGGGACCTCTGCAGGGCGGGCAGGGAGGACAGGGACCTTCCCTGGGGGTCACTGTGGCCACCCGGGGCTGAGGTGCTGCCCGGAGCCTCTCAGCCCTCCTGCCTCTCCCTTTCCCAAAACTGATTCCCTGCCAACATTTTGGCCACCAGCACAGAGGGATTTCTCTGCTTCAGTGTAAATTTCCCTCTCAGAAGTGACAGGCATTGGCTCTGATGGATGGGAACAGCTCTGGAGGGCACGCAGGGCCCTGCAGCTCCTGCTCCAGCCACGCATCCAGAGGGCACAGAGAGGCCAAGATCAGCCCAGGACACCAGCAGCCTTAAGCCCTGAGTGTGACCCAGTTGTGCAGTGAAATCCTCTCTGGAGAGGCCAAAGTCAGCACTAATTCTGCACCTTTCACTCACCCAGAGCTCCACCTTGGACAGCTACTGCTGTTTGCTCCCTCCTGACAGGCAGCTCTAAAAATACCTCTGTCAAGAGGAGATGAGCAGTGTTCACCACTGCAGAGGCACAAACTGAGCTGGTTCTGGGCAGGACAGGGACACCCCAGGCTCTTTTTCCTGTGCTGGCAGGAATGAGTTCACTGGGCCAATGCTGCTGGGTGTGTACTCAGAGAGAGGGGAGGGAATAAAAGCCAGGAGAACCAACTTATGCCTCTTTTTGTTTAGGCAAAACAGGGAAAAAAAAAAAAAAGAGGAATATTTGACCACAGTTTTACAGACAGAGCAGAAGCCAGGAAATCCAGCTCCTTGTAGCTGCCTAAAAATTCAGGATAAACCACAGGATTCTCCCACCTCCAAGCCCCCAATACTCCTCCTTCCACAATTTGAGATTCCTCAAAGGTGTGTGATTGCTGCTGGCCCTACTCACCTAAAGCACTGCTGTTTATTTTTGATGAAATTCCCCTTTCCTCACCTTTATTCCCTGGAGGTTCCGAGCTTCTTGTTTGTATTTCAGCAGCTCCTTCTGCAAATGTAACACAGTTTGTTTAAACCTCACCTTGTCACCCCTCAGAACCAAGCAGAGCTGGTGTTTTCTGCTGCAGGAGGGAGCACATCCCACTTTTTCCCCACAGATCCAAGAGCCAGTCAGGCACTGAGGAATTTTAATGGTTACAAACATGACAAAAGCTGCTATTTAAGTCCTGAGGAAAATAATGATTTCCCAGTCCTCCAAATCTGTCCTTCAGGCCAACATCAAACACTTCTGCCAGCATCAGAACTGCTCCCAAGCCTCCAGAGCTGGAGCCCTTACAGAATATTCCCCATTCCATCCATCATGTTGCCCATCCTGCCTCATCCCCACTCCATTTTCCCCCAAAAAATCAAGTAGAACAATCTGCAAAACCTCTCTTCCCCCTCCATCTGTCACTCTCTAACCTTCAGATCTTGGTTTTCTTCCACACTCTGGTCCAGACGGCTCCGGATGATGATCTGAATGCAAAATATCAGCATTGTTGTTGTGCAGCAGGGGCAGGGCAGGGCAAAAGGCAGCTGGGGCAGGGGAATTTGGTTCTCACCAGCTGCTCCTCAGGGCAGGCTCCACGCTCAGAAAGTTCAAAGGACCCTTCCTGCTCATCCTCAGGTAAAGACCCATTGAGCAACAAAGCCTGGGGAGATAAAGGAGGGGAGGGGAAAAAAAATCTCCTTTTCAGAGATTTCAAAGGGAAATAGGTGAGCTGCAGCTCTGGCCAGCAGTCACTCCTATCCACAGTCCCTAACCAGTTTTATTTCCTATTTCTGCTGATTTATTCCCCTCAAAAAATGAGGGTTTTTTTTCAGGAATGAACAAAAAGATTTATCCCCTGACAAAGCTCTCCCAGGGGTCTGTCAGCCCCACAGAAAGAACCAAACAAGGACAACTCAGATTTCCAGGGAGTGAAATCTCAGCCTTAGCACCTTATAGGGTGTGTGTGCATCAGATCCCCAACACTTCAACCCAACTCTCACGAACTGGAGCCTCTCAGTTATTGAGTAAGAGGAGGAAAATCAATGAATCAAATCCAATTTCCTGGCTGGCCACATCAGCTGCCTCTCCCCACTCCCGGGGGATGAGGGGGCAGCAGTGCCAGTCCCTCCTGTCCCTGCTCCCAGTGGGCACAAAATGCAGGCAGATTTTACCAGTGAACCAAGGAATTTTTAATTTATTTTTTTTTTCTCGTGACTCTTTTGTGTCCTGCCCATTGTCCCTGGGGAAAGTGCCCGCCCAGCTGCCTGTGCTCCTCGCACAATCTCTGCTTTGTTTACTGCCACATAAATATTTACAATTCCAAGCCACCGTGGTTCCCAGCACCGACAGAAAGGGATGTTCCTGAGAGAGTTCAGTGCCTTCACCATATGGATCGAGGGGCTCTGTTCCCCAGGCCACAGGGAGGGGAAGTCAGGGAAAGGCCCCACGAGTAAAGAATTGTGGGGAGAATGTGCCAAACATGAAGGTTCAGCCAAGCTCATGGAATGTCTGGGTGACCCTGCAAGGGAGCTCCCCCTGAGAAGAGAAATCTCTCACCTGCAAACCCGAAATCATCTTTTTCGCCTCCTCCATCTCCTTTTCCAGGTGGTCCTGCTGTTCCAAGAGCTGCTCCTCCCATGAGTTCTCCACGTAGGACCCAGAGCTCCCCGCCTGCCACTGGGGCTGGAAGTGAGGATCGGCTTCTTCTGCAAGGGAGAGGAGCTGGGTGTGCTGGGGGCAGCCCAGCAAGGACCTGGAGCACCCACCAGAGCCAAGGTGTGACAGCTCAGTGACCCCAAAGATTTATGGCTCCTTCCTGAGGCAAACAAAGCTTTCCTACACATTTTATCCCAGATAATTTGCACCGGATTCAGGGAGATCTCCAAGCACAGCACTGGGGACAGTGTGTGTGACACAGGAAAAGCACCTGTGGGATTTGCAGAGCATCCCTCACTGCCCCTGGAGGTGACATTAAACAATTCCAGTCCTGGGCAGCTTTTCAGCTTTTATCACACACAAAAAAAGTCCCAATATTTTACCTGGTTTAGTCTCTGTTTCTTCAGTCTGGAGGATCACCAGTCTCTCCTTCTCCTCCGAGGGGGCGACAGTGGATTCACTCTTTGAGCTGTGGACAGGGCTGGGTGAAGTCAGGCTGCAGAGCAAGGCAGGAACAACTCTTTTAGATGATGTTGATTTTGTTAATTTTGTTAATTTAATTTGTTAATTAAATCTGTTAATTTTCAACAAGCATGTCTCCGTATTCACTTTTATCTAAGAATTATCTACATCCCAGAGAAACCTTCAATAACCCAACCTGAACATGTAATTTTTTATCACACAGGGGTAGGACAACACTCAGAAGTAATTTGTGCTGGACAAAAAGCCACCCTGGTTCATGTCTTGCTCCAGAGCTTTCAGATTGATCATTTCAACTTTAAATCCCAATATATTTGAGAGTCACACTCCACTCACTCGTGTTCTTCGATTAAAACTTCTTGGAAGTGCCCACATATTTTCACAGGAGCCATCTCAGCTGACTGGGAGGTTCAAGCAATCTTTTTCTCAGGAATTCCTCCTGAGTGCATCTCCCAGACAACATCAAAAGGTGGCTGAAGCTCACTGACCCATTCAATGTACCCCGAAAGTCGCAGGAATTAATCCTTGCAAGTGCGAGCAGGAGTTAATTTTTCATTCTCCCCCAACACAGAAACAAAGGGCAGGGAACAAAAAGAAAAAAACAGTGTGGAAATAATATAATAGGTTTAGAAAAATAAGAGGCTTCAGCAGCTCCCTCCCTGCATCTTCCCAGCGCTGCTGCTCCGTCCCCCACAG
This sequence comes from Acrocephalus arundinaceus, assembly GCA_021534815.1. Taxonomy (NCBI): domain Eukaryota; kingdom Metazoa; phylum Chordata; class Aves; order Passeriformes; family Sylviidae; genus Acrocephalus; species Acrocephalus arundinaceus. Next base: position 1,915,199 of record JAJEOU010000680.1, read on the forward strand.
CTCCCACAGAATGGGAAAAGCCCTGCAATAGAGATGGAAATGACTTGGTGCTCCTGCCTGCCCCACTCCCACGGCCAGGACCAGCCTCTCCTCATTCAAATTACAGACCTGAGTCCGGATTTTTTTTGTGGTCCAGACTTTCCCCGTGTTGAAGTGAAAGAATGACCATTGTCCAGTAGAAATCTCCAACAGGGACGGTACCTGTCCTTTTGGGTGCTTAAAGGGCTCCTGGCCACCTGGCTTTGCTCCAGGATTTACCTCCAGGAATTCCAAATCCATCACAGCCATCCTTCACTAGACATATTTTTAATATCAAATTTGTAGCAAACCCCTGCTCCTGCTCATTGCTGAATGGGGGCATGGCATAAAATTGTAAGTTGGGGTTTTTTTTAATGCTGTTTTACATTTGATTTGGCAGCTCTGCTGGGGTTGCATTATGTAACAAGGGCCAGAGGAAAGGATGAAACTTTCACACCACCACAGATGCCAGCAGGAAGCCCAGCTGGTCTGACATGGCCAGCAGCTCCGGGAGGGATTTCACTTCCTTCTAGGAACAGACCTCAGAATTCCCTCTCTCCATTCTCAGCTGTTTCTCTGAACCTGCCCTCACCCCGAGGCGCTGCTGGCTCTCATCCGTGCAAAAGCTGTCCCAGAAAAACACCACCAGCCACAGATGGGAGAGAGGGTGGTGAAACAAGAACCAAAAAGGATGAGCGGGATGAAAAACAAGGGTGTGAGCCTGGAAATAACATTCCAAATCCGCTTCTCCCAGCACTGGATGCACAGCCCAAAGCCCACAGGTGGGGATAGGTCCCACAGCACAGACAGCTTCACATTTCCTTGGGCATTCCCACATCCCCAGACCCTTTCCGGGCAGTTTTCCTATTTCCAAAGGCCACTGGGTTCACGCAGCATCCATAACCTCCTCCCCAACATTCCCAGCAGTGGCAGGGCCAGAGGCAGCAGAAGCAGCAGCACAGGTCAGGTTGCTTTTTGCTTTCTGCATCACCCAATTACTGCTGGGAACACTTGCCCGGGTTCTGTATCAGTCCAAGCCATCGGAGTATGAAATACCCGCTGATGCAACGCCTTTAAAAGTGCACAACAATTCCCTGTGAAAGCATGCAGAAAGCAGGGCTGGGGAATGAAAGCTTTCCAAGAGAGATTTATGATGCAAACTGCTCCACTTTATTCCTCGCTCGGTTCCTTAACCCACATCCAGCCTCCCCCGAGCCCCGGATCCACTGAGGCTTCAGGGCAAGGAACCCCAGCACGGCCTGAATCCCCGAATTTAATCAGCACCCCATCCCTGCTGCTCCCGAGGACAATGGACACAATCGCTCACCATTTGACCTGCTTCCCTCCCATGATCCCTGTGAACCTGTGGCCTCACAGAATCCGCAGGATCCCGGCTCCGCTCATGCCTCCTTCCCTTCTCATGCCCTGCGCTCAGCGCGGGGGTCGCCGGCTCCTGTCAAACTCCTGGAGCAAGCCAGAGTGCCGGGGAGATTCCCGAAACAACAAACACACACGGAATAACCGGCTCAGGGTCTCCGGCTCGCAGGCGAATCCGCAGCCCCCGCGAACGGGTTTGATTGCGGGGAATTCTGCAGCCTGCCTTTGCCTCCCGCTGCTTCCCCTCGCAGGTTATTTGTCTCCTGCTGCTGCATTTTGGTCAGCTGCACAGCCGCTTGTTTTCATCGCAAGCCTCCGGGGTGTTTCTCATCCCATCCCGCCCTCCTTGTGCCGCCGAGCATCCGAGAGCCGCGGGGGGAAGGAGCTGCGGGCTCTGCCCAGGCTCCCCTCGGCTTCCAGAGGGATTCAGGCTCTGCCCAGGCTCTCCTCGGCTTCCAGAGGGATTCAGGCTCTGCCCAGGCTCTCCTCAGCTTCCAGAGGGATTTGGGCTCTGCCCAGGCAGCTTCCAGAGGGATTTGGGCTGTTCCCAGGCAGCTTCCAGAGGGATTCAGGCTCTTCCCAGGCAGCTTCCAGAGGGATTCGGGCTCTTCCCAGGCAGCTTCCAGAGGGATTCGGGCTCTTCCCAGGCTGCTCTCCCCGGTTTCCAGAGGGATTCGGGCTCTTCCCAGGCTGCTCTCCCCGGTTTCCAGAGGGATTCGGGCTCTTCCCAGGCTGCTCTCCCCGGTTTCCAGAGGGATGCGGGCTGTTCCCAGGCTCTGCCCAGCCCAGGCACGGCTCCCTCTCCTCCCGCTGTCACACGGGCTGTGCAGGCACAGCCTTTCTCCGAGATGCCTGGCTCAGGGGTGGGGGAGGGAATGCTGCTGGAAGGGGAGGGGAAAGGGAGAGGGATGGGTGAGGGGCTCGGCGGCCTGGGAATCATCTGATTTTTTTTTGGCAATTTTTTTTCCGTGAATCATTTCAGCGTTCCTTGGTGCTGCCGTCCCTGGGAATTGCTGGGAGAGCTGGGAAGGAGCCGCTGCAGGGCCGGGGATGCTGCCCTGGGACAGCACAGCAGCAGGCACGGCTGGAGCGGGGTGGCTGCACTCAACAACGTCTCTCACTAATAAAAAACCCATCTCGATTCTCCCAGCCAGTTCTAACCGAGCTCAGCCCGTTTCTCCCCGCCAGGAAAGGGAAGGAACCTCGTTTCCATCGTGCAGAGCTGTGCCAGCACAGACACCCCCGGCAGCTGGAGCGCTCCCAGGGTTTGATCATTGATGGGAAAATTCTGCCCAATCAGCAATAATATCAGCGCTGTGTTGTGGGCAGAGAATTCCTGACATTGGGGGAAAAATAAAATAAAAACGTGAGGTGTGTGGAGGGATTTTTGTTTACCACCAAAATACCAAAACACCAAAACACCAAATACCAAAATACCAAAATATGAGGAAACAGCAGCTGGCTGACAAGGTAGAATACATCAAATATTGCATTAAACCAAGGGATGAGAGCTCATGGTTCAGGAGCCAGTGCCAAGGTCCTGTGGCATTATCCATGAAATGCTGCTGCCAAGGGCAGGATTTTTACATCCCCCCGGCCTCAAAAGCACACTGCTGACATCATGTGGAGGCACGGCTCCAGCACTGCCTCCCTGGGAGCCCCACGCTCCTCCAAAATCTATTTATAAACATTCTCTCAATGACACGCAGCAGAATTGGGGGAGAAACACGAACTCGTGTGTTTTTCTCCTCTGTTGGGCAAAGCAAACTTAATTTTCAGGTACACGGAGAATTATTGGTGCTGTGGAGCATAAAAATTGGCCTGGGAAAGGCTGGGGAGACATCCTGCCTGCTGGGAGGCTGTCAGTGGCAATCTGTCCTTGGCAAATGAGCTCCTCACTCCCACACAGACGGGAGGGAGGCACTCGGGGAACAGCCCAGGCAGGGGAAGGACGAGGGAAAACAGAGCTGGGGCTGTCGGTGGGAACAGGAGGCTCAGAACCAAAGAGCTGCAGCTCCCCACGTGCAGCCCTGCCCTCGGATGTGCTCCAGATGAGATGAGCTGGAGCGCAGCAGCATTTCCACAGGGAGCTCCAGTGTGCTCACTAACACAGTTCTTGCTCTTCCGAGCAGTTTCTGCTTCTCTGGGGGAAAAGGGAGAGGCTTCCCTTTACTACGGAGCTCTCCATGCTGGATCAGCTCCCTCACTGGAGGAATTTTTCTTCAAAAGCCTTTTTTTTTTGGCAGCAATTTCTCTCCTAATACACGAAGACAGAAAACTGCTTCACGTTGACTGCTGAGGTTTCACCCTCCAGACCAGCCAGGATTGAGCAGATTTTTTCCTTTCCCATCAGAACTGAGCAGATTTTGGTGAGGAGAACGGGCACTTTAGGGAATTTCAGACAAAGGGACACGTCCTGGCAATAAAATTCCTTACCTGGAGGGGTGGGACTCCGGTGGCACGTTCTGCTGCCCCTCGTACTGCTGCACCAGGGCCCGCACGCTCCAGTAGGGATTCTCAATCTCCTCATCCACGCTGCTGCTCCTGGGGCTGACAATCACAAAATGAGGGGAGACTCACCTGAGGGCAGCTGGAATTCTTCTGCCTCCAAAAAGGAGAGGGGCAGGGGGGAAAGCTGAGGGAAAGGGGGAAAGGAAGAGGAGACAGCCAGAAAAATGCCAATTTTCCCATCAGGAATCCTCATCTTCCTGGTGTTAAGGGAAAACAGGCAAACAGGCCTTGTTGTTTTAAACTCATCCCAAATTCTGTGACTAGAGAACTCCAAAAGAATGCAAGGAATCATCACAAGGGCTGGCTGTCCTGAAGAACTCCAAACCTTTTGCAAGGCAAACCTTTAACATTTCATTTCTCAACAAAATTCACCATTTCAGCCTCATTTCCAGACTGTTCCATGGGTGCTCCCTGGAGCCAATATCAAACGGGCAAGTGACCTTCAGCTGTGTAAATGAAACCCTGCACAGCCCCAGCAGGGCTCCCAGTTAAATGTCACTGCTGTCATTATTGTCACCCACACTGCACCTCTGCAAGGGGCAAATGGGATTTTGAGAATTACAGAATCACAGAATCCCAGAATTTTAGGTTGGAAGAGACCTTCAGGATCATCGAGTCCAACCCACCCCAAACACCTCAACTCAACCCTGGCACCCAGTGCCACATCCAGGCTTTCCTTAAACACATCCAGGGATGGTGACTCCACCACCTCCCCGGGCAGACCATTCCAGTCCTTTATCACCCTTGCTGTAAAAAACTTTTCCCTGATATCCAGCCTGGATTTCCCTTGATACAAATTATTCCCTGTGTTTTCAGCATTCCCAGGACCCAGCAGCCGCCCAGATGAGCAATGAAGGAGCCAGAATGGACTTGTAGAACATCCTCAGCTCTGGAAATAAAGCTCCCAGACTTCTGAGGAGAAAACCTGCCTTGCCATGAGGACATCTCCAAGGAGACAGCACCGAGGGCAGCGTGGGGAGAGCGAGGCAGCACAGCTCCCTGTGCCCGGGCTGGAACTCCCTGTTCTGTTCCAGGGAGATAAAAACAGACCCAGCTGCTGTTGTGCTGTAAAACCTGAGCACAACCTGGCCTGGGGCAGTGCCCCCTCTGCCAGGGCACTTTTAGGAGTTTTTGCACAACGGGAGCTTCCTCCCACCAGGAACAAACCAGACAAGGACGTGTTTATTTTCATTTCTGTTTGAATCTGAATCCAACCCAGCCTCACCTAAGCAGGGAAGAGCCCCTCACCTCTGTCTGTGCCTGAACACGTCCCTGCCGGAGTGCTGGACATCCTGCCGGACATCGGCCAGAGCAGCCACTGCCCCCTGGGCCACGGCGGCGGCCGAGCGTGGCCGGAGGCTGCCCGGGGTGGCTGCCCAGCCCCTGCCCCCCGAGCCGGGGCTGCCACCTCTGCCTGAGCCCGGCTTGAAGTGAGCAGCCAAGGCCAGGATCAGCCTCATGGTGGATTTCAGGTTCCCATCGACAATATCTGCAAAATTCAAATGTTGGGGGGGTTAGGGTGAGGTGCCAGCAGCGCTGCCCAAGGATTGAAGATGTTCCAGCTTCAAAGTTCCTGCCACCCCCCAAGCACGGGTTCAGAGATCTGAGCAGCCCTGAGCCTCCCTTTATGGCCATTTCCAGCAGCTAATTACTGAGCACATAATTACTGAGTGCTCACTCGGAAGCAGAGCAGTTATTGAGGAATGATCACTGACTTTATTAGCAGAGAATTCCCTTTTTTCCAACACAAAGCACAGAGCAGCAATGCATTTCTCCAGTGGTGGCATCCCGTGCCCACAAAGTGTTTGCAGCACCCTGCAAATGCTCATTAATCCTATTCAGTGATATCACACGAGTATTTTCCAGCACAATGATGTCATGGCAAAGATCAGCCACTCTTCCAGACCAAGATTTCCCAAAACAATTTAGTCAGAGCTGCTCAAAGTCCTGACTAAACCCCACCACAGACATGTGATTGTGTGCTGTGTCTCCTCTCTGCTTCCAGCCCGTGGCTTCCAGTGAACCACAAATATTTTTTCCGTGTTTCCTTTCACTCTGGCAGGTTTTTGTGTCCTTTTGGTGAAGGATTCCTAGCCTGTATTTCTCATTAAACCACTACCTGAGTGTGCAGCAGCAGGACCAAAAAATCACTTTTTTTTCCTCTGCATTATCCATCTTTCAACCCAAAACCTTCACTAAACCAGAGAGGGGAAAAACCCTCAAGTCCCCCACAAATTAATTGATTCATAAATTACCTGTTTGACAGAAAACAAAGCCAGAAACAGAATTTCAACAGCTAAAATCACCCCCAGGGCCACGAACCTTTAGCTGATGTCTGGTGCATGCGGATCTTTCTTGATGCCACAAACTGTAAGACTTTCTCCACATTTTCCCTCATCTCCTGCTGGCTGCTGGGGTTGACCTCGATGCCACTCAGCTTCTCACCAGCTGAAGGGAGAGAAAAAGTTTTATCAGAGGAGAGCTGGCTGCCAGAGGATTGATGGGACTGCTCTGTGTGAGAGCCCAGGGAAACTCAAATTCAGGCTCCTGGGCAGTCTCAGAGCCCAGGGAAACTCAAACTCGGGTTCCTGGTCACTCTGAGAGCCCAGGGAAACTCAAACCCAGCTCTGGCTTCTGCATGGGGCTTCTTGTCCTGCTGAACAAGGACCCAGCACCAGGAATTATTGGCTCTGGGGCTGTACTGGGATCATGGCAGGGTTTTGGGGCTGTAGCAGGATTCTGGCAGGATTTGTGACCCCCCTGAGTGAGCCAGGCTGGAGCTGCCTCTTCCCAAAGGACTGAGCCCCATGGAAAGGGAGCTGGTGAGGAGCTGAAGCTCATGGGACAGACCCACGTGGGAGAAGTTTGGAGATCTGTCCCCCCTGGACAGGGGATGAGTGTGGGGAGGAAGGAGCAGCCAGGACAATGAACTCGCTGTCCCCCTGCCCAGGGAGAAGGGATGGCAGCAGCAAACAGGGCAGTGTTCCCAAAAACTCCCCCTGAGTGCACATGGCAGCTCCCCCAGCTGCTGGAACTGCCTGGGAACCATAAGGGCTTTAATGGAATTGATTTATCACCTGATTTGTGATTGTTTTCCCTCCCCACCAGCTCTGCCACCCCCAGCAACATCTGCCTGACAGCTGCCAGGGCCAAGGCAGCCCCTCCGCACAGCGCCAGAGCTGAGGGGGAAAAACAGAGGCAGATGGCAGCACTGACCTACAATCTCGATGAGCAGGGCAAGGGTGACCCCATCGCGCAGGTCCTGCCTCAGGTCCTGCACCGGCCTCACCGCCGGCCTCTTCTTCAGCTGGGAGTTCACCCAGGCCACGTAGGCCTGCAGCTGTTGCTGGAACAGAAAGCAAAATGTTTGCATGGCAGGAGAATGGCTGGGATCTCACTTTTCTCTCTGATCTGCACAGATCTCCTGTCCTGGGAAACGGAGAGCAGAGATCTCATCCCAGAGCCTGCCTGGCATCCCTGCCTGGCATCCCTGCCTGGCATCCCTGCCTGCTGCGGGCCAGGCTGGCAGGAGGGGGCAGGATGGGACTCCTCAGCTGAGCACAGCTGACCAAAGAGCTTTTCTTTTTTCTTTTCTTTTCTTTTTTTTCTTTCCTTTCCTTTTTCCTCTCCTCTCCTCTCCCCTTGCCTTGCCTTGCCTTGCCTTGCCTTGCCTTGCCTTGCCTTGCCTTGCCTTGCCTTGCCTTGCCTTGCCTTGCCTTGCCTTGCCTTTCCTTTCCTTTCCCTTTCCTTTCCCTTTCCTTTCCTTTCTCATCTCATCTCATTTCATTTCATTTCATTTCATTTCATTTCATTTCATTTCATTTCATTTCATTTCATTTCATTTCAATCTGCATTTGAGCCAAACCACCACTGTCACCTCCTCACTTTGGGGGTCACAGTTTGCTCCCCCCGTGTCCCACACCCACAATTCTCAGGATCCCCCCCAATCCAGGAGCAGGGAACCCTGAGGTTTTGCCCATTAAACAATTCCAGGACAAGCAGGGAAGGGTTCCTGGATGAGACACGAGCCTCCCTCTGTCACACTCCTGGTGTGGCTCCTTTGGAACACTTGCACAGCCCCTGCACGTCCTGGAGCTGCCTCAGCACTTCCAGTGGCCCAGTTTCTATTCCTGAACACAGGGAAGCTGCCTCGGGCCCTGGGAGCCAGGAACAGCAGCTCAGGAGGGATGCTGTGTGTGGGAGAGACCAGGGAAACTCAAACTGGGGTTCCTGGGCAGTGTGAGGGCCCAGAGAAACTCAAACTGGGGTTCCATGGCAGTGTGAGAGACAGGGAAACTCAAACTGGGGTTCCATGGCAGTGTGAGAGACAGGGAAACTCAAACTGGGGTTCCATGGCAGTGTGAGAGACAGGGAAACTCAAACTGGGGTTCCTGGGCAGTGTGAGAGACCAGAGAAACTCAAACTGGGGTTCCTGGGCAGTGTGAGGGCCCAGGGAAACTCAAACTGGGGTTCCTGGGCAGTGTGAGAGACCAGAGAAACTCAAACTGGGGTTCCTGGCAGTGTGAGGGCCCAGGGAAACTCAAATTCAGGCTCCTGGGTAGTCTCAGAGCCCGGGGAAACTCAAACTGAGGTTCCTGGGCAGTCTCAGAGCCCAGGGAAACTCGAACTGGGGTTCCTGGGTAGTCAGAGACCACAGAAACTCAAACTGAGGTTCCTTGGTAGTCTGAGGGCCCAGGGAAACTCAAACTCAGGCTCCTGGTCAGTGTGAGAGCCATGGGAAACTCAAATTGAGGTTCCTGAGCAGTGTGAGGGACATGGGAAACCCAAACTGAAGTTCCTGGGCAGTCTCAGAGCCCAGGAAAACTCAAACTTGGGTTCCTGATCACTCTGAGAGCCCAGGGAAACTCAAACTCAGGCCCCTCATCACTCTGGGGACCCTCCTGGCACAAATTCCCCCAAGGCAAAGAGCAGACCCCAGTTCCCTGTCCCTTTCCCCTCTCTGTAACCCCTCCAGGGCTGCGGGGAGGCTGCAATGGCTGCAGTCCCCTGGGGCAGGGCTGCAGTGGGACAGGAGGGTAAACAAACTGATCCCCTGATGGGATTAGCTCCCTTTTCACTAAGCTTCCCATGACTGTGCCCACGGTGCAGGATTTAAGCCCCCGTTCCCCAGGATCTCAGCAGTGTCAGGCAGAGTTTACGCTTTTCCAGCCCATCCAAGTCCCAGCCTGGTCACAGCCGGGCCCTGCTTTATCCTGACAGAGGAAATCCAACTTTAATCACACACGGCTGGCTGGGCTGGCTCCCAAGGGTGCAGCTCTGCTCACTCAGCAGAGGTGGGGACAGAAAGGGGACAGAGGGGCTGCCCTGATGGCTCTGGGACACAAAGAAGTGGCAGAGCTGATCCAGCTGTTGCTGGCCTGCCCCGGGGAGCTTCTGCTGCTGCCCTGACAGCAATGCCCAACCCCAGAAGTTTTTATTTTCTGCTTTTTCTGATCCTTTTAGGAGCTGGAGCTGATTCCCCAAAGAATTTCCTTGGGAAAGGGAGAAGGGATGGCAGCAGCAAACAGGGCAGTGTTCCCAAAAACTCCCCCTGAGTGCACATGGCCCCTCCAGTGCCCCTGCCAGGCTGCCCCAGCTGCTGGAACTGCCTGGGAGCCATAAGGGCTTTAATGGAATTGATTTATCATCTGATTTGTGATTGTTTTCCCTCCCCACCAGCTCTGCCACCCCCAGCAACATCTGCCTGACAGCTGCCAGGGCAGAATTTCCTTGGGGAAACACAAAAATTCTGCAGTTTTTAGAGGAGTCTCTGTGGCTCTTCCACTTCTGTCCCATTAAAAGGAAAAACCCCTTGCACCAGGCAGTTTATTTTGTGTTCCTCCTCTCAGAACATTCCTCATGCATTCACAAAAAAAGAATTTTTTGGCAAGTTTTTAGTCTGTGTCTCTTAAAAATTGGAGGAGGTTGACACTGTTATTATTAGTTTTAAAAAAAAATAAAAATAAAAAAGGCATTCTTAAATCCCAGAGCAGTTGCATTTTAAACAATGACATTAAAAGGAGGATTCTGAGGCGATGGAATTGGGATGTCAAAGTTGTTCCATTCCCGTGGCTGCTGTAACTCTGCAGGCTGACACTTCGTTTGCTTGGTTGCTTTTGGGTTTTTTCCATTAAACATCAGATTTTCCTGCAGACGTTCAGACAGTCGGACTGCTGAGCATTTCCTAACTTTGTACCCAAAAATCCTGGCAGGCTCAGTGACTTCAGCCAGAGCCTGGGATTGCTGCAGAACTCAAAAATCCAGGGGAGGGAGCTGTCACTGCTGGCAGCTGAGGGGAGAGTGTGAGTGAAGTGAGAGAGGAAATTTAGCAGAAATCAAAGTTTCCTGACCTAAAAATGGCAAAATCTGTGAAATGCACACAGGGACAAAGCCCCTGAGGTGCTTTAGGGCAATTTGTGAAGGTGGAGAGTTCAAAATGTTTCACCTCCCCATCAGCTGGGGATAACAGGGACATTGTGGGCAGCACCTTCAGCCTCTCAACACAACCACGACCTGCTCAATTCACACCCCTAAATCCACACATTCAAACCTCTAAAAAAGTGGAAGATTTTTTATTTCACCTCCTTAAGATTCCATTCGTTTCAAGCCCCAAAGCAGCTACTTCAACACAGCCCTAAAAATATTTAAAATAAATTTTTATGTTAAAAAATCAAACCACAGCAGCGTGATTTGCTGCTTGGATGGACATCATTCCTGCAATACACCCTGGAAAATACTCCAGGTATCAAAATCCAGCACAGGGAGGGCAAAGATTTGCTGGGATGTGTCCTGCCCTGGGGAGAGCAGCTCCTCCCAGCCCATCCCACCACCCCAAACCCCTCCTGAGCCTTGATTTGCCCCCAGAAATGCCCCAACCCCACAGGTTTGGGGCTGCAGGCATCACAACTCCCCTCTCACACAGCTCTCAGCTCCTTTTAGCAAACAAAATTCCAAAAAAAAAACCAAAAAAGCTCTGGGAACAAACGGGTTTGTTCAAGTGTTAGTTTTGCTTTGAGCTCCTGCTCAGCCCAACCTTTGAATTTTCAGGCCTCACACTGCTCATCTCCTCACCAACACCTCCTCCAAACCCGGAATTTTTCAGAGGAAAACCAGCCTGGTGTGGGGTTTACTTTACAGAACAGACATGATTTAGGATTATGGTGGAGCTAAGCTTAATCCTGTTTACATTAACACAGCTTTGTGTTCCAAAAAAAGCCCCTTTTACCTGTACCCTGCCGTGGGGAAGAGCAGCAGCTGCACCTGAGCCCAGGCTGCTCCAGGCAGAGCTCTGGGATGATTTTCACTCACTCTGGGAGACTTTGCAGGGCAGGAGAAGATTTTTAAAGATTTTTAAAAAGATTTTTAAAGATTTTTAAAGCAAGGGTCAGGGAGTGCAGGACATCCCAACAGAGCTCCATGAGCAAATTGCAGGCTGGGACACACAAGGTGAATTTTTACCTCTCTGAGATTCAAATATTGCATTTTTTGGTGTTGAACAAATGGACAAAATCTTTTTTTTTAGCAAGGAGGGCCGGCCCTGCTCGCTCTCACCTTCCAGCAGACCCTGTGACCCTGTTTCCTTCTAGGAACAGATCACCTGTCTACATTTATTTGATGAGTTTGGATCCACCCTTATCACTACATTTGGAGAATCATCCTGCCAGATTGATGCTTTTGAGGCTCTGATTTCCCTTTGTGCACTGCTTTGACGAGCCAGGCTCCATCATTAGTGTTTGATTAGGGAATCCTCCTGCCAGGGTGACATTTTTGAGGCTCTTTGCACCAATCCCCCTTTGTGGCACAGTTGTGGCCACTGCCCAAGCCCCGGGGCTGGTGGGGTCAGCAAGAGCAGCCCTGGTGCTCCCAGGATGAAAGGAATTCTCTGTTCCTGCCTGCCAGAGCCCTGAACCGAAGCTCTGCAGCAGCCTAATTGCATCAGGACTGCTGAGCTTTCTGACATTACCTTAATTAGATGGGAACTGTAATTTTCCAGCCAGCCTTCCTCCAGTTTGCTGATTTATTTTTTGTTGTTGTTCAAGGAGCAGCAAGCACCAACTCCCAAGCAAAGAAAAAAATGATTCCCTCTGCTCTCACAGACAGCAAAAAAGGGTTTTTTTCTCCTCTCAAAATTGATGCTCAAACGTGATTCAGGTTTTTCAATGTACTGAGATGCATCCAGCAGTGAAAAGCACCCAGTGATGACCACAGGGATGCCAGAATGACCAGCAGCACCCACAGGAGTGCTGTAAAACTCATTCCTGCATAAAACTCTTCATTTAAAGCAGGTGTTGATGTTCAGCTCTCCAGCAGGACGTGGAATTTTTGACTGCAGTTTTCCACCTTTTTCTCAGTCCTTTCTTTACCCTTAGCAGGGAGAGCTTAAGTGTAACCAGCAAGGCCCAATTCCATCCCAACTCCCTAAATTATTTCTGCCACGTTGATTTTCACTTCTTGTAAAGCCAAAAAACTTCCATGGCCTATTCCAGAGTCATCCAGCTCCCAGTGCAGGATGAAGCCATTCCCACCTGTGCCTAAAATACCTCAGTGTTTCATTAATTTTGTGCTGTGAGAGGCCTCAATAACACAAATGTAAAATCCTGCAGCAGCAGCACCTCTCACATGATGCTCAGCAGGTATCTGAGGCCCTTTTCCCACCCTGGCATGGTTTCTGTGTATAAAATAAAGGCAAAAACTGGCAAAAAGCTGAGCTTTGAGTGCTCCAAAGAGGATTTTGGAGCACATGATTCACCCTGAGTTGTCAGATGGTTCCTCCACACCCAAACAAAGCCCAAGCTGCACTGACACATCCCCTGATGCTCTGGGGACAAAAAGGAGCGTTGTTCCTCCTCCAGCAGGATCCCAGGTGGGGACAGGCAGCTCTGAGAGGAGCCTGAGCTCCTCAGGACTCCAAAATCTGCAGACAGAGGGGAGGGACAGCCCGGGAGGCTCCCTGGCCCAGGATGAAGGGCCCTAAAGGCTCATTTAGGACAGAGAATTTTGAATTCCCTCTGCTCATGACTCACTGGCAGCGTGGCATCCCCTTTAATTCTTTCTACCCATGAAGCAGCTGCAAAAAAATCTTCATATTCCCGGTGAAATGGTCTGAAAGGCAGAAATGTGTGAGTGTCCCTGTGCAAATGTGTGGAGATTTTTAAAGTAAAAACCCTTAACCCTGCCAAGGGACAGCCTGGCTTAGCCATGGGGGCAGGGATTGAGTCCCAAGGGCTCCGGCCCTAATCCTATAGAGCAGAAATACATCCTGGCCCTGTGGGAATCCCACTGCTGGCCGGGCACCAGGGTTTGGGAAAAACTGATCAAGGAATGCTCTGTTAAAACACATCTGAGGTAAATCCAGGTGTGGGGAGCCCCAGCTGGGTTTTCTGTCTGTGCTGGAGGCTTGCAGGGGTTTGAAGGCTCAAAGGGTTCCTCAGACCTGCCCGTGGTTTTAGGGTGGGGAAGGTGTGAAATGCTCACCGGCCTCACCCCAAAACAAAGCTGGGGTGACAAAACAGCAGCACCCCCAGAGCTGGGTGTGTTCATTGAATCCATCCTCATTGCTGGATTTAGAGAGTCCAGACTTGCTAAATGATGATTCTGAGGTTTTCCCACTGATTTCCCTTTGGAGCTGGGCTCCATCATTCGTGTTTGATTTAGGGAATCATCCCGAGCTGGGGCTGAGCAGGATGAGGGAGCCAGAAGTCAAAACAGCTCTCCATGGTGAATCCTATTAGTGCTATAAATAGCCCTGGCGGCGGGCAGAGGGTGAGGGCAGCTCCTTGTGCTCACAGCACACAGTGAGACCTTGGGGACACACACGGGACCCTGCCCCGGGGGGAGCAGAGCCAGGGCCTGAAAATAACCCCAAATACAGAAATCAACCCAAATCAGGGCCAGGATATTTCCCAGAGCCGGGATTCACAGCCTGAAAACAACTCCAAACACAGAAACCCAAAATCAGTGCCAGGACATTGCCCAGGGCTGGGACTCACGGCCTGAAAATAACCTCAAACAGAGAAATCAACCCAAAACCAGTGCCAGGGCCTGAAAATCACCCCAAACACAGAAACCAACCCAAATCAGGGCCAGGACATTGCCCAGGGCTGGGACTAACAGCCTGAAAATCACCCCAAATAGAGAAACCAACCCAAATCAGGGCTGGGACATTGCCCAGGGCCGGGACTTTGCCCAGGGCTGGGCCACAGGGCCTGAAAATCACCCCAAATAGAGAAACCAACCCAAAATCAGCACCAGGACATTGCCCAGGGCCTGAAAATAACCCCAAACACAGAAACCAACCCAAATCAGGGCCAGGACATTGCCCAGGGCTGGGACTCACAGCCTGAAAATAACCCCAAATAGAGAAATCAACCCAAGTCAGGGCCGGGACTTTGCCCAGGGCTGGGCCACAGGGCCTGAAAATAACCCCAAACAGAGAAACCAACCCAAAATCAGTGCCAGAACATTGCCCAGGGCCAGGACATTGCCCAGGGCCAGGACATTGCCCAGGGCCAGGACATTGCCCAGGGCCAGAACATTGCCCAGGGCCAGGACATTGCCCAGGGCCAGGACATTGCCCAGGGCCAGGACTCACAGCCTGAAAATAACCCCAAATAGAAAAATCAACCCCAAATCAGTGCCAGGACATTGCCCAGGGCTGGGACTCACACCTCACAGCTCACAGGAGGGTGGCACCCCCAAAGGATGCTCCCAGCCCCAGCAGAGGATGTGGCAATGAAGGGTTCAGGCTGCACCCCTGGGAATCCCAGGAATTGCCCACCCAGCTGAGAACCCATGGAAAATCCCCTGGAACACCCGGGGAGGGACAGGACGAGCCCTGCAGCACTCCCAGCCTGCACAGAGCAATTCCCACCTCGGAAATGTGCTGAGATTTCCCCTTCTGAGCAGGTAACCCTGAACTTCACTCTGCATTTTCACTTTGCATTTCACCCTGCTTCCCAAACCACCTCTGCTCAGGGCCTTAAAGCCTCCCTGTCCTCCCTGGGATGAGTTGTTTGTCCAACACAATTTGGAGAAAACAGTGATTTTAAATGACTCACTGCACACAAGCAGCCCCATCATTAAGTCTGCCAGAGGAAGTGATCCTCCAGCTCGAAAAGGAGAAGGTGTTTTTGTTAAAATGCGGCTTGGAGCTGCCAGGCTCATTTCTGACACATTTTCTCTGTGCCCCATCTGTTTTCAAGACCCGCCAGAAGTGGCAGCACATAAATAAACCGCATTTCCCCGCGGAGGGGGACAGAGGCAGCGCACATGAGACCCCTCCCTGCGCTTCCCTTTCATTATAAACTCCCGCTTTTAGCAGCCACACAGCCCCGGGGCACCATCCAGCTGTGGGGCTGAATTATTTATCTGCCTGCGAGCACCAGAAACCCCCACCAACAGCAGGGAACACCTTCAAGGCAGGGCAGGCCATTAATGAGGGGCTTTAATGCTCACGGGGGGATTTGGCTGCGACTCAACATCAAACAAAACCAGCCCCGGCTTCTGATGTCTGCGGGTGACAGCGACCACGAGGGCTCTGACTCGGAAAGGGAAGGGGAAAGGGGAAATAAAGTGATAATTCAGCAATTGAGGGGCGCCTTTAGCGGGATGTGATCCCGCACATCCTGAGAGTGCAGCAGGAGCGCGGGAAGGACAGGGATGCTGCATTAATTAAGGGATAATTGGGCTGAGAGGTTCACGAGAAGGGATGGAGGGAGAGGGGAAAGGAGGCGAGGGGACAAAAGGAACTTCCCCGAAGCCTCCTGGCTGTGTTGGGTTCGCTCACCGCCCTGAAATGCCAGAGGGGCGAGCTGGGATCACCCATGGGCACCGGGACATGATTCCAAATTAATTTCTGAATTAATGAACACCTCAGCGGGCAGGACACAGCCGGTGGTGACAACAGCACCAGAGCTCCTGTCCCATCCCCGTGCCTGGAAATGCACATCCCTGGCAAACCCTCGCTAAACTGATTTTAGTTTTTAGTTTTAATTTTCTTGGAGTGTGTGAGAGGCAGGGATCCGTGAATCTGTTTTTATGGAGGGACAGGGAAGTTTTACCCCTCCTGCCTGTGGGTAAAACCAGCCGGGCCGAGGCACTGAACGACCCCGGGGGTTGCTCCCAATTAATTCTGCCATTAATAAATGAGCTGCTATTTGTGCCTGAGGAGGATGTGCTGCCCCCGAGCACAGGAAGTATGAGCTCGACCTAAAGCCAGACCTCGGCCGGCTAAAAATGAGCCTGACCCCGCGTGGAGGAGGGGATGGAGCCGATCCAGCTCCTCTGGGCGATCCTGGAGCCCGGGGCAGGCTCGGGTTTCACCCGGGTTTGTTTTCCCGCTGGGAAAGCCCAGCAGGGATGTGCAGTGTTCATTTTCCGTGGATAACAGGGTCGCGGAGCACCCAAGCTCTGCACGGCTGAGGCATCACCAAACACTGAACAGAATTAAGTTCTGCACTCCAAGAAAGAATAAAAAAATAAAAAATAAAAAACCAAAAGAAGATCCCTGTGACCAAGTGAGAAATTAAATGCGGCCACTCTGTGTTTCCACCAAACCCTCCACAGTTTTTCTTCCTTTCCAGCTTACACTCAGCAGGTCGGGCTCCAGCACGGGCTGCCCGGGCGTTACTGATCCATAAATATCCAACAAAACTCATTTTTGTGCCCCCTAAAGAGGGGAGTCCCACCGCTCTCCCCGCACAGCCACACGATTCCACCTCCGGAGTTTCTCGGTGCATGTACTGATTTTACGATTCATTGCTCTCCTGGCAGAATTGGCGAATAAAGAACACTTTGAAAACTGCATTTTCCCCACTAAACTGAATTTCAGTCCCTTTGGGATTCAATTTACAGGAAAAGATGGGGGTTAAATACCCCAAAGCAGCTTTTTGTCAGCCTCTCCCAAGAAATGTGAGTCCCGAAATCAGATTTACAACCCCACAGATTTACACCGCACACCCCTCGGGATTTCACACAATAAACGCTGCCCCACAACCTCCAGCAGTTGATAATATTCACCGGGACAGCAGCAAAGCAGCGAGAAGAGCCCCAAAGCCCCGCGGAGCTGCACAAACCCAGCCCTGAACTCCTCACCGAACTCCCGGAGGAACCTCGCTGGTTTTCCCCATTTTTCTGCCCCACGGAGCACCGAGAACGCCACAATCCCGCACAGAACCATCCCGGAGGAGCTCGGGGCCGTGGCTTTACCTCGGTGAAGCCCTCCTGAAGGATATCCAGCAAATTCCCCCTGGCCAGGCAGGCGAGCATCGTCCCGGGCGAGGAGCGGGGGGCTCAGGGGATGCGGGGCCGCCTCTCCCTCCTCTTCCTCCCGAGCACAAAGGCCGGGAGCTGATGGGGAAGGGCGCTCATGGTCCCATCTGTGCAGCCCGGGCAGAGTTGAGCCGGAGCTGCCGGGGCCGGCTTTGGGCATGCTCGGCGGGGAGAGAGAGGAGGGAGCGGCTGGGGCAGAGATGTCACTCGGTTGTCACGGCAACGCCGCGGCTTTACGAGATGCAGGCGCGGGGAAAGGAAAAAAAACCCAACCAAAACATCTGAAACCCATTTCCAGCCAAAAGGAAAAAAATAAAAAAGGCAAACCGGCTCCAACCCCGCTGTGTAAATGAGATTTTTTTTTTTTTTTCAAACTCGCCATACGCAGGGAGCGCTGGTGGGGTGGGGGTAGAGAGGAGGAGGAGGAGGAGGAGGAGGGAGGTGATGTCTTACACGGGGAGCAAAACACCGAGAGAAGATCGCTCTGCGGCCACAGGAAGCTGCGACAGCTGCGAGGTTTGCAAATTTGAACATTGCATTTTTCAGTGGAAAAAAAAATCAAAAAACCACCCCAAAAAACAAAACAAAAACCAACAAAAACCCCCAAAAAACCCAAACAAACAAATAAACAAACAAACAAAAAACAAAACAAAAAACCCACCAAAAAAACCCCAAACAAAAAAAAAAAAACCAAAAACCCAAACCAACAAAAAACCCAAAAAAAACACACCAAAAAAAACCCCAAGAAAAAAAAAAAAACCACAAAAAACCAAAAAACAAAACAAAACAACCCAAAAAACACCCCAAAAAGCCCCTCCAAAAAACCCAAAACAACAAAAAAAAAACCCCAAAAAACCCCCACAACCCCCCCCCAAAAAAAAAACCCCAAGGAAAAAAAAAAAACCCCAAAAAAATGCCACCAAAATACCCCCACCAAACCCCAAAAAACCACCCCAAACCCGAGAGAAAACGTTCAAACAATTCCACACAACCCCCCGGGCTCGTTCCCCACATCAATAAGTGCGCCCATCACAGAAATAAATATCGAATATCCCCAGGCTGCCTCCCCGGGCTGGTGTCACCTTACAGGAAACGCCCGGGGGGGAAAGGAAAGAAAAAAAAAAGGGAAAATGAAACCGGAGTGGGTGAAACCCCCGCAGGTTGGGGCTGTGCCTGGCGGGGACAGAGCAGCGCTGACCCCGGCGGGCTCAGGTTCCAAAATATCTTACCAGGCATTTTTAAGTGTGAGAAACACACTTAAAAACAAACATTTTGTTTAAAAACAAACATTTTTTTCCCTGCCTAAGCGTTGAAGCATCCCGAGGAAAAATCAATGGCAGAATTTCGCTGGTTTAGCTTGTCACAACTAAAATACAGAGAGAATCAACAGGTCACTCCTCTCTGTAAACCCAAAAGGAGGCGGTTCCCTCCCCTCCGGTTTTAAATTATTCATGTTTGCTCTCCCTGCTTTTCATAATTCCGTGGGAGTGGAGATTTTTTAATGTTTTCATCGATTCTAATGCCACATCTGTTAAGCAAAACAACAGATTACAGCGAGGCTTTGCACAAAGCCGGGTAAGCTGGGGCTGCTGGGGGTTGGAGGCCTGATTCCATTCACTTTTGAGCTTTAAAAATGTCATTAAATAAATATTTAAATCAATATTTAACCCCTTTTTTAATGCAATTGAGCAGCTTATGCCTGTGCAATTCCAATAAAAATCTGTGTGAAAATGAAGCGGTTCCCCCATGAGACAAAAAGTGACCTAATTTTGAGGGGAAAACCAACAAAACACAGGCTGAGCTTCCAGTGTGGAGTTTAAAATGCTCTTCTTGACTAATAATTTACTACATGTATCTATATTTATATTTATATTTATATTTATATTTATATTTATATTTATATTTATATTTATATTTATATTTATATTTATATTTATATTTATATCTATATCTATATATGTATATATGTATATATGTATATATGTATATATGTATATATGTATATATGTATCTATTTATATTTCTATTTATATTTTTCTATTTATATATTTATATTTATATATTTATATATTTTTATATATTTTGTTTGTATATTTTTTATATTTATATTTTTATATTTATATTCATTACATTATGTCTATTTACCACCTGATTTTTACAACATTCGTAGAGGATTTGTAATATGACAAAGGGAAGGATGCTGAGATTTTTGTGTCAGCCATGAAGATCTGGAATTGAAGTTTGGGATCATCCTGGGGCTCCCTTTTATCCCATCTCCCTCTTGCAGAGTCCCTCCTGCACAGCAAAACCAAAATGTTCCAAATGTTCTCCTTTTCCCTGCCAGGTTCAGGCACAGAGATTTTCTCATCAAAGATTTGCTCCTGCAGGAGTTTTCTGATCTCTGCCTGAATGCCAGGGAATAAAGACCAGGATGGACACGCTGAGCCATTCTCCTGTCCTCTTTGGGGACACAAATGGGATGAAAATAACTTTAAAAATTGAATTCCCCTTTTCTCCCTTTGTGTTTCCCTCTGACACTCCCAGCTCCTCGTGTTTTCCTGGCAGTGCCATTTCGATGCCATTTCTGTGAGAAGCCTCATTGCTGCCAGGAGCGATGATTCGGAATTCCCCCTGGATTTTCACAAAGGAATCATCCCCCCTGTGATTCCAAACCCATCCAAAGGATGTCCCCAGCTGCTGCTCCCGCGGTCAGGGACATCCAGGCCCGGGTGGTGGCAGTTCTGTTGGTGGCATTGCCACCTCCTGGCCACTTCCAGCATGACCCAACCCTTGTCCTCGCACACTCCTGGGCACTAAATTGGGGTTGGGGGGTAAAAACCAGAAGAGGAAAGTTCAGGAATTCACCTGTGGGGTTTGTGGGGCCGTGACTGCAGTGAAAACCCAAAAGCTGATGCTGCACTTGTGTCACCCACCCCAAACTCCCCAAAAGAGACAGGAAGGACCCCAAAAAGGCAGCTGGGAACTCACAGAGGGTGCAGGAGGCTGTGGGGGCGGGCAGGGCACCGTGTCCATCAGGGTCCCCATGCTGGGGTCACCTCAGCGCCAAGGGAAGGTCCCAGAACCCCCAAACCTGAGGGGAAAAGCAAATCCACCGAGGAGCTGGGGCCTCACAGGGGCTGGGAATGGGATGGGTGGGATAATGGGATGGGATCCATGGGATGGGATAATGGGATGGGATCCATGGGATGGGATAATGGGATGGGATAATGGGATGGGATGGGATCCATGGGATGGGATAATGGGATGGGATCCATGGGATGGGATAATGGGATGGGTGGGATAATGGGATGGGATCCATGGGATGGGATAATGGGATGGGATCCATGGGATGGGATCCATGGGATGGGATAATGGGATGGGATCCATGGGATGGGATAATGGGATGGGATCCATGGGATGGGATAATGGGATGGGATGGATGGGATGGGATGGATGGGATGGGATCCATGGGATGGGATAATGGGATGGGATCCATGGGATGGGATCCATGGGATGGGATAATGGGATGGGATCCATGGGATGGGATTTATGGGATGGGATCCATGGGGTGGGATGGGATGTGATGGGATGGGATCCATGGATGGGATGGGATCCATGGGATGGGATTTATGGGATGGGTGGGATGGGATAATGGGATGGAATAGATGGGACGGGTGGGATAGATGGGGTGGAATGGGATGGGATAATGGGATGGAATAATGGGATGGGATGGGGTCTGGAGCACAGGGGTACCCAGGAGCAGGGCTGGGATGGGCTGTGGGATGGGAATGTGGGGAACAGGCACAGGATCAGGAGTAGGAGCTGGAGATGGGGTGGCACGGGGACAAATGGGGACAGAGAGCGGGTAGGGGTGGGATGGGATTGGATTTGGTGGGATAGAGGTGAGATGAGGTGGGATGGGGTGAAATGAGGTGGAATGGGATGGGGTGAGGTGAGGGGGAATGGGGAGAGGTGGGATGGGGTGAGATGGGATGGGATGGGATGGGATGCGATGCGGTGGGATGGGATAGGATGGGATGCGATGGGATGGGATGTGGAGGGTACCGGGACCCGCACCTCCGGCCCTACCTGCTCCCGGTGCGCGTCCCCGGTTGCCGTGGGAACGGGGGCGGGATGGGGCGGGGTGGCGCTGGCTCCGCCCCGGGATCGGGGGGCCGGGATTGGGATCGGAATCGGGAGCCAGCTCGGGGAAGCTTTGCCCAACCCCGCATCCCCGCCCCGGGAGCGGGACTTTGTGTGTCCCCCCAGCCCAAAGTTCGGATTTATCATTAAAATTAAATATTGCATCTTTAATGATACATTAACACTCGTTTGGCACACGTGGCAACCGCGGGAAGTCCAGGAGATTTCAATATTCAGTGCAAAACCGAGTCCGTCAGGAAAATCCCTATTGCAGAACACAACTGTGGCTTCCACAATTCCCCGCGGAAAGCCTGGAAAAAATCACCGGAATGGGCGCATGGAATTGTCTCCAGGACGAGCTGCACTTCCAGGAACAGCCTCTAAGGGAAGCTCCTCAGGGAACGGGAGATAAAGAATCATTCCAGAGGCTCGGGCACTCATTAAAACACGCGGAAAAACTGGAAAATTGGTCCTCAAACACTCCCACCTTGGCGAGCACAGCCCGGAGTTTTGTTTGTTTTTCACCACGAGCAGGAACTCCGTTGTGCTTTGCACACCCAGCTGAGTTGTAAAATGCAAAGTTCTGCGTGTTTATGAAAGGCACCGTTTTTAAAGAATGCCCCACAATCTGCCCTGGAGGTGCCAGGCCTTGGTTTGGTGCCTGGGGAGCCCTGGTGCCCTCCCAGCGCTGTCCAGAAGCTTTTTGGGCTATTGCTACACTGAATTATTGACATTATTTAAAATCCAGAAAAGTTCTCAGAGGTGGAGCTGATCACCCCACGTGGTGTCTGTGTCACTGGGGTTTATAACCAGGGCTGAGAGCACAAAATGAGGAAAAAGTGCAGGCAAAGTCCAAAGTCCTGTCCAAAGCTGCCCAGGATTCATTCCCAGTATCCCAGGCAGCTGCTGGACTCTGAGAACTGCCCTAAATATCAGCAGGGGTTTGCAGCTGGATTGCCAATTGTCCCTTGTTTGACTCCAGCCAGAGCCACTTCTGGCTTGTTTGCACACACGAGTGAGGATGCACCTCTGAGCAGCCCATCAGTGACAGAAATTGCTCTGTGCCCCTCTAATCCTGCATTTCTGGTGCTGTGCTTGGCTGCAGAACGCTGATTTTGGGGGAAGGGGGTGCACCCAGGGCCTGGCTGCACCTCCAGGAAGGAAACAGAGCAGCAGATCCTGCTGAAGTTCTCCTCTCCCCTCAGCACCTCCCACGTGTCCCTCTGCACACCCAGAGCTTTAACACTGACACGGAACCCTGCGCCAAAACCTCCCCTGAGTCCTGAATTCCTGAATTCCCAAAGCCAGCTGTCCTGAACTCCTCAATTCCTGAATTCCTAAAGCCAGCTGTCCTGAACTCCTGAATTCCCAAAGCCAGCCATCCTGAATTCCTGAATTCCCAAAGCCAGCCCTCCTGAATTCCTCAATTCCCAAAGCCAGCCATCCTGAATTCCTGAATTCCTCAATTCCCAAAGCCAGCCGTCCTGAATTCCTGAATTCCCAAAGCCAGCCCTCCTGAATTCCTGAATTCCCAAAGCCAGCCCTCCTGAATTCCTGAATTCCCAAAGCCAGCCGTCCTGAATTCCTGAATTCCCAAAGCCAGCCCTCTTGAATTCCCAAAGCCAGGCATCCTGAACTCCTGAATTCCCAAAGCCAGGCATCCTGAACTCCTGAATTCCCAAAGCCAGGCATCCTGAACTCCTGAATTCCCAAAGCCAGCCGTCCTGAACTCCTGAATTCCCAAAGCCAGCCCTCCTGAATTCCTGAATTCCCAAAGCCAGCCATCCTGAATTCCTGAATTCCCAAAGCCAGCCCTCCTGAACTCCTGAACTCCAGAATTCCCAAAGCCAGCCCTCAGCCGGAGCTGTGCCATGGCAGGATTCCCTCCCTGCAGCCCCGAGCTTTCCCCAGCCCGGCTGCAGCTCTGCCACCTCAGGGGCTGGCAGGAGACGGGCTGGCAGCTCCGGGGGCAGCTCTCCCGAGGGGAGGAGGCGTTTTTGGCCAGCAGGATCAGACAGGAACCTCCTCAGTGAGGATGTCTGAGGCAGGAGACGCAGCCTCTCCCCACTCTCAGACACGTCCATGAGGTTTCCCTGCATCCACAGCTGAGAATTCCTTTTCCTGCTGGAGGAGGACGAAGCCAATCCAGCCTTTTAGACCAAGGTCCCATTTTTGCTGTCGTACTTCAGCCTGGCCCTGGGGAAGTTGAGCGTGGCGTACTCGGTGGCGTTCTGCAGCTGCAGGTTCTTCACCTCGGCCGCGGAGCGCTGGCGCACCTTGGAGAACACCTGGATGTCGGCGTAGTGGATGCTCTCGTCCTGCTGCGCTGCCTTGGGCTTGCTCACCGTGGCGTACACGGGGACATCTGGGACATCTTCATACGTGGGGACCTTTGGGGGAAGCAAAGCTCTGGGAACTCAGCTCCTGAGAGCCCCCCAGCACCTCCCACCCTCTGTCCCCTCAGCCTCAGGGAGCTGGGGGTGTTCAGCCTGGAGAAAAGGAGACTCAGGGGTGCCCTCATCACTCCCCACAGCTCCCTGAAAGGTGCCTGTGCTCAGCTGGGCTTGGGCTCTTTCTCCAGGCAGAACTGACAGAACCAGAGGACACAGCCTCAAGCTGTGCCAAGGGAAATCCAGGCTGGATATCAGGGAAAAGTTTTTTACAGCAAGGGTGATAAAGGACTGGAATGGTCTGCCCGGGGAGGTGGTGGAGTCACCATCCCTGGATGTGTTTAAGGAAAGCCTGGATGTGGCACTGGGTGCCAGGGTTTAGTTGGGGTGTCAGGGCTGGGTTGGACTCAATGATCCTGGAGGTCTCTTCCAACCTGGTGATTTTGAGAATTGCATGATTCTGTGAATTCCAGGATTCTGGGAATTCTGTGATTCTGAGATTCTGTGATTCTGGGATTCTAGATTCTGTGATTCTGGGATTCTGAGATTCTGTGAATTCTGGGATTCTGGCATTCTGAGATTCCGTGATTCTGGGATTCTGGTTTCCTGTGAATTCCGTGATTCTGTGAATTCTGGGATTCTAGATTCTGTGATTCTGAGATCCTGGAATTCTGAGAATTCTGGGATTCTGAGATTCTGGGATTCTGTGATTCTGTGAATTCTGAGATTCAGTGATTCTGTTAATTCTGGGATTCTGTGATTCTGGGATTCTTTGATTTTGGGATTCTGGGATTCTCCCACTGCACTTCAGTGGGCAAAAAAAATGTGGAAAAAGCCGTGGACACTGTGCCCACTTCAGAGGCTGCACAGCATGAGAGGATTCACAGCTCTCAATTCTGCCCCGTGTCCCCCCAGCCCACGGAGCTCAGGGCAGCTCTGACTCCTCAGCACACACTTAGGAAAAATCCCTCTGGAAGTGATTTACCTTCCTGCCAGGCTGCTGCTGCTGACTCTCATGCCTCACATTAGCTCCTGCAAAAGAAACACCGGGAGGTCAGCTTCAAACAGCTTATTTTGGAAAAACAAAAATCAGATTCCCACCCCATCTGGCTCCCTCAGCCCTAAGGCTGCCCTGATGCCTGCAAGAAGAAAGGCTGGGCTTGTTTCTTTGGGAAAATGAGGTTTCCCAGGGTGCCGGCACGCTGTGGACCGCAGAGTTCCTGGCAGGACCCACAGACACAGCACAGAGAGCTCCTTGTCAGGCCCTGGAGGAGTCACATCCACTTTTAACTTTGTTGTTCCCTCTGCTGCCTGCCAAACATGTTTTGCCCAGCACGGTCCAAAGGCCGCAGGACACAGCTTGAGGAATGTCCTTCATTCTGGGGAGGATGTCAGGGATGTTCACAGCTCCTGCAGGAGGAGGATGCAGCTCCTGCTCTGCTGGAGGGCACTTGGCTGTGTTTGAGGTGGGATTTGGGTATTTTAAAGGTGCTGCTGAAGTCCCTTCCTTCCCCCTTGCCAAACCCCGTGGTGCATCCTCACTTTAATATTTAAATAAATAAAATATTTAAATATTTACAGAAATGCTGCCTCAAACTTCTCCTGAGGAAGGTTAAGCACAAAAGGAGTGTGGGAGGGGACCTCAGGCTGAGGCGCTGCTGTCACCTCCCCAGGGGCTCTGTCACACGTCCTTACCTTGCTTCTCTTTCTTTCTTTTGAAGGGCGAGGGACACTTCCTGAAATCAGAGAGACGCATCAGCCCCGAAAATCCCAAACCTCTGCCCTCCCAAAACCCCATCCCAAACCACACCTGGGAACGGGACAGCCCCAGGGAGAGGCAGCAAAGAGCCCCAGCAGAGCCCGAGTGCCTCTTGCAGGGGAAATGTCCCAACGGAAGGTGTGGGGATGAGTTTCCTCCTTCTGGGACACCTCCAGCACACCCCACAGCCACCCCACAGCCACCCCACAGCCACCCCCAGCTCCTGTCCCAGCAGGACCCTGAGCAAGGAGAGCTCCTCTCCCTGCAGCTCTGCAGCTCCACTGCCACAGCCCCAGTGCAGGGTGCAGCAGGCACATCCCAGCTGGCACAAACCCCTTCTTTTGGGGGCACAAACCCCTTCTTTTGGGGGCACAAACCCCTTCTTTTGGGGTCAGCTGCTCCTCCAGCCCCTCTCCCTGTGCTTTCCCCCCTTGCCCAGGTCTGCCTGAAGGTTCCAGACTCTTTTCCTGTTCTCACTTTGCCACTCAGAGCAGAACCAAACCAAAGAAGCTTTGCCCTCTCTGTGAGCAGAGCCAAACCCTCCTGGCAGCTGCACCTGTGTGACCAGGGAGGGACAGGCCAAGCACAGACCAGGAGAGGACAGGAGCCAAACTCATCCCAGCTGCACCAACAGAGCCTGGAGCCGAGCTCCTGCAGGCTGGCACTGCCACAGGGGGCTCGTGTCCCCCTCTGGGACAGATGCACCAAGGAAATGTCACCCAGCCCTGGGGTGGCCCCTCCTGCAGGCACACGGGGCAGGGGGTGAGGCTGAGGGGCTCCCAGGGGGCTGAGCCTCTGCTCAGCAGCTCCAAGCGGGCAGGCAGAGCCTTGGAAAAAGTTTTAGGAAAAAGTTTTGCATGGAAAGAGTGATGAAGTACTGGAATGGTCTGCCCGGGGAGGTGGTGGAGTCACCATCCCTGGATGTGTTTAAGGAAAGCCTGGATGTGGCACTGGGTGCCAGGGTTGAGGTGTCAGGGCTGGGCTGGACTCGATGATCTTGAAGGTCTCTTCCAAACTGGTGATTCCATGAATTCTGTGAATTCTGGGATTCTGGGATTCTGTGAATTCTGGGATTTTGTGATTCTGGGATTCTGTGAATTCTGTGAATTCTGTGAATTCTGGGATTCTGGAATTTTGTGATTCTGGGATTCTGTGAATTCTGTGAATTCTGTGAATTCTGTGAATTCTGGGATTCTGGGATTCTGGGATTCTGAGATTCTGATTCTCTGATTCTGTGATTCTATGAATTCTGTGATTCTGAGATTCTGTGATTCTGTGAATTCTGTGAATTCTGTGATTCTGTGACTCTGTGACTCTGGGATTCTGGAATTCTGTGATTCTGTGAATTCTGTGATTCAGTGATTCTGAGATTCTGGGATTCTGTGAATTCTGTAAATTCTGTGATTCTGGGATTCTGGAATTCTGGGTTTCTGGGATTCTGGAATTCTGGGATTCTGTGAATTCTGTGAATTCTTTGAATTCTGGGATTCTGTGACTGGATGGGGCTGCAGGCTCAGCCTTTGGGCTCCAGGCAATGCCGTGTGTCCCACAGGGTGAGCGTTTCCCAGGGCACAGAGCAGTGCCCCGGGCAGGGCTGTGCCTGTGCCAGCTCTCCCAGGCAGCTCCACCGGCTGTGCAGCCGTGCCCGGCGCTCCAGCGGGAACAAAAATCCCCAGGAATGCGGGCAGAGAGCTGGAATGGGCACTAATGATTAACCAGGGCAGGCAAAGGCAGCTCTGGGCAAGGCAGGGTGGCCACGGCTCCAGCGCTGCCACAGGGGCACCTCCAGCCCTCCACAGGCAAAATCTGGGGGGCTCTCCCCAGGAATTCGGGGTTTAACTCACAGCAGCACCCCAGAACCCCTCTGTGGGGCTCTCACAGCCTCCTCCTCCTCCCTTGGCTGCAGTGACTCCTCCTTGCCCAGGTTGGTGTGCCAGAGCAATTTCCCTCCTCACAGCACTCAGGCATGGAAGATTTCACCAAACCAGCACCTTCTGAGGCATTTCCCTTGCTCCCAGCACTCAGAGCTGGAGGATTTCACCAAACCATCACTTTTTGAGGCATTTCCCTTCCTCTCTGCACTCAGACCTGGAGGATTTCACCAAACCAGCACCTTCTGAGGCATTTCCCTTGCTCCCTGCACTCAGAGCTGGAGGATTCCACCAAACCAGCACCTTCTGAGGCATTTCCCTTCCTCCCTGCATTCAGAGCTGGAGGATTTCACCAAACCAGCACCTTCTGAGGCATTTCCCTTCCTCCCTGCACTCAGACCTGGAGGATTTCACCAAACCAGCACCTTTTGAGGCATTTCCCTTGCTCCCAACCCTCAGATGTTCAGGATTTCACCAAACCAGCACCTTCTGAGGCATTTCCCAGCAGGTCCCTCCCCTCGGTGCTGCCATTCCGGGCTGCCTCCCTTTGTGCAGTGTGTGTGGGCTGCAGCTATTCCTGTCTGCGGGATCAGCACATCCCGGCAGCTCCCCGGGAATGGGGACACGTGTGCCACGGGAAATGGGAGCAGGGAAACCTCTCCCCTCCTCTCCAAAGCGGGTCAGACGTGTTGGAACTGCCAGGCTGAGAGAATTCAGCACCCACATCCCTGCCCTGCACTGCTGCCTCCCCTCTCCCTGTGCCGAGGCCTCCCTGATCCCTGCACAATCCTGGATTTGGGCAGCTTTCCCTGCCTGGGCACATTTTGGTGCCACTTCACTGGGGAGAGCCTGCCCAGACCCGAGGGCACAATTCCTTCATCAATAACTTCCCAGAGAGAATAAATTTGCTGTGACAGCTTTTCTTTAGAGACCTCAGCCTGTGCCCCGGGCACCCCCGATCGAGCCCTCGCCTGCTGCTGCCCTTGGTGCCTCATTTGCCCTTTGCCATGGGGCAGAGGGATTAAAAACGGGATTTTCGGTGGGTGATCAGCTTTCAAATCCTGTTCCTAAATCCCAAACTCCTCAAGGCTCAGGGCTTGGAAGAACTTCGGTGTCCTCAGCTCCACTAGGTGATGCTGCGCCCCTTGGAATTACTAAAAACTGGGTGAAATTCTCCTATTTTGAACAAACGCCGCGTCGGAAAACAGCTCCATCTGATATTCCCGGCTCTTCCCCTCGCAGCACGCCCAGAGCTGAAAATATTCCAGCTTGGCAGAGGGTGCTGCCCTTTCTCTGCGAGCAGCAGGCGCAGGGCACAGCAGGAGCCAGCAGGGATCAAAGCCTCACCCCTGCCTGGCAGCGGGGAGAGAGCCGGAGCATCCCAAAAACGTGCCCGGGATTTCCCGAGCGTAAATAAATCCCCGGCAGGCGCAGGCAGGGAGAGCGGCTGGAATGGCTGAGGGCAGGGCGGGGTGGCTGAACCATCAGAGGGTGGCTGGGACCCCTCAAAGGGACACAGGGACCCCCCAAAGGGACACAGGGACCCCCCAAAGGGACCCAGGGATCCCGCAAAGGGACACAGGGACCCCTCAAGGGGATACAGGGATCCCGCAAAGGGACACAGGGACCCCTCAAAGGGACACGGGGACCCCTGAAAGGGACACAGAGACCCCTAAAAAGGACCAAGGGACCCCTCAAAGGGACGCAGGGACCTCTCAAAGGGACACAGGGACCCCTCAAAGGCACGCAGGGACCCCCCAAAGGGACGCAGGGACCCCTCAAAGGGACACAGGGACCCCCCAAAGGGACACAGGGACCCCTAAAAAGGACCAAGGGACCCATCAAAGGGATCCAGGGACCTCTCAAAAGGACGCAGGGACCCCTCAAAGGGACTCAGGGATCCCTAAAAAGGACCAAGGGACCCCGCAAAGAGACCCAGGGACCTCTCAAAGGGACACAGGGACCTGTCAAAGGGATACAGGGACCCCTCAAAGGGACACAGAGACCCCTAAAAAGGACCAAGGGACCCCTCAAAGGGACGCAGGGACCCCTCAAAGAGACCCAAGGACCCCTCAAAGGGACGCAGGGATCCCTCAAAAGGACCAAGGGACCCCGCAAAGAGACCCAGGGACCTCTCAAAGTGACCCAGGGATCCCTCAAAGGGACGCAGGGACCCCTCAAAGGGACACAGGGACCCCTCAAAGGGAACCAGGGACCCCTCAAAGGGACGCAGGGACCCCTCAAAGGGACACAGGGACCCCTCAAAGGGACGCCTTGCGGTGTCTGCCTGGCTGGGCAGCGCTGGCATGAGGACAGCGATTCTCACCAGCTCCTTCCCAGCTGCCGAGTGGCTGCACTCCCCAGGCTGTCCGGGCTGAGTTGTGCCAACAAATCCCCCTTGTCCCCGTCCTGTCCTGCCCCAGGCACCTGTCCCCGTGCTCACCTGTCCCTGCCCGGCCAGGTGCAGGGCTCAGAGCCTCGGTAAGCCCGGCACAAGGGCTCAAAGCTCCCCAAATCCCCAAATCCGCCCGCCCCGCACCGGCGGCCCCGCACTCACCAGGGCCGGCCGCAGCTGCTCCGGTTGCCCATTCCGCTCCTTCCCCCGCGGAGCCCGAGCCTTCTCTGCCCGGGCTGAGCTCCTATTTCCTGGTTCCTGCTCGGCCCCTGTGGCTGCTCAGGGAGTGTCTGGCAGTGTCGGGTTTCGGAGCGCTGGCCCCGTGTGCCATCTACCGGAGCTGTCCCCTGCTCGCTGCCGGCAGGACCGGGCGAGGTCTGGTGTCCCCCTGGCGTCCCCTCTGAGGCTGGAGCTCCGCTTTGTCACCCGGACAGCGGCCGTGCCTCCGCTGTCCCCCTGTCCCCACGGCGGGGATGCAGAAGAGGACGGAGGGGGCAAGGGGAGAAGCCCCAGGGTGGGAGCTCAGCGCTGGTTCCCCTGCTCATCCTCATTATTAGACAAGGGGAGAAGCCCCAGGGTGGGAGCTCAGCGCTGGTTCCCCTGCTCATCCTCATTATTAGACAAAAGGAGAAACCCCTGGGTGGGAGCTCAGCGTTATTCCCCCTGCCCCTCCTCATTCTTCAGACAAGGGGAGAAGCCCCAGGGTGGGAGCTCGGTGCTGTTCCCACTGTCCATCCTCATTATTCGAGAAAAGGAGAAGCCCCAGGGTGGGAGCTCAGCGTTATTCCCCCTGCCCACCCTCATTCTTCAGACAAGGGGAGAAGCCCCTGGGTGGGAGCTCGGTGGTGTTCCTGCTGCCCAATCTCACTGGCATTATTAGACAAGAGGAGAAGCCCCAGGGTGGGAGCTCAGCTCTGTTCCCCCTGCCCATCCTCGCAGCTCGAGGAGAGCGTGTGGCATGTGTGGCATCACCCGGGAATGAGGGGATTTCTTGGAGTTCTCAGCTGAGCTCTGCTGCCTCAGGGAAGGTGGAAATCCACTTTCTTCAAAGTTCCCCGGATAAAAGTGTTCAGTTCTGTGCCTTTGAGAGTGGC
The DNA here is from genome assembly GCA_021534815.1 of Acrocephalus arundinaceus. Taxonomy (NCBI): domain Eukaryota; kingdom Metazoa; phylum Chordata; class Aves; order Passeriformes; family Sylviidae; genus Acrocephalus; species Acrocephalus arundinaceus. Next base: position 1,946,026 of record JAJEOU010000680.1, read on the forward strand.
AGGGGCCCAGGAGAGCCCTCCCAGCCTTGAGGAGCTGCAGTGCAGCTCCCGGGCTCAGCCCCAGGGGCCAGACTGGATCAGGGATGTGCATTTCACCTCTTTGCCCCGCTGAGAGCTCTCAGACTGCCCAGCCTGAATGAGCACAGCCCTGGTCATTCCTGGATCTAATCAGGTAATTCCTGGGATCTGACCTCGGGCAGGTCTAAGAGAACAGATCCTCCTGAAGGAAATCATTTTAATGTCATCCTTGAGCAGTAACTCTGCCCCACAGCTCTGACCTGGCAGCAGCCCCAGGTCTGTGCAGCTCTGATCCCTCCAGGGGTGTCCAACAGGGGCCTGAGCATTCGTTCACCTTTCTGTGCCAGGAGCTGGCCCTGGTCCCCACCCCAGGTGTCCCCACGCTCCCAGCCAGGCTCACAGCCCCGTCTGTCACCCACCCAAGGGCACAGGAAATTTTGGACTTATCCAGGGGTGGCAGAAGGAGAAGGATTCTGTGTTGGAAGGGCCACAGCTGCCTGTGGGTGAGCTGCACTGTGACCTGCAGAGCCTGAGCCTTGCTCTGACACTGTGGCTGGAGAAACACCACAGGATTTAGGATCAGGTTTGTGCAGACAGCTGGGATCCAGCGCTGGCCCCACATTCCCAGGCTCCTGCAGGGTCCAGGTGCTCCCGGGAGCTGTCCCTGCCTGGGAAGCTGCAGACTCCGTGTCTCTGAGCCTGCCACAGACACTGTTGTTTTAATGAAGCAGCGTCTGTTTTGATTTCTGGGATAACTCGGGCTTTGTTGCTTTGTGGGGAAGGAGGGGGAAAAAAACCGGCTGGGAGCCTGTTCCCATCAGGCTCTTTCACAAATACTGGAGCTGCCGCTTTGAGCTCCACCAGAGAAACAGAAAAGCACCAAAAACATTGGCAGGGCAGCCGAGGGCTTGGCTGCCGCTCCGCATTCCCTCCCCAGGCCGTGTCTGCGGCGATGGGAGCGGGCACGGCTCCCGGTGGTGCTGCCGGGCTGCGGGGGCAGCGGCGGGGACAGCGGCGGGGACAGGACGGGGACAGGACGGGGACAAGATGGGGACAGTGGCGGGGCCAGGACGGGGACAAGATGGGGACAGTGGCGGGGACAGGACGGGGACAGTGGCAGGGACAGGACGGGGACAAGACGAGGACAGGACGGGGACAAGACGGGGACAGGACCGGGACAGGACGGGGACAGTGGCAGGGACAGGACAGGGACAAGATGGGGACAGGACAGGGACAGGACAGGGACAAGATGGGGACAGTGGCAGGGACAGCGGCGGGGACACGGCAGGGACAGGACAGGGACAGCGATGGGGACACGGCGGGGACAGGACGGGGACTGTGGTGGGGACAGGACGGGGACAGGACAGGGACAGCGATGGGGACAGTGGCAGGAACAGCGGCGGGGACACGGCAGGAACAGCGGCGGGGACACGGCAGGGACAGCGGCGGGGACAGGACGGGGACACGGCGGGGACAGCCCTGCCCCCCCCCCCCCCCGGGCACTGCCAGCCCCTGTCCTGCATGGCAGAGCTGTGACACCAGCACAGAACCCAAGGGAGAGCACAAACAGGGCCAGGAGCAGCCGGGGAGTGCGGTCACTTCTAATTCTGGGCATTTTCACGTCAAGAGTGTCCGGGTCGCTCCGGCACGGGGACACCGAGCTGGCGCTACCAAAAACTGAAGCAGAGAGAGCTCGGCAGTGTTTTGGGCGCTCCTTTTGTCTCAGATTCCCGTCCCAGCGCAGCCCCAGCCCGGGCTGAGCGCTGTTTGCAGCCCCCAGAGCTCCATGGGGCTGCCGGGCAGGGACAGATGGCACCGGACACTCCCGGCTCTGGGTGCCGTGCCCGGCTCTGGGTGCCCTCCCTGCCCAGCTCCAGGCTCATCTTTTGGCCATCCCCTATCCCCAACTGGAGGAGTTCATCCCAACCATCAGCAAAGGCACCAGCAGCATTTCTGGCCAGAGTAGGGACAAAAAAAAAAAAAATTTCGAGCTGCTGCCACCAAGTGTCTGAGTCTGAGGAAGAGTTTTAGGATAAGGGGAGTGAGGAAATGAGCCCCCACACACCCCCGGGGCTCTGCCCTCACCTCAGGGCTCAGGAGCTCAGCCCTCCTCGGATCTGGGGTCTGGGGGGGTGTGGGGTGGGTGGGATGCAGGACTTTCATTGGTACATTACAGGTTCATACTTCAGAGAATCCTTGATTTGGTATTTTTTTGTTAATTTCTATTTTAGTTTTGATTGCTGTCAGTATTAGACTTAGCACTTCTACACATCATTCGTTGTTTACTTTTAGAACATTTTCTCTTTATTTAAATGTAATGGTTGCTTGTAATAGTTTTAGCAAATCTCTTCTCACAAGGGGTTTTGAGGAGTTTGGCAGATACAGGAATTTATGAACACTTCATTGTTTCTTAAATTTGTATTTTAATGGTTGGTAAAAATTTGCTTTTTTAGATTGTACCAATGCCCGGAATCATGCCTGGAGTTATAATTAATGACTTAGACAATGCCTGTTGTAAAAGTGAGATTTTTTTTTTTAATTTTTTTTTTTTTTTTTTTTTTAAATTTGAGAGTTTGTCTGGTTCTGCTTTAGGAGTCAGGGCAGGAGATCAGACACTGCACTGGGCTCAGCCCCCCTGCCTGTGCCTCCTCACCTGACCCATCCTCAGGGCCCTGGGGAGCACCAAAGAGCTGAAAATATCTGGGCAGTGCCGTGCTCTGGGTCCCACATTTCCTGCCAGGGGACAAAAATGAGCCTGATATCTGTGTTCCAGCTGCCACAGGGATGAGCTGGGCAGGCCCTGAGTGGGGCATTCCTGGCCCCGGGCATTCCTGGCCCCAGGAATTCCTGGGGTGGAGGCAGAGCCACAGGGAGAGGGGGGAACTCACATCCCCCAGGATTTTGGAGCTGTTGGGAGAGCTGCACCCAGGCACGCCAGGCCCCCCCAAATTTAGCCACTGACACAGCATTTTGTGTGCCTGGCTTGGCCCTGACCACACAAGGGTGGCAACTGTCACCTGCTGAGCCCTGGGGCCGCCGGGGCGGCAGCTGCCAGTGACACACACGATCCCTGATCCCTGTCCCATCATGGGGACATTGCTCACGATCCCTGATCCCTGTCCCCATCATGGGGACATTGCTCACGATCCCTGATCCCTGTCCCCATCACGGGAACATTGCTTACGATCCCTGTCCCATCACAGGGACATTGCTCACGATCCCTGTCCCATCATGGGGACATTGCTCACGATCCCTGATCCCTGTCCCATCACAGGGACATTGCTCACGATCCCTGATCCCTGTCCCCATGACAGGGACATTGCTCACGATCCCTGATCCCTGTCCCATCACAGGGACATTGCTCACGATCCCTGATCCCTGTCCCATCACGGGGACATTGCTCACGATCCCTGATCCCTGTCCCCATGACAGGGACATTGCTCACGATCCCTGATCCCTGTCCCCATGACAGGGACATTGCTCACGATCCCTGATCCCTGTCCCATCACGGGGACATTGCTCACGATCCCTGATCCCTGTCCCATCACAGGGACATTGCTCACGATCCCTGATCCCTGTCCCATCACGGGAACATTGCTCACGATCCCTGTCCCATCACAGGGACATTGCTCACGATCCCTGATCCCTGTCCCATCACAGGGACATTGCTCACGATCCCTGATCCCTGTCCCCATCACGGGGACATTGCTCACGATCCCTGATCCCTGTCCCCATGACAGGGACATTGCTCACGATCCCTGATCCCTGTCCCCATGACAGGGACATTGCTCACGATCCCTGATCCCTGTCCCATCACGGGGACATTGCTCACGATCCCTGATCCCTGTCCCATCACAGGGACATTGCTCACGATCCCTGATCCCCGTCCCATCACGGGGACATTGCTCACGATCCCTGATCCCTGTCCCATCACAGGGACATTGCTCACGATCCCTGATCCCCGTCCCATCACGGGGACATTGCTCACGATCCCTGATCCCTGTCCCATCACAGGGACATTGCTCACGATCCCTGATCCCTGTCCCATCACGGGGACATTGCTCACGATCCCTGATCCCCGTCCCATCACGGGGACATTGCTCACGATCCCTGATCCCTGTCCCATCACAGGGACATTGCTCACAATCCCTGATCCCTGTCCCATCACGGGGACATTGCTCACGATCCCTGATCCCTGTCCCATCACGGGGACATTGCTCACGATCCCTGATCCCTGTCCCATCAGGAGACATTGCTCACAATCCCTGATCCCTGTCCCCATGACAGGGACATTGCTCACGATCCCTGATCCCTGTCCCCATCACAGGGACATTGCTCACGATCCCTGATCCCTGTCCCCATCACAGGGACATTGCTCACGATCCCTGATCCCTGTCCCATCAGGAGACATTGCTCACGATCCCTGATCCCTGTCCCATCACGGGGACATTGCTCACCATCCCTGATCCCTGTCCCATCATGGGGACATTGCTCACAATCCCTGATCCCTGTCCCATCACAGGGACATTGCTCATGTAGCATCACAGCGTCTGCAAGAGGGGCCGAATTCAGCCCCTCCCGGCCTTCACAGACAGGGTTGGGGCACCAGGGAGGCAGCTGGGGGCTGAGCAGAGCCTCTCCCGTCAGTGTTTTGGGGTTCAGTGCCCTCACAAAGGTCTGTGTGTGGAGGATGTCCCGTAACTGAGGGGCTGAGCAGGCCCAGGCTGTGATTTACACCCCATGAACTCAGCCTCATTCCTGCTGCAGACCTGGAGATGCTCAGGGCCCTTCCAGGGGCTCAGCACTCCTCAGCTTTCTGTCCTTGAGGTCACTTCACTCTGAGCTCCCTGAAACAGCAGCTGGACCAGGGGGTGAGGCACAGAGGTGGCCACGGTCCCTCCATGTCCCCACTGGCACTGGTGAATTCAGTCCCAGCCGGGCACTGCCCGTCCTTGCTGCTGCTCAGGGGCAACACCAATCCCAGGCAAACAAGAGCAGAGCAGAGGCAGATTTATTCCCCCCTCCTCCTGATTGCTGCAGGCACTTTTACAGACCAACACCCACCCAACAGCCACGGAACAGCCACCAGCTCAGGGGACAGGCACTGGGATCCCCTTTTCTGTCTGCCCAGTGCCCTCCTGGGCTGGAGCACAGTCCATTGAGACACAGCCCCACAGGTCAGGGTCACAGTGACCCCCGAGCTCCCTGCATGTCGACCTGACCTCGGAGAAAACTTGCATTTCACTCACTCACACTCACACTTCAGTCCCACTCTTTTTTCCAGTTCCAAGTCCATTTTTTTCCCCAGCCATCAGCCTTGAGAAGCAGAAGTGTGGCTGCCTCAGGGCCCTGCTAAACACTGACAGTGACAAACAGGAGGCTGGCACTGCAGATTCCCCATCCCAGTCCCCCCCACCCCATAGATCTGCAGATTTAGGATTTTTCCTTCTCTTTCCCTCCCTCAGCCTGTTCTTCTTTCCCCTCTGGCTGCTCCTGCTGCGTTATCTTCACCTCGTTGACTCTGGCCTTCAGCTCCTTGCCCGTCCGGGGAGCCACGATGCTCAGGATGCCATCGTGGGACAGCGTGGCCCTGACCAGCAGGGGATCCACGTCCAGGGGCAGGATGTAGGTCCTGGTGAACTCCCTGGAGATGAAGCCGTGGCGGTCAGCCTTCTGCGGGTGCTGCCCCACCACCTCCAGCAGGTTGTCCACGGTGCGGACGCGGAGCTCGTCGGGCAGGAACTGGCAGACATCCAGGAACACCTGGAATTTGTGCTCGTTCAGGCACACCTCCGAGGTGCCCCTCTCCAGCTGCTTGTTGATCCGGGGACGGATGTAGTAGCCGTGGTACAGGGCAGGGGCTAAAATCTCGGATGGGGACACGCCTGGAAAGGAGAGTCAGTGAGGGATTTCCATGGAATGGGGACAGACCTGGAAAGGAGAGTCAGTGAGGGGTTTGCCAGGGAATGGGAACAGGGACACACCTGGAAAGGAGAGTCAGTGAGGGATTTCCATGGAATGGGGACACACCTGGAAAGGAGGCTCAGTGAGGGGTTTGCCAGGGAATGGGAACAGGGACACACCTGGAAAGGAGAGTCAGTGAGGGATTTCCATGGAATGGGGACACACCTGGAAAGGAGGCTCGGTGAGGGGTTTGCCAGGGAATGGGAACAGGGACACGCCTGGAAAGGAGAGTCAGTGAGGGATTTCCATGGAATAGGGACATACCTGGAAAGGAGGCTCAGTGAGGGATTTTTTAGGGAATGGGGATAGGGACACACCTGGAAAGGAGAGTCAGTGAGGGATTTCCATGGGATAGGGACATACCTGGAAAGGAGAGTCAGTGAGGGGTTACCCAGGGAATAGGGAAACATCTGGAAAGGAGGCTCAGTGAGGGATTTCCATGGAATGGGGACACCTCTGGAAAGGAGATTTAGTGAGGGATTTCCATGGAATAGGGATAGGGACACATCTGGAAAGGAGGTTCAGTGAAGGGATTTTAGGGAATGGGGATAAGGACACGCCTGGAAAGGAGGCTCAGTGAGGGGTTTGCCAGGGAATGGGAACAGGGACACACCTGGAAAGGAGAATCAGTGAGGGGTTTCCATAGAATGGGGACACCTCTGGAAAGGAGATTCAGTGAGGGGTTTCCCAGGGAATGGGGTTGGAGCAGCAGACAGGAGGAGTTTGGCACCTGGAGAACACCTTGGCTCTGTGTCCTAGGGTGACTTTATGATGCTCAGAACTGTCTGGTCTGTACATTGTGCTCTGTGCCTTTCAGACTGATTCTGAGAGCGAAACAGGGAAAGAAGCAGCGCAGAGTTTGTTTAGAGACTCTGCCTGACTGCCACACATCCTTCTCGGATGGTGTGTTCAACTGAGTCTTGGACAGAAACAGAGATCTCCTGTGTTTTTAGTTAGTTTTAGCTAGCTAGGGCAAAGAAGTTCCCTGGACTGTTTTTTTTTTCTTTTCCTTAGGCTGTTTAAACCTGCTCTGGACTGAAAAACCCAGAGCAGCACCAGGATCTCACACTTGCGGCCCACCAGGGCCTGATAGGAGACTGAGAGCTGAGCTGCTCACAGCAGAGACTTTCTGAGTTTATCATCTCACTTTAAAGCAACTAAAAGTTTTATTGTTTCATATTATTCCTTCTTTGTGCTTGTGGGGACTTTGTTTGTTAAATAAATAGGTTTTCTTACCATCTCACTTCAGAGCAACGAAAGGTTTTACTGTTTCATATTATTCCTTCTTTGTGCTTGTGGGCACTCTGTTTGTTAAATAATTAGTTTTTTCCACTTTTCTCCTAGGAAGTTTATTTTCCTGGACAGGTTATGAGGGAGGGGCAGTTTGGGTTTGCTTCCCAGAGGAACCATTGGGAGGTTTCCTCCCAAATTCACCCTAACCCAGGACACTTTCCCACATCCCCACAGCAGGGGTGGAGTCTGCTGCAGCTGCCACCTTCGTGCCCCTAAAACACACCCAGAGCCACGGCCCTGCCAGGCTCTGCGTGCCCCTGGGCTGCCCAGGCTGGCATCCAGCTTCACATGTTGGGTGCACAGGGAGGGCCCCATGGGTGCCCTGGGAGCTCTGCAGCGCAGAGCCCACAGCCAGGGCTGGGCATGGAAAGTGCTGATGCCGAAAAAATGGCCCTGAAGGACTAAAGGCCTTTTGTGTGCCATTGTGCACAGGGCTTTCCTTGGAGCTTTTTGCTTTTTCACGCTGCTGTGCCGGTGCTGAATGGTTCTGCTGCTGCCCACATTCCTTCCCCTCGGCCAGCCCCTGCCCAGCTTTGTGCTGAACGCCCCAGCTCAGCTTTTCTGCACGTCCCCCCGGCTGGAAAAGCTCCCCCCCTGCCCTCCCCTGAGCGTTTCTGCTCCATGTTTTCACAGCATGTGCACGAATGCCAGAGCGTGGCTGGCATGAGGGAGGGACGGGGCAGGCAGCAGTGGGCATGGATGGAGAAGTGGACATGAAGAGAGAGACCCTGGATATTCCCTGGATATTCCATGGATAGTCCCTGGTTATTACACAGACATTCCCTGGTTATTCCCTGATTATTCCATGGCTATTCCATGGATATTCCCTGGATATTCCCTGGTTATTCCATGGATATTCCCTGGTTATTCCCTAGTTATTCCCTGGTTATTCTCTGGTTGTTCCCTGGATATTCCCTGGTTATTCTCTGGCTATTCCCTGAATATTTCCTGGTTTCTCCCTGGTTATTCCCTGGCTATTCCTTGGTTATTCCCTGGTTATTCCATGGATATTCCTTGGTTATTCCCTGGTTATTCCATGGATATTCCCTGTCTATTCCCCAGTTTTTCCCTGGCTATTCCCTGGATTTCCCTGTCTTTTCCTAATTTTTCCCTGGCTATTCCCCGGTTTTTTCCCTGGCTATTCCCTGGTTTTTCCCTGGTTTTTCCCTGGCTATTCCCCACTTTTCCCCTGGATATTCCCTGGCTATTCCCTGCCTGTTCCCCCCCTGATTTGATCCAGGCTCCTCCACTCAAAATTCCTCAGCTCCAGCTTCCCCCTCCGGAGCTCGAGCTCCCCAGAGGGAATCCCACCAGCCCTCCTGCAGCAGAGGGGAGAAAGGAGCAGCGAGGGGGGGATCCCACCTCCTTCCTTACCTTCCCCAAAGTTCTGGTCGTAGATCTTGCTGGGGTTGGCGAACTCGTACTCGGAGCTCATGGGGTAGGCGTGGGGCACGGTGCGGGCAGCCATGGCCACCTTCCTTCCTTCCTCTCTTCCTTCCTTCCCTCCTTCCTTCCCAGCCCTCGCTGCCTCTCCGAGTGCAGCCTGCGAGGCTTCAGCTGGGTGGGTTCCAAAGGGAGGAGTGTGGGATAAAAAAGCTGGACCAAAATAGCCCCGCCAGGCCAGGGCTGCATTCCATGGGGAGGGCAGGCACTGCCTGCACCCAGGGGCACCTCGGGGACACCCTGAACATCCCCCCGGCCTCTGAGGGTCCCTTCTGGAGCAGGGGGTGGATGGGCAGCCGAGCACAGCCCGCACCCAGGGGTGAGGGCAGCAGGATGGACCCCAGGCTCTGCTGCTCCTTGGAGCCGGCTCAGGGAGTCCCTGGCACTGGAATTGGGGGTCCCAAGCCCCCGTGGGGGGCTGGAGCTTGTTTGGGTGGTGTAATGAAACCTCTCCCCACACCCACTGCCCCAGTGTGAGCTCGGGGCTCAAACCCCTCCCTGTCCCTACATGAGGAGCCTGATGATCCCACAAGCTGAGCTCACACCTTCTGTTCCTTTAGGGCTGCAGGGAGTGAGGCAGGGATGCAGATCCCACTGCTGCCATCCTGAGCCCTGCTGGCTGCCCAGGCTCTTCCCTTGGCACAAAGTCACGGAGAAATGCTGGTGCCAGACATCACCAGCGAACCCAGGCTCTGAACCTGGCACAAATCCAGCTTTCCTCAGCGGGGCTGGTGGGCTGCTGGTGCTGCAGCAGCGGAGGAGTGCCCAGCTGAGCTCTGCATGCCCTGAAACCAGAGATTTCCTTGAGCCCCGCAGTGCAGGACAGCAGGTGCAGAGCTGTTGATGTCATGGGGACTTGGAGAGGGTATTTATGGCCCGGGCTGCTGCACAGAGCAAATCCTGCTCCCTATTCTTGCAGGCAAGCCAAGAGGAAGAGGCTCAGAGCCTTTTGCAAAGGGCTGGCAGAGCTGGCAGTGCCTCTGAGCCAGAAATTGTGTTTAAATTGCGAGCTCTCACAGGCAGAGAAGCTCTTGCCCTTCAACACTTGCTAGGCTGGAGCTGTTCCTGTGATTTGGGCTCATGGGCGAGGCAGGAATTAAAATAAATGTGTGAATTATCAGGAGGAGAGCTGCAGGAAAGCAGGTTAGTGCAGGGCAGAGGCAGAGGTGTTCTGCACCCTTGGGTGCAGTGCAGGTTAGGGCAGGGGCACAGGCAGAGGTGTTCTGCACCCCTGGGTGCAGTGCAGGTTAGTGCAGGGGCAGAGGCAGAGGTGTTCTGCACCCCTGGGTGCAGTGCAGGTTAGGGCAGGGGCAGAGGCACACAGAGGTGTTCTGCACCCCTGGGTGCAGTGCAGGTTAGTGCAGGGGCAGAGGCACACAGAGGTGTTCTGCACCCCTGGGTGCAGTGCAGGTTAGTGCAGGGGCAGAGGCAGAGGTGTTCTGCACCCCTGGGTGCAGTGCAGGTTAGGGCAGGGGCAGAGGCACACAGAGGTGTTCTGCACCCCTGGGTGCAGTGCAGGTTAGTGCAGAGCAGAGGCACACAGAGGTGTTCTGCACCCCTGGGTGCAGTGCAGGTTAGTGCAGAGCAGAGGCACACAGAGGTGTTCTGCACCCCTGGGTGCAGTGCAGGTTAGTGCAGAGGCAAGCAGAGGTGTTCTGCACCCCTGGGTGCAGTGCAGGTTAGTGCAGCAGCAGAGGCACACAGAGGTGTTCTGCACCCCTGGGTGCAGTGCAGCACCCTGGAGGCCGTGACCACGCCCAGGTTCTCTCTGGGCTCCCAGCGTGGGGGTCTTCCCTGCAGAAAAATGTGTTCAGCAGTGGGCAAGAGACACGAGGTGTTGGTGGAGAGATCCATCCTTTATTCACACACACCGTGAGGGCAGCAGGGCTCGCTGGGCTGCAGTGCCAGGTGCCCTCCTGGCACCTTCCCCAGCCCTGATTTTGGGGCTCCCTTTGCTGCAGGGACAGTCACAGCCCCACTGGGTGATGCTGGAGCTGAAGTCCCAGTGGTGGCAGCGGGAACAACGGCCCCTTGTCCCGGTCCCCGCGAGCCAAAGATAGGAGCTGCATTGATCCCCTGGCATCCAGAGCAGCTGGCAACACCGGCCAAGCCCGCCTGGGACTGCGGATAAACAGCACGTGGGCAGCAGGGCGGGCGCCGGGGCGCTCGGGCTTCTTGCTGCCCCATTGGGCTCCTCTTCTTCCTCTCTCCCCTTCCCCCTCCTCCTCGGCCGCGCGCTCAAATCCCTCAGACAGCGGCTGGGCACCGCCGAAGGGCCCAGCCCAGGAGTGGGACAATAAAATCCCTGACACCACTGTTCAAGAGGCCTCGGGGGGGTGGAAGGCCAGGCCAGCTGCACGGGTATAAAGCTGTCCCCGCTGCCGCCACGGCACTGCAGCACAGTTGTTTGCCAGGCTCCTCCAGCGCTCTCCAATGGATATCACCATCCACAACCCCCTGATCCGCAGACCTTTCTTCTCTTGGTTGGCACCGAGCCGTATCTTTGACCAGATTTTCGGGGAGCACCTGCCCGAGTCGGAGCTGCTCCCTGTTTCCCCCAGCTTCAGCCCCTTCCTGATGAGATCCCCCATCCTTCGGATGCCCAGTTGGCTAGAGACAGGACTCTCGGAGGTAACCTTCGCTTCTTCGGGCTCTTTGTCACACAGCCTGCTGCCTCTGGAGGCCCTGAGAGCTTGGAAGATGCTCCTAGGTGGTGGTTTGGGTTCTTTTTTTTTAGGAAAAAGGCTGGGGGAAAAGGTGTTTGTGCCTCTGCATTGTTTGGGATGGAGCAAGCCTGGCCATAGTGATGGGAGCAGAGGCAAACTGAGCTCAGTGTGAGTGGCAGCTCACCCTAAGAGCTGGCAGAGAAAAAGAGAAAGCCTATTTCCCCTAATTTCTCTAATTTCCCTGATTTCCCAGTCTGCTGTGCCAAATTTTCCATCCCACTCCCACCCGAGAATCAAAAATCACAGGGGCAGTGGAATCCTCACGTCAGGCACTGCAGGAGCCCGTGGCTGCTGAGGGAAAGGGGCCTGTTTTAAACAATCACTGCCCATTAAAGCAGAGTTTTAATAAGATCCAGCACCCAGAGGATCATGCAGGAGACGCCTCCTCCCTCCAGGGGCTCAGCCAAGAGGCTTTTGCCTGTCCTGCAAGTCAACTGCCTTGTTTACAAGGAGCTTGAGGAGCTATTCCAAGCAGAAGGAGTGAAAGTCTTATTTTAATCCTCGCATGATGTTCCTCTCGATTGAGTGACCTGGCTCTGGCTGCCATAATAAAGAGTCAGCTTTAAATAAAGAGTCAGGTTTGACCCAGTTCAGGTGGAGAATCTCAGGTGCTGCAGTGATGGGCATTAATGCAGGGCCAGCAAGGGACAGAGCCACTCAGGTCAGATCCCAAAATAAAGGTCAGGGTGTGTGTGTGAGACCAGCTTGAGTCTTGACCTGCTGCATTCCTTTTGAAGCTGAAACCCTCACCTGCTCTTTTCTGAAGTCACCTCCTGGTTTTTGTTCTTTTCTGAAATCACCTCCTGGTTTTTGCTCTTTTCTGAAATCACCTCCTGGTTTTTGCTCTTTTCTGAAATCACCTCCTGGTTTTTGGTCTTTCTGAATTCACTTCCTGATTTTTGATCTTTTCTGAAATCACCTCCTGGTTTTTGCTCTTTCTGAATTCACCTCCTGGTTTTTGGTCTTTCTGAATTCACTTCCTGGTTTTTGATCTTTTCTGAAATCACCTCCTGGTTTTTGCAGATGCGACTGGATAAGGACAAGTTTTACGTGAACCTGGATGTGAAGCATTTCTCCCCTGAGGAGCTGAAGGTGAAGGTGCTCGGGGACATGATCGAGATCCACGGGAAGCACGAGGAGCGCCAGGTACCCCCAGCTTTAACTTCACCCCTGAGGGAGCCCCTGTGAGCTCCTGCACCTCTGATGACTGCAAAACAACCCCGTGCTCATCTCAAATATTTGTAATTTTTTTTTTTTTTGTAATCAAGATGCTCTGTGCAATCCCTCCCCAGCTGATCCCAGACAGGGCAGCAGGAGGGTGGAGGTTTATTGCTGATGTTGCATGAACTGTGAACTGAACTGGAAAATCATCTGGGAAATGGGCATTTTTGGGCTTCCCCTCTTGCTGGCAAGAGGCCAGGAATGCAGGGAGGCGTCTAATGAACTAAAAATGAACTGTAACAATCAGGCCACGTAAAGAGTCAGTGCACTGCCCTGTGTGTTACCTTTCCTAGGCACAGCTATCAGTTTCTAATCCTTAAATTTGCGTTCTGCTCTCGTTCATCCCTCTCCCTGCTGCCTCTGCAGACCTGTGTGGACACTGGGCAGGCAGAAATGCTGGATGGAACAGCATTTTCCAGCCCCCAGCCCCTGTCCCCTGCAGTTGCCACCCCTGGGAGCTGCTGGCAGCACAGTGTGTCAGTCAGGAAACCCAGGGCTCCCCGGAGCTGCTGCTGGGGGCCTGCAACCCTGACACAATTTCTGGAATGCTCTTTGGCTGAGAACACAACCAAGCAGTGGGATCGGGCACCCAGGGGCTGCAGGGCAGCTGTGGGTGGGAATGGCCCCTCGGGAAGGGCAGCACAGAGGGCAGGGCAGCCTCTGGCTGGCACAGGGGTGGGCACGGAGCTCCTCCTGTACCCCTGCGTGCCTGCAGGCACCCGCAGCCCAGGCACGGCCGCACTCACACAGCCACAGCACGGCTGGGCTCAGGAGGGAGCTCAGAGCTGAGCTCCTTGGGCACGGACACCTTGCACTGCCCCAGCCCAGCCTGCTCCGAGCCTCAAACACTTCCAGCCACGTCCCAGCTGCTCTGGGCAGCCCTCACCACCCTCGTAGGGGAAAATTTCTTATTCAGATCCAGTCTAACCCTTTATATTCAGATCCAATCCAACCCTTCATATTCAGGTCCAATCTAACTCTTCATATTCAGTTCCAATCCAACCCTTCATATTCAGGTCCAATCCAACCCTTCCAATCTCCTCTCTGGTGGCTTTGAGCCGTTCCCTGTTTCTGCTGCTTCTCCTGCATCCTTCGTGTTCCTTCTCCACCTGGAGTGCAGCAGGCCTGAGCAGCTGGGCTGCACAAAGGAGGTTCCAGCTCAGGGTGGTGGCTTGGAAATCAAGGAGGTTTTTGTTCAAACCCTAAAAGAAACAAAAAAACAACCCTGGCACTCCAGGCCTGTGTGCACAGTGTCTCTGCATCATTCCTGGGGGCTCCCAGCAGCTTCTGCAAGGCCACAATCAGGTCACCCTAAATCTCTTTTCCACACCCAACACTCCCAATTCTCTCAGCCTTTCCTCACAGCAGAGGAGCAGAGGGCAGCACATCTCCAAAACCCTTTTAAACTCCCTACAAACCTTTCCTTTGAGATCCCCAGTCCCCCCGCCGCAGCCTTTAAGCACAGACCCCGTGGTTAAGCCGGGACCAGGCGAACATTCCTAACTAAACCCCGCTTCTCCTCCTCGTTCCGTGCAGGACGAGCACGGCTTCATCGCCAGGGAGTTCAGCAGGAAATACCGGATCCCGGACGATGTGGACCCGCTGACCATCACGTCGTCGCTGTCTCTGGACGGGGTGCTGACCGTCAGCGCTCCCCGCAAGCAGAGCGATGTCCCCGAGCGCACCATCCCCATCACCCGTGAGGACAAACCCGCCATCGCCGGCGCGCAGAGGAAGTGAGGGCTGCTCTGCTGGCCCCAAACCACCCCCGGAGGGCCATCCCAGAGCTCTTTTCCTCCGCCAGGTGCCGGCTGTACTCCTGTTATTTATGCTGAGTAAGTTTTACTAACGAATAAAACCACGGAGAAGCAGCTTTTGGATTGGTTTGTTTGGGAAAGGTGGATAAAAAGTGCGGGGGAACATCATTGCTGGGTGGCAGGCGTGCCCAGGACAGCTTATGTGGGTGTTCAGAAGCATTTTGCTCGTCACACCTTGTGTTCTCTCTCCCTTCAACAATTTCAGAGCGTTTCACAAGCACCAGGAAAGTTTCTCCCGTGGAGATTAAACTGGTAAAACAGCTCCACGACAAGTGAAACCCATCTGAAGTGTGGGTATTTGATAACAGCTGGCTGCAAGACGAGTGTATCTCAAATCTCCCGGATGATTCACGTAATGGAGAAACATCCAGGGGCTGCAGGCAGCTCAGAGCAGCTCCAGGTGAAAACTGCAGGGCTGCATAAACACAGATCTGCCCAAAGAGAGGGAAAACCTCCTGCTCTGATGATGCAAATCACATCCCTTTGAAACTCTGCTGTGAGTGCCCTTCAAACAGTGAGCAGGATCTGATGTCTACAGCAATAATCTGATTTATTGCATTGCTGAGTGATACAAACCACTACTGAAGTCCTTTTCAGGCATTTCATCTGCTTTGCACCTCTCTTCAAAGGGGTGGAAAGGGAAGTCTGGGTGACTGGAACTGAATTTCTAAAATTCATCTTCCAAAAGGACAGATCTGTGGCACAGATCCTCAGCCCTGACCTGACCCGTTTTCTGTTCCTTACACTGCTAAGACAAAGGTTCTATTAGCACAAAGGTTCTATTAGCAGGGATCACAGGGATCACAGCACACACATCCCTCTGCGGCTGAGGGTGAGAAAAATCAAACGAACACTCTGTGATGTGGGGTCCCTGTCAAACACCCCAAATCCCCCCTCATTTCCAAGCCCTGCTGTCTCCTATTAGCTGGTTCTAATTAGCTAAAGTGTTAATTGGGCTTGTCTGGCCAGGCACAGCCACCTCTGCACACAAGAACAAACCCCAGACACACACAAAGGTTACAAACAGCACTGATTAAAAAGCAGGAAGATTTTCCACGTGGCCTTTCATGTGTGTCGGGTCTTGGGGCTGGAAGGAAATCACTGCTCCACTGGTTACTGAGGGTTTCTGCTGCTTCTCCTGCATCCTCCTTGTTCCTTCTCCACCTGGAGAGCAGCAGGCCTGAGCAGCTGGGCTGCACAAAGGAGGTTCCAGCTCAGGGTGGTGGCTTGGAAATCAAGGAGGTTTTTGTTCAAATCCTAAAAAAACCAACATTGAAAGGATGTAAATGTAAAATAGTAAGGATTTAGCCTGAAGGTGCAACTGAGGGAAATCTTTTTTACAGCACAGGGGTTTTGTCAGGCTCAAATCAGCAGCCAGAAATGGGAATTTGGAGTGAAAGCTCGCTGGGGATAAACTGGATGAGGTCAGCCAGACGAGAATACTTGAAATGCAAAACCACTCCCTGAGTGACCTGAAATACCTGTTCTGGGGTGGCACAGGAGCACAGCCCAGCACGGGGAATGACAGAAAACATCTCTGTCATCTCCAGGCACAAACATCACTGAGAAGCTCCTCACATCCGACAGATCATCCCAGTTCTGCTCATGTAAAATTCACCCTCTGATATTTCCCTGTAATCTTTTTTCCAAAGCACTGAGTGTGCTGAAAAAGGAAAATTCACATTCAGCATGGTTAAATATAAGCTGGGAGGAGTTTTTTGTAATTATTGGAATGGGAAGGTTGTGTGGTAACAATTTTCTCAGTACCCAACACCTCTCCAGGCCACTCACCCATCATTTAAAATAGACAAAATGATTCTCTCAAGACCACAGGGACCAGCCCAGCCCAGAGCTCACAATTGTGGCAGTGGGGCTGTGCAGGAGCTCAGCTTTGCCCATTTCAAACCTCCCTGTGTCATTATCTGTGTGAAACCTGTCCTGGCACACTGTCCCTGCCCCGTGGGGCAGCTGTGGGTGCACAAATGGGGCAGGTGACACCCAAGCCTGGCTGCTGTAGATGTTACAGCCCATAATTTCCTTCCTTCTCAAAGGCACCATACACGGATGTGGGGCAGGGTAATTAATTTACCTTGTATCACCCTGTGGAGGAATTAGGCACCTTCTTATTACACCTTGATTGTGTCTGCAATTATCTGACACCAAACAACGCTTCCAGCACCTTTGCACTGCTTCTCTTCTCTTTATCTTCTCTCTCTGTCTGTGCTTCTCCCCTTTGGGAATTCAAGCAGCACAAATATTGTCAAAGAATGAGAATTGCAGGTCCAGGTAAAGATGAGTTCAGAGGAGGCCACCAAGTTGATTATAGGGCTGGAACTCCTCTGCTATGAGGAAAGGCTGAGAGAATTGAGATTTTTGGGTGTGGAAAAGAGATTTCAGGGTGACCTGACTGTGGCCTTGCAGAAGCTGCTGGGAGCCACCAGGAATGATGGAGAGAGACTGTGCACACAGGCCTGGAGTGCCAGGGTTGTTTTTTTGTTTCTTTTAGGGTTTGAACAAAAACCTCCTTGATTTCCAAGCCACCACCCTGAGCTGGAACCTCCTTTGTGCAGCCCAGCTGCTCAGGCCTGCTGCACTCCAGGTGGAGAAGGAACAAGAAGGATGCAGGAGAAGCAGCAGAAGCAGAGAACGGCTCAAAGCCACCAGAGAGGAGATTGGAAGGGTTGGATTGGACCTGAATATGAAGGGTTAGATTGGATCTGAATATAAAGGGTTAGATTGGACCTGAATATGAAGGATTAGATTGGATCTGAATATGAAGGGTTAGATTGGATCTGAATATAAAGGGTTAGATTGGACCTGAATATGAAGGGTTGGATTGGATCTGAATATGAAAGGTTAGACTGGATCTGAATATGAAGGGTTAGATTGGGCCTGAATATGAAGGGTTAGATTGGACCTGAATATGAAGGGTTGGATTGGATCTGAATATAAAGGGTTAGATTGGATCTGAATATGAAAGGTTAGACTGGATCTGAATATAAAGGGTTAGATTGGGCCTGAATATGAAGGGTTAGATTGGACCTAAATATGAAGGGTTAGATTGGACCTGAATATGAAGGGTTAGATTGGATCTGAATATAAAGGGTTGGATTGGACCTGAATATAAAGGGTTAGATTGGACCTGAATATGGAGGGTTAGATTGGATCTGAATATAAAGGGTTAGATTGGATCTGAATAAGAAATTTTCCCCTACGAGGGTGGTGAGGGTTGCCCAGAGCAGCTGGGACGTGGCTGGAAGTGTTTGAGGCTCGGAGCAGGCTGGGCTGGGGCAGTGCAAGGTGTCCGTGCCCAAGGAGCTCAGCTCTGAGCTCCCTCCTGAGCCCAGCCGTGCTGTGGCTGTGTGAGTGCGGCCGTGCCTGGGCTGCGGGTGCCTGCAGGCACGCAGGGGTACAGGAGGAGCTCCGTGCCCACCCCTGTGCCAGCCAGAGGCTGCCCTGCCCTCTGTGCTGCCCTTCCCGAGGGGCCATTCCCACCCACAGCTGCCCTGCAGCCCCTGGGTGCCCGATCCCACTGCTTGGTTGTGTTCTCAGCCAAAGAGGATTCCAGAAATTGTGTCAGGGTTGCAGGCCCCCAGCAGCAGCTCCGGGGAGCCCTGGGTTTCCTGACTGACACACTGTGCTGCCAGCAGCTCCCAGGGGTGGCAACTGCAGGGGACAGGGGCTGGGGGCTGGAAAATGCTGTTCCATCCAGCATTTCTGCCTGCCCAGTGTCCACACAGGTCTGCAGAGGCAGCAGGGAGAGGGATGAACGAGAGCAGAACGCAAATTTAAGGATTAGAAACTGATAGCTGTGCCTAGGAAAGGTAACACACAGGGCAGTGCACTGACTCTTTACGTGGCCTGATTGTTACAGTTCATTTTTAGTTCATTGGACGCCTCTCTGCGCTGATTCAGCGACTCTACCATCCCTCGGCTTTTTAACAGCCGCTTCCTTTTTTTTTTTTTTTTTATTTTGGAACGCCTCACCATTTCACCATTTCCTGTTGCACGGCGGCCGGGAGCGCTCCCCGAATCCGGGGATACCGCATCCCGTCCTTTCCGGGGACACCGCCACCTCCCCGCGCCCCAGGGCGGCACAGCGGCTGCCGAGGAGTCCCCGGGGATGCCCGCGGGGCCCCGACGCCACCAGCAGTGGCCGCTGACCGAGCCGCACGTCATGAACCGGCGCCGGTGCCCGTGAGCGCCCGGGGCTGCGAGCGCCGCTCCCGGCCGGGCACATGGGGCCGCCGCTCCGCCGCGTCCTGCTGCTCGGAGAGGGCAACTTCTCCTTCGCCGCGGCGCTGTGCGGGGCCCCGGGCACGCACGTGGTGGCCACTTGCTACGAGAGCGAGGAGGAGGCGGCGGGGCGCGGCGGAGCGGCGCGGAGCATCCGCCGGCTGCGGGACAGCGGTGCGTGAGCGCCGGGGAGAGCCGGGACGGGCTGGGGATGGGCACGGAGCTGCTGCTGAGTCCTTTGCTGTCACCCTCCCGCCATCGCTGTCACCCTGGTGTCACCCTGGTGTCACCCAGAGTGGCGTCGTTGCCCCGCGGGTCCCCCCGCCCCTCCCCGCTGCCGTGTCCCTCGGGATCCCCTCGCCACTCCTCAGGGAATGGCCCAGCTGGCTGAATAAAATGCCTTAAAATCCGATCAGGATGAATTAGCACGGAAATAGCACTGAAACAACTGTTCTGAGCTGTTTTCAGAAGTTTCTGCTGCCTTGGAAGAGAGCAAAGGGCAAAGAGATCCCCGTGGGGTGTTCCTATTGCTCCAGCAGCTCTCACCTACTGAAAAATACCCTGGGTGATTTACGTCCCCACCTTTCTCTAATATTTCCCCCCCCCGATAACCATCAGGGTTTCCATTCGCTGTTGCAGGAGCCGAGGTTGTGTTTTCCGTGGACTGCACCAAGTTGAAGGAGCACTTTTTACCGGGAAAACGGGAATTTGATCGGATTTATTTCAACTTCCCTCACTGCGGGAGGAAGGCTGGGGTGGTGAAGAACAGGCAGCTCCTCGCCCGCTTTTTCCATAGGTGAGTATCGCAGAACTAATTGTGCGTTAATTAACAGCTTTTCCAGCCGCGCTCCAGGTGTTTTTATGGCACTGGGGGGATCTGGGGGTGGAATTTGAGTTCCTGACAGGAATTTTCTGCTTGCCTGTGTTATAAATAAAGAGCTTGACTCGGCCAATCTATCAAGCAGCAATCAATTTATTAATTAATACAGAATGGTAAAATGTGAGCAAAGCAGTGCTGGGTACAGTGGGGGTTTCCCCTCCGACTGTTGATTTTCTGCTGGGATTTATTGAGATTTTCCATAAGCACTTCTCAGCAATTTTTTTCTAGTTTTGTCCTAATTTCTATTTTCGAAATCCAATTTCTATACCCGTTGTGATCAATTTTTCTATACTTCAAAGGTGTGAAATCAGTGAGGTCAGAAATAACATCTTGTGAGGATGATGTTCTCAGGACTATAAATCAGTGATGGTGACATCCAGATTTCCTTCTTCAGAAGAAAACACCAGAGATGAGAGATTCAGTCTTCCTTTTAGGACTATAAATCAGTTTTCCAGCTTCCAGGTGTTGGTCCATCTCCTCTTCCCAGGATCCTTAATTTTAGTTTGGAATAGCTCACTTCCTTCTATTTGGGTGATTACAATCCTTTCTATATATATGTGCTAAATTATAGTTCAAACCTTCTATTAAAAACCTTATAGGCTCACATGATTCACTTATAAGCAAGCAAAAATATTAATTCAAAAGCTCTTTCCATGCTTTTTCTGTTTTGTTCATTAAACAAATGTTTTTATAATTATCCTATTTTCCACACATTTCACAACCATAACTACAAAGTTCATCTTTTTCTGCCTGACACCGAACACAACCCCACATTTCACACCTGCCTTCCCTTCCAGCTGCGCAGAGGTGCTGGCACAGGAGGGGGAAATCCACGTGGCCCTGTGCAATGGCCAGGGAGGGACTCCCGCCGATCAGCCCCGGAGGGAGTGGCACAACAGCTGGCAAATCGTGGCCCTGGCGGCCGGAGCTGGGTTTGTCCTGAGCCAGGTCCATCCTTTTAAAGCAGAGACTATCGAGGGATACAAATGCACAGGTTACAGGTAAGCATCACACAGCAAAACTGAAATTCTGATGTCTGTGCTCTTAAAATGTTGCAGTACTGGGATATTCTTTTAGTATCTTGTTGGCTGGAGAGGAATTCCTTTTAATTTTTAATTTTCTTTTATTTTTTTTTAATTTTCTTTTATTTTTCTTTTTAATTTTCCTTTTAATTTTCCTTTTTAATTTTCCCTGAAATTTTCCTTTTAATTTTCTTTTTAATTTTCCTTATAACTTTCCTTTTAATTTTTCCTTATAATTTTCCTTATTTATTTAAATTTTCCTTTTAATTTTTCTTCTGATATTCCTTTTAATTTTCCATGAAGTTTTCCTTTTAATTTTTCTTCTAATTTTCCTTTTAATTTTCCTTAAAATTTTCCTTTTAATTTTCCTTGAAATTTTCCTTGAAATTTTCCTTTTAATTTTCCTTGAAATTTTCCTTGAAGTTTTCCTTGAAATTTTCCTTAAAATTTTCCTTGAAATTTTCCTTAAAATTTTCCTTGAAATTTTCCTTATAATTTTCCTTTTAAGTTTTCTTCTAATTTTCCTTTTAATTTTCCTTTTCATTTTTCTTCAGATATTCCTTTTAATTTTCTGTGAAATTTTCCTTTTAATTTTCCTTGAAATTTTTCTTGAATTTTTTTTTCCTTAAAATTTTCCTTAAAATAGCTGCAGTTCATGCTCATCTCTAAGCGGAGTAACCAGGATTAAAATGCAAGCTTCCTTTTAATTTTCCTTAAAATTTTCCGTGAAATTTTCCTTTAATTTTCCTTGAAATTTTCCGTGAAATTTTCCTTGAATTTTTTTTTCCTTAAAATAGCTGCAGTTCATGCTCATCTCTAAGCAGAGTAACCAGGATTAAAATGCAAGCTTCCTGCCAAAGCACCCTCTAAAAATAAGACTATCTGAGGATTTTAAAGGTCGAAAGCATCCATTTCAGAACAAATATCAATCTCAGCCTAAAGACAGGAGGGATGGGGTTGGTGCTGGCAGGGACCTCTGACCATCATCTGCTCCTGCCTACTTGGGGCACATTAATATCAGAAATATCAGTGATTTTGCTCTGTTTTTATGAATTTTCAGGAGTCAGGATAAATCCTTCTGTGTAGAGGGTGCTTTGAACCACGTTTTCACACGGGGCACAGCACCCCTGTGTTTGACACCCGTGAGCTGCAAGACACAGCTGGGAAGCCAAAAAGTTTCTTTTCAAGTGCCACAAGTGATGGTGGATAAAATTAATAGGTGAGTTTTATAATTAGTTTCTCTTTGGCAGCAGCAGCTCTGCTGTTCTCAGTGGGAATGACCAGCAGTGGGGTGAGATAAACGGATATGGTAAAAAAATCCCTTTTTTTACCAGCGAATTGCAGTTAATTCTTGATTGTAACCTGCAGACAAACACCACAGCCCTAAAAATGTGCAACACCTTTGGTGAAAGACTTGGCTTGGTCAGGCAGTTCCTGGCTTAAGAATGTTTTGGGTAAATTGCTGCGCTCAAATCATGGCCACGGGAAGGGAATCACAGATGGTGACTGGAATTTGCACTTTTATTTTTCACAGGGGTTTCCTCGAGGTGAATTCGAGTCACCCAGTAAGGACAATAAAGGAGAAGCTCAGTGCAGGGCTCAGCCAAGATTTTCCACTGCACAACATCAGCTCCTGCCTTCCTCTGCTCCACCAAGGTCACCCCGATGGTGTTTGCCCCTCCAACATCTTCTGGATCACTCTGAGCCCAGGGGAGGCTCCAAGCACTGAGACAACATCTCAGGGACTGGGAAATGCAGTTTTGTGTCCCCATTTTGGGCAGGACACAGATAAAAACGTGCAAGAAGGATGCCCAGCTCCACAGCAGTTTTATCTTAGGCCTTCCCTCCTGCCTCATGCTCAGGCAATAATAAAAGAAAGATCCTTTTCCCCAGGGACACTTCAGCTTCTTTCCGGGCCAGTTTTTAGGAAATGCAGGATCGCTCCCCACTCCACACCTGTTTTCCATGAGCTGCTCCTTGTCCTTGCAGTTAGCAGGGGCACAGAGAGCAGCTGGATCCAGATGTTGGTGGATAACATTCAAACCACCCTGGATTCTCTTCACCAGGGCGTTTCTGGTGTCAAACCCAGCATCAGCCTGCAGGAACCAACAAGTTTTGGAGCTGAGCTAAATGACTTTGCTGCTTTTGAAGGGCAGCTTGGTGAAATTCAGCATTTCCTCTGTGTGGGGACAGGCTCAGAGCCCTCAGGCTCCTGTGTGGGGGTTATCAGGACAGCTCCTGAGGAATTCAAAAGCCCTGAGCTGGTTTTTGTCCTGGCCTCGCTGAACCAGGACCTCCTGGCCATGCTGCTGTGTGGAATATCCGACTGGAGGATGCTCTGGACATCGGACAGGCGCTTCCTCAGGCAGTTTCCTGAGGGAGAGCTGAGGCTTTTCCAGAGTTTTTCCCTCTATCCACCTTCCTACGTGCACGATGTCAGCTTCTGGGTTCCTGACGGGGAGGAGTTTGATGAAGTGGCTTTTCACACCCTTGCCAGGAGGGTGTCAGGTGAAATGGTCGTTTCCATCCAGTTAAGGGACAGTTTCCAGCAGCCAGGGACAGGCCGGAGGAGCCTCTGCTACAGGGTGACTTTCCAGTCCTGTGACAGGGCCCTGGGCTGCCGGGAGGCAGCGGAGATGCAGCTGCACCTTCGGGAGCAAATAGAGCAGCAGCTGGGGGTGACCCTGAGGTAGAACATCCCCCGTGGTCTGCAGGGGCTCCAGCAGCTCCTGTGCCTGTTCTGACCTGGAAAATGTCACCTGCACATACTGTGACCTGTGTGTTGTTGCACAAGGACGGGGCGGACTTTGAGCACCTGCACACGTTTCAGTGTGGGAGTTCCTGTTCATGAGGACTGAGCCCTCTCCTTGTCTCTGTGTGTGTAATGAAACCTCGTTTTGTGGAGCGGAGCCTTTCTTTTCTAGGTCCTGTGAGAGTGGATTCCATCTCTTTACTAATGCAAATCCTGGTGTCCGCCCTGCCCCTCCCCTGGCCCAGCCTGAGGCCGTTCCCTCTCCTCCTGTCCCTCAGGGGTCAGGGGTTCAGACTCCTGTCTCAGGGGTTCCCTGAGAGCCCGACCCCCCCGGCTGTCCCCTCCTGGCAGGGAGCTGTGCAGAGCCACAAGGTCCCCCCTGACCCTCCTTTTCTCCAGGCTGAGCCCATTCCAGCTCCATCAGCCCTTCCTGGGGCTCCAGCCTCTTCCCAGCTCCCTGCCCTGGACACTCTCCAACCCCTCCACATCCTTCCCGTGCTCTCCCCATCTCCTGAGCGCAGGGGGTACCAAATAAAGAACATTTTCCATCGGTGCATTCCCCATTCCCTCACTTTCCTGAGCGGGCAGGGGTAGGGCGGGGATGGACCCTGGCTTGGACCTGGGCGTGCGGGGCAGGGACCCAGGTGGGTGAATGATGGATTCGGGTGGGTGATGGACCCGGGTGTGCAATGGATCCGAGTGTGCGGGACAAGGACCCAGGTGGGTGATGGATCCGAGTGGGTGATGGACACGGGTGGGTGATGGACACGAATATACAGTGCAGGACCCGGGTGGGTGATGCACCCGGCTGTGCGTGTCAGCGCTCTCCTGTCGCGGTCCCGGTCCCTGTGCCTGTCCCTGTCCCTGTCCCTCTGTAGGTCCCTGTCCCTCTGCCTGTCCCTGTCTCTGTCCCGGTGTCAGTCCCAGTCTCCATCCCTTTGTCGGTCCCTGTCCCGGTCCCTGTGGCTGTCCCCATCCCTCTGTCGCTATCCCTATCCCTGTCCCTGTCCCGGTCCCCATCCCTCTGTCGGTCCCTATCCCTGTCCCTGTCGCTGTCCCCATCTCTCTGTCGCTGTCCCTGCCCCGGTCCCTGTCCCGGTCTCCATCCCTCTCTCGGTCCCCGTCGCTGTCGCGTTCCCGCCCGCAGGGCGCGCGCTGCCCGTACCCGTGATGGCGGCGGCGGCTTCGGCCGCGCTCCCGCAGCTGCTCGGGCCGGGCCGCGGCCTCCGGCGGGCGCCGCCTGCCCGTACCCGCCATGGCCGCCAAGGGGGCCCGGCAGCGGCCGCGGGCGGGCGGCGGGGACGCGGCGGGGCGGCGGCCGGAGCCCGCGGGCAGCGAGGAGCCGAAGAACGAGTGGGTGCTGCCGGGGACGGAGCGGGGGCTACCGGGGCTGCCGAGACTACCGGGGCTGCCAAGACTACCGGGGCTGCGGGGCCGGGTTTTCCCGGGTGCTCGGTGCTGGAGCATCCCCCGGGCCGGCGCTGCTCTGGCGGGGCTGAGGGGCTGCGGTGGGCCGGGGATCCAGCCCTGATGGTTCTTCCTTGTGAGGGGCTGGCATCCCCTCCCCGCCCTATACCGCGCTCAGCCTTGGCTCGCTATCACCTTGATGTCGTTGCTGAGTCTTCCTGCCGCAGATTTGTATTTTTATTTTTTTCCCTCTCCCCTTTGGATTAGATCATCCGGGAGCAAAGCAGGGCACGTCTGGGCCCCTGAAGGATCAACAGCTTTCAAGTGTCTCATCTCGGCCAGGTTCTGTGCAGCTCTGCTGAGCAACATCTCAGATTGTGATGAGACCTTTAACTACTGGGAACCGGTGAGTCCCTTCCTGTCCTTGGGATTGGGGATTTGTGCTTGGCCTGTGCAGAAACCCATTTATTTAGGACCTTGTGCTCTCTGGTTCAATTCCCAGTTGGCTTGTGCAAATGCAGATTTATTTAGAACCTTGTGCTGATTGATTCCTCTATTTCAATGAGAAATTTTTTGCTCTGGGATTTAAAGGTGGGGGGTGAAAGACTCTGTGTGCTGCATGTTAATTTGTTTATTTGTTCTCTGTTGCAGACACACTACCTCATTTACGGGAAGGGGTTTCAGACATGGGAGTACTCTCCAGCCTACGCCATCCGCTCCTATGCTTACCTGTGGCTCCATGCCTTGCCAGCCTGGTTCCATGCCAGGGTTCTGCAAACCAACAAGGTAAATCATGGCTGTGGAAGCTGCTTTTGAGAGCAGGAAATGTGCCTTTAGTGTGTGTGAAACAAATGCCCTGTTTGGTGTTAAAATTGACTTCATGTTTATAAAACACCGGTTTGTTGACAAACATTGACCGCCCTGTAAATATTTCCAAGGGTTTTTAAGTTTCCTCTGATGCTTTACAAGCCCATTTTGAGTCCTGTGCCTCATTCAGACTCTGCCTGTGTCTGCTAGGTTCTCATCTTCTATTTCCTGCGATGCTTCCTGGCCTTCCTGAGCTGTGTTTGTGAGCTCTACTTCTACAAGTGAGTGTCAGAGTGTGTCTGCAGGGATGTTTGGGGGCAATGGGAGTGACAGACACAGTTCCTGCCACAGGAAACAGGCTCTGCAGGCTTTGAGGCTCGTGTGTAGATGACAAAACACGTGTTCTCGTGATAACTCGAAGAGATGTTGGTCAGAATGCCACAATTAGGACAAAATTGTGCCACCCACACCTCTACTCCAGCATTTTGTTCACTCCACTCGTTTCCTCACTGCTGGCAGCGAGCAGGGTGGGAGTGCTGCAGACTGAGGAGAGTCTGGTGCTGTGTCTGCTTATCACAGTGAATTTGACTGGAACACATTGATTGCTGCTGTCTGTAATCTCTCTGCCAGTGCTGTTTACATCCACTGAAATCAGTAGCCCTAACATGCAATTATCTTGTCTAAACTGGATTTTTATTTTATTTTTACCTGCTGTCTGATTTTCAAGCCACTACCTTGCATGACTTTTTGTTTGTCAGTGCTCTGGTTTAAGGAGATGAGCTGTGGCTTTTTTTGCATGATGGGGTTTTGTCAGGGGTGGGGATCATGGATGGATTGGTGTGTGCAGCAGTGCAGCCACAAACTCCTGAAATTTGCACAACTGGGAGAAGCCAGGCCCTGTGCAGAAGTTTTGCACTGGTATTACTCAGGGTGTGAAATCCCAGGCCAGTGTTGGGAATCCCTCACCTCAGAGCTCTCCAGGGATTGCCTGTGGTTCTGCGTGCCTTGGGTGCTGCTGATTTTGCCTGTTTTGTGGTACCTGTTTCTCTGCTGCTTCCCCAGGGCTGTGTGCAAGAAGTTTGGGCTGCACGTGAGCAGGCTGATGCTGGCCTTCCTAGTGCTCAGCACAGGGATGTTCTGTGCTTCTGCAGGTGAGTTGGCTTGGCACTGGCACTTAGAATGACCAAAGACGGGTGCAGAGAGAGGAGAATCACATCTCCAGCGTGCTCTTTGTTGTCTTCTCATGACAAAATAAGCCTTGATTCGAATTTTGTTACAATTTCCAGGCCTGTTTCTGTTGCTGCCTCCCGTTTTTTAATATTGCTGTGCCTTTTAAACAGGCTCCTTTCCTTGGACATCCTCTAAGGAAGGAGGCTGACATTTTGGCAGACTGCCCTTGTGTGCCGTGGTTGTAGCTGTTTCCCCAGGCACTGTAAAACACTTGCAGCAGGTGTTGGGTGAAGTGTGGGCAGGCTGTGCTGACCTCTGCTCCCCTTGCCTTGCAGCTTTCCTCCCCAGCAGTTTCTGCATGTACACCACGGTGGTGGCCATGACGGGCTGGTACATGGACAGGACCTCGGTGGCAGTGCTGGGGGTGGCTGCTGGAGCCCTGCTGGGCTGGCCCTTCAGTGCAGCCCTGGGGTAAGGAGGAGTTTCCTGCCCTTTCTCAGGTGGTTTTCACCTGCCTGGTTGGGGTGGAGGAGAAAACCAGCAGGGGCTGAGCTGCCAGCTTAGGCCAGGACCATTGCTATGAGGCTTCCTGGCTTTTAAACTATCCATAAGAAAACAGTTGAAATTAGTATTTCAGCCTCTCCTACAGACAAACACTGAGAGATTTGTAATGGTTTAAATGAGTTAGACTGCTGCTATAATTTTATTTTGAAACTAACAGTAGAAGTAGTTTGTCTCTAGACTGAGGATGCTGTTGGGTTTTCATTTAAATTCAAAATAAACGCAGAAACCCAACCCATTACAACAGATATCAGGACTCAAGCCCAAACCCAAACTATACCACCTAAACTTAAACCTAAAATTTATGAAACTGTAATTAAAACTCAGGCCAACAGCAACTGCTCTTTAACCCAGAATGGGTTAAATAACTCCATGAACCTGGAGTAGAAGCAGAGGCCAGTGGAGTGGTGGTTCCTTCTCTTGCTTTGAGGACCTGCAGTGGGGATTCTCAAAGTCTCCAGTTGACAGCTGGTCTCTCTTTCAGGCTCCCTATTGCCTTTGACTTGTTGATCCTGAAGAGGAGGTGGAAAAGTTTCCTGAACTGGTGTGTGGTGTCCCTGATCCTGTTTCTGGTGAGTGCCTGCAACAACACAAAGAGGGAATGGGTGGCAATAGAAGGGATGAATTCCTTTAGGAAACCCAGCTGGAGCTGAACTAAGGTCTGCTCTCCTCCAGGTGCCCCTGGTGCTGGTGGACAGTTATTACTATGGGAAGCTGGTGGTGGCACCCCTCAACATCGTTCTCTACAATGTCTTCACCCCCCACGGCCCGGATCTCTACGGTGAGTTCGGGATAACAGCCCAGCGAGGGAGCCCGAGCTTTCCTGGCTGCCGTGGCCCTTTGGCAGTGCTTTTTTCTGACGTGTCCTAAAGCAAAGGCAGCCTGCCGGCTCCACAGGCTGCAGCTGCTGCGTCCGGACACGGGATGTCTCTGTCGAGCTGGCAATGCACTGCCCGGATCCTCCACGCTGAGAGTTGTGCTGCCTCTGTTCACTTCCCACTCCTGCAAAACTGCCAGGAGGTGTCTCACTGTCTGTGCACAAGTGGCCTGTGTGTGGTTGTCAGCCTGAATCTCGTTCCTGGCTGCACAGTCAGGCTGCAGAGCTTTGGGAAAGGCAGGAATGGTGCACAATCCATACTTCTGTCTGTCCATACCCTGCACTTGTAGAGCTGAGCAGCAGGAAATTAATTTCTAGCAGGGCTGGCAGAGACCACAGGATCCCTGCACTGTCCCTGTGCTCTGGTTGAGGCCAGAGGAGCTGTTCAGGAGGGATCCAGCCCTGGTGAGCAGCAGCAAGGCTTTGCTGGCAGCTGGAGTTGCTGTCTCAGTTTAGGGGCTGTTCTGGGTGGTGCTGAGTGGTGATTTGTCACTTGTGCTGTGGCACAGCAGGGCAGCAGCTGCTCTGCCACGCTCTTGGCCTCTGCAGGAAGGCTCTGGAGTGTGGAGCTGGGAGTTTTCTCTAAGTAAACTCCAGGCTCTGTCTCTGAGAAGTTTTGGCAGGGGTTTGTGCCTGACCTTTTCCACACTGGGGCATGAGTTGTTTCCAGAAGCCTCCAGGGACCGGCCTGTCCTGAAGAGTTTTATTCACAGTGACATTCATACAACATCCTCAGGCTAGCAAAAGAGCCTGCCTGGAATTGCTCTTTAATGCAGCGTGGCCAGGACAACGCTGTGTGTTTAGAGAGCTTCAAAACACTGGGGAAAAATAACACTGCCAGGGGAGATGAAAGGCTGGCCAATCCCTCTTGGCTTTGGAAGCTGGGATTTCCCAACGTTCACATGATGGGGGCAGAGTCACCAACCAGACCATCTCCAGTGTAAGCACTGCAGTATTTTGGAGACAAGGGTCAATTCATTTATTTTTTTTTTTTCTTCTGTCTTTAGCAATGCACTCCCTCTGCATAAATATTGTCTGTGTAATTAATATTTCCCTGGAGTGATTAGGTTTCTGTAGCCAAGGGAAATTGCTGCTAAGGGTATATCCTTGACTCTGAGGCTTTAGGGTGTACTTAAATTTTAAGAAGTCATAATTTGTGACCAAAGTTTTGTCCCACTTTGGGAAGCTTTATTCAGCTTGGGTGGAACATGCTGGAGCTGTTCATGTGACACCTTTCTCTGGTTGTTGAACAGAGTGAGAATAAATGAAATGCAGTGAGCAGAGTGTTCATTGTAGCAGCTCTGAATCAGAGGGAGGACTCTGACTCATGACCAAGTTATTGCAGCTTAGCTGCTGCCTGCCAGCTGCAGTTCCTGCACTCAGCCTTCAGCCCAGGGTGGGGCTCCTTGTCTTAAACCTGGTGTACAGCTCCCCTGCTCTGGCCTGAGCTGCCCTCGCCATTCCTGTGGTCAAGGTGCAGTGGATAAATTGGATTCACTCCCGAGTCTCAGTTCTAGAATTGCTCCCAGGGCTGTTCCCAGACCTCAGGGTTCAAAGCATTTTCTCTCTCAGGGTCTGACAGCGCTTCCAGCTGGTTTTCCCCATGGAACCACCGTGCCAGGAGCTGCCTGGCTGTTCTCTCCCCACTGCTGCCCCCAGTCTGTCTCCTGTATCCCAGCTCTGGGCTGTGGATCCTTGCAGGGAGCTCCATCCCCTCTCCTGCTCTGCAAGCACATTCCCATTAACCTGAGCATGGAGAGCTCTGCAGTGCCCCTCCCTGCTTCAGAGATGATGTTCTGGGCCAGAACTCCTCACACACAGTGGGGTCGTTCCTTTTTGAGGCTGCAGCTCTGTCTCAGTTCACCTTGAGCCCTGTGGATAAGAGGAATAAAAACCCTTTTGCCCTGGGAGGCTTTGAGCCTGAGTGCCTCTGAATGCCTGCGTCACCACTGAGCCAGCCTGGTGCTTTTTGCCTGCTGTGCACTGTTCTCTTCTCTTTTTTTTCCCCTTTTTATTTTTTTTTATCCTCTCACAGAGAAGAAAATCCCTCATTGGAGGAGGAGAGGAGGCTCCAGTGCTTTTTTTATGGGCAATTCAGTCACACTGCAAAAAAATGTGAGCGAGCAGCCTTTTTTTTTATTAAAGCTGTGCTTCAGAGCAGCTGATCTGTTTATTAGCAGTATTATCTGGGCCGTGTGTGGATTGAGGAGGAGTTGTGTTTCATAAAGTGTCCTTCACTCCTGACCCCCAGGCTGCCAAACCAGAAACCAGAGCAGAGAGAGGTGAATTCAGGGTGAATTTCCTTTGCTTCCCATCTCAGCCAGAAGGGTGACAGGACAGTGCCTGGAATTATCCTGTAAAGATTTAGGACTTATTTATAGAATTGCTGTTTGCTTTCTGTGCTAATAACTCAGGGTTTCCTCTCTAAACCCAAGCTGCTTGGCCAAGCAGTGACTCCAGTGCCATGTTTGTGACATTCCCAATGCAGCCTCTCCCCTTTTTTTATTTTAGCTGTAGGAGCTGCAGAGGTTTTGGGTTTTCCTTGCTGCTATTCAGTTGTCTGATTAATTTCAACACGGACCCAATTTAAGTGGCTCTGATTGCAGGAAATTGCTGTGGCATGTGACACATGTCACAACAGTGCAGTGATTAAAGCCCCCGCGTGTCATTTACTGGCTGATTGAGCTAATCACACTGAGAGAGTGGGAAATGTGTGGAGAGGAGCTGGCATTCCTTATTGTTAAGGGCTTGAAGCATCCTGAATGAAGAGTCTAAATAAATGACAGTTGGACTGGAGTTTGTTTCAGTTTACATCCTGCAGAGCTTGCAGCCAGCTCCCAAGTGTGGAGGCAGAGCTGCCTGGCTCCTGGTTGTGTCAGAATTTGGGACATGAAATGGGGCTGAGTGTAAGGAGGGGCCAAAACCAGCATTTGCACCAAAATCTGCACCAAACCCAGCATTTGGTGGCAGAGTCTTTGTCAGGGTGAAGTGGGAATGCAAATCCTTTCCTTCCTAATCCTTTCTGGTGCATTTTCTGTTCCTGCCAACCCAGAGTGAACATCCCCACTCCAGAATTACCTGGCTTTGTGTGCTTTTGTGTTACTCCTCTGCAGCTAGCAGGAAAAAATGAATTTGGGGTCAAGTTTCTCAGTTTTACAAGTTTTCACCTCTGCTTCCTTGCTGTCCTCCTGAATGCAAGGGTGAGCTCTGTGTCACGGAATCCTGCTGGCTGCTGCTCTGGGATTCATGAGCAGCAGATGTAACACTGACTATTTTTCACCCCCAATGAAGAAATAAGAAAAAAAATCATTTCTGAGCAGGAAGACAATGAGGTTTCTTGGGCAGGTGTGAGTGTGAGATCCTCTGATGGCTGTGTCAGGCAAAGCTGCTGTTCCATCCGTTCATGTTTGTGTTTCAAACCTCTTTTCTCCTTTTTTTTCTCGCCCTTTAGGTACAGAACCCTGGTACTTCTATTTCATCAACGGCTTTCTGAATTTCAATGTGGTATTTGTGCTGGCCCTGCTCGTGCTGCCTCTGACCTGTCTGATGGAGTGCCTGCTGCAGAAATTCCGTGGTGAGTGCAGGGCAGCTGGCAGAGTTCACCTGCCAAAGTGCAGCTTTTCTGAAACTGGGAGCACTGAAAACCTTTGGAGCACCAGGAAAGTTCCTGGAGCTCGTTAGAGCTCAGGATTTTTCCTTGCCTCCACCTCAGGAGGAAAAATGTGTTAAAAAAAGCAAGCCTGACAAGGTGTGTGGTTCCTAAGCTTCATTCTGCCATTTAATGCACCAGGAATAGTCAATAATCCTAAAGGGGGAAGAATGGCCCTAAATAATCCAATCCAATAATCCTAAAGGGGGAAGAAGCTGTTCCTGCTGTTGTTCCCATCTTCTCTGCAGCTGGAAATGGGTAGAAACTTTTAGGTTTTGAAGCTGCACTGTGGATTTTTCAGGCTGCCAGGCTCCCCCATGCTCTGGGAAGTGTCCCCATGGGTGTGGATATACTGAGAGTTAAAAAAAAGGAGGAACCAGAATATTCCCTGCCTCACACTGGGCTTTTTCTTGAATCAAATGACATCAACTCGAACACATGACTCCTGTAAGTGACTCCAGAGGGGAAGTGTAAATTCTCCTCTCCTGTTTTCCTAAGGAAAATCCATCAAGGGTCAGCAGCAGCCTCCACATTCATCAGTCCACTCAGTGCTTTGCTCTCTGTCTGGTGTTTTTTTTTACTAAATAAAGCAAACAGTAACACAATCCTCGATGAAAATGATTGTTAAGGGGTGTTTGCTTCTATCTATTCCTCGGCTGTGAGTGACAAACTCTCAGAGAGCAGTAAAAGCTCGGTGGGAGCTCCTGTAAATGCGAGATTTCCTGCTGTTCACTTGGTGTTCTTGTGCTTAGCAGCAGGAGCGGCTCTGCCAAGTGCTTTGTTCTCATTGTCTGTGCAATGCCGTTGGTTTAATTGCTTAACTCTGCTGTTGGGAGCAGCAAGGGGGTAGGAGAGGCACTGAAAATTGTCAGGCAGTGTCGAACCCTCCTCGGTGTGCCTGAAATTCAGGGTAATTGTTGTTATTTCTGAATCGGTTTTATTTCCTCTGTTAAGCAGGAGGCGCCTCAGAGACCTCTCCCGGCGTTATTTTTGTAATGAGGCGATGAAGATTGGGCAAACTTCAGGCTCTAAACAACCATTTGGGAGGGTAAAAGAGATCCTGAGGAGGCTCTTTGTGATCTCTGTGTGTGCAATGCCCAGCAGGAAACCCAGAACTCCCATCTGCCTGTTCAGACCTGATAAGTTCTGATGGGGTTTGTGCCTTGTTGTTGGCTCCAGGAACGCTTCATTTCTGCTTTTGGTCTTCCTGAGTGTGAAAAACGAGCTTCACTTTTTTTGGAAAAATTTAGAAGTTTAATAAAAAAAAATAAAGAAAATAGAGAATTAGGAGAGAGAAAAGCAAAATACATTTTTTTTCGGCTGAGGGTGCCTGGCACAGAATTAGCTAGCACACTGTTAACAAAAAGTTTTCTCTTTAAAAACATTAGCTTGATGCATATTTAAAAATTCACACACATTCTTTTTGAGTGTGAATTTCTTTTGTTTAGTCTTAACTCTCTCCCCCAGACATTCCATCTGGCAGACCCGTCCTCGGGTGGTTCTATTTGATAACTCAGGTCTATAAATTCTTCTCTTGGGGTTTTGGTCATTTTCATTTGGACAGAAGTTTAATCACTTCTTTGGTCAGTAAGGAAACAAAAGACTTTGTGTTCTCACATTAAGATACTTATCACATTTCTAAATTTTATTAATAAAGAAAATACAGCACAATCTTCTTACATTCTACATACAGCATTTATTTTAATATTTGCGAAAAGCCAACTTTATACTGTGCATTTATAACACTGTTGGAATTATCAGTAATGGAGGAATCTGCAAAAATCCTCAGAGGAGAGTGCCCTGCTGGCTGTTTGGGGTGTGTTAGCTGGGTTTTAGCAGCAGGAGGGCTCAGAACAGGGCTTGGGTCTCCAGAGGGGCTGGGAACACAAACCCTGTGAGGAACGGCTGAGGGAGCTGGGCTTGTTCAGCCTGGAGAAAAGGAGACTCAGGGGTGCCCTCATCACTCTCCACAGCTCCCTGAAAGGTGCCTGTGCTCAGCTGGGCTTGGGCTCTTTCTCCAGGCAGCACTGACAGAACCAGAGGACACAGCCTCAAGCTGTGCCAAGGGAAATCCAGGCTGGATATCAGGGAAAAGTTTTTTACAGCAAGGGTGATAAAGGACTGGAATGGTCTGCCCGGGGAGGTGGTGGAGTCACCATCCCTGGATGTGTTTAAGGAAAGCCTGGATGTGGCACTGGGTGCCAGGGTTTGGTTGAGGTGTCAGGGCTGGGTTGGACTTGATGATTTTGAAGGTCTCTTCAACCTAAAATTCTGTGATTCTGTGGGTGTGAGGGAGGATTGTGCAAGAGAAGGAATTCTTGCATTTCTCCTTTGCTGAGATTTTGTTCCTTCCAGTTCAGAATCTGGGCCGTCCCTACTGGCTGACCCTGGCTCCCATGTACATCTGGATCCTGATTTTCTTCAGCCAGCCCCACAAAGAGGAGAGATTTCTCTTCCCCATCTATCCCCTCATCTGCCTCTCTGGTGCTGTGGCTCTCTCTGCTCTTCAGGTAAATTCCAGTGATTTTTAATAAACAGCTGAGAATATTTCCCAGCCGTTATTTCACAATGACTTTGAGTTGTTCTCCAGTCCCAAGTGGGAATTCCTGGGGTTGGGATTCTGTAGTGCCAACACCACACAAAATCCAGGAGATTCTGTGAGGGTTCAGTAACCTGCTGATGGAATTGTGCCTCCCTGGCTGCTCAGCTCTAAGGGCAGCAATGTGTAGGAAATGCATTTTGATTTGTTCTAGAAGGAATCCCTCACTGGGCTGAAAAAAGGCAAAGGGATCTCCTTTAAATGTTGGGAAATTGCATTGGAGGTTTGAAAGAGCCAAAACCTGGATGTTTAGTAAACATCACTTGAAACACTTCACAGAGCAAAGCACTAATACAGACTGATATAAACCTCCCCAAAGCTCAGAATTATTCATGTGCTGTTCAAAGGGCTCAGGAATGCAGCCAGGAGTCCCTGCTGGAGCCTGTTCCAGCTGTTTGGCCTCATCCTGCTGCTCCTGCTGTGCCCTGCTGGAATTCCTGCCCACCCCTCAGCCCCTGGCTGCTCTCACTGCATCCATTCACTCCCAGAGGAGTTCCAGTCCTTGCCTCCACACAGGATCCAGCTCTGGAATGTCACCAGTTTTATGATAATTCCTCTGTGCTCTCAGAACATCACAGAGCAATGTTAATTTATTTTTATTTTAAATACAACTCCAGGAAAGTTTTGTGTGCATTTCTTGCATATTTTCCCACTGTTGGATGACATTTTGCCCAGTATGGAGCATCCAGCTGAGAATCTGGAACTGATTGCCCACCAGCAGAACGAGTTTGTCACTCTGCCCCTCCAAACCACGTGGATTTATTTGGCTGTTAGGAGAAAAATGCAAACAGGACAAGAGAAACAGAAACCAGGGAGGGTAGGGAGTGAAGAACCTGCAGAACAGCAGGGAGGGACCAAGCCAAGGACTGGATATATTTTCTCCTGGCTATTCCCAGAGAGGCTTTTTAATTGGAAAAAAAACCCAAACCAAACCAAAAAAACCACCGAAAAACAAAAAAAAAAAAAAAAAAAACCAAAAAAAAAACAAAAACAAAAAAAAAACCCAAAACAAACAAAAAAAAACCAAACAAAACCCCACCAAAAACCAAAAAAAAACCAAAAAAAAAACCCCCCACAAAAAAACCTAAAGGACTTTTCTTTTATCGACTTTTCTTTTATCAAATTTTCTTTTATCAATTTTTCTTTTATAATTTTTTTTTAATAATTTTTTCTTTTATCAATTTTTCTTTTAAATTTTTTTCTTTTATCAGTTGTTCTTTTATCACTTTCAAGGGTGACTTGTGTTGAGAGGTGGATGCAGAACGTGCCCCGTGCTCTTTTATCCACTTCAAAGCAATTTTGTGCAGGCAGGGTAAACAAGCAGAGGTCACTCTGGAAATTTGGGTCATGGGGTTTGTGCTAGGCAGGAATTCAGTCCAGCATGGAAAATCAGGTGAGGCTGTGCAGGAACTCCTGCAGAGCTCTCTGAGCCCCTGGCTCACCTGGGAGCAGCCAAGCTGCAGCCCTTGGCAGAACACTTTAGTCCCAGAGGCCTTCCTAGGTAAAAGAGCTAAAAACTTCTTGAAATACCCCAAATTATCACTTAAATATGACTAAACCCCATGAGCTGCTGTGCATTTTGATGGCTCTGAGTTAAAAAAAAGCCCAAAGATCTGGTGGGGGGTGCACTGTTGTGAGGCCTTTATGAAAAAAAAGGGAATTTTTATGAAAAACGGGGATTTTTATGAAAAAATGAGAATTTTGCTGACTGGATCAGAGTTGGAGTAACTTCATATTGTCTCTCTCTTTTTTTTAATCTCTTCCCTGAGAAATGTTACCACTTCATCTTCCAGCGCTACCGCCTGGAGCACTACACAGTGTCCTCCAACTGGCTGGCCCTGGGGACTGTCCTCCTCTTTGGCCTTTTGTCACTGTCACGCTCTGTTGCCTTATTCAAAGGTTGGTGTTTCACTTTCTGCCCTCTGCTCTCCTGGGCTCAGGGCCTGCACAAGGAATCAGGAACCTCCAGAAGTTTGGGTGTTGTTGTTGCTGCAGGGGAGGGAATAAGTTCTGATGTATAATTAATTATTAATTATCCATCCATCCATAAATATATGTATGAATGGATCACCAGAATTACAGCACTTGGAAATCCTCTTCACCTTCCATCAGTGATTTAAAATCTGACTGATATTGAAGCAGACACTTCAGCTTTCCAATTGATAATCCCACTTGGAAAAGTATTTTCCTATTGATAATCCCACTTGGAAAAGCATTTTCCTGTGTAAAACTTGAATTAGGTGCATGAGTCCTTCATGGAGGTGGATTGGACATTCCTGGAATCACAGCCCTCCCACCTCATCAGTGATTTTGGGGTTTTTGGTGGCCATTGACAGCCAGGACAGGGGAACAGGAGTAGAACTGGGGGCACCCAGGGTAGGAGGGGAAGCTTTGCATGCAGCCATTCTTAGCATAGACCAGTTCATTTATTCAATGAGTTCAAAACCTCTGCATGAAACAATTTGTGCAGGCTTTCATTAAATTCCCCTCTTATTTTAACCTTGACTGTGACTTCCTGCCTTGCACAGGCTACCACGGGCCCCTGGACCTGTACCCGGAATTCCACAGGATTGCCACTGACCCCAGCATCCACACGGTGCCCGAGGGGAGACCTGTCAATGTCTGTGTGGGGAAGGAGTGGCACAGGTTCCCCAGCAGCTTCCTGCTGCCAGACAAGTGAGTGCTGCCAGGGGAAAGCTGGATTTGCTGGGATGGATAACGAGGGGCACAGGAATGGACCTTGGATCTCTTTTGTCACCAGTGGTGTCACAAACACTGTTGAGTTACCCAAATAAAGGATTCTGAGGGGTTTTGGCCACAAATTCCTGGGAATCCCTGCTGTACCTGCCCACCCTGGGATTGATGTCCTTGGTTTCAGATTGATTCTGGAAAGGTGAAATTGCTGAGCTGGATAATGAAGGGCACAATAATGGATGTGGGGAACCCTCAGGTTGATTCTGAAAAGATTAATTTGGTGAGATGGATAATGAGGGACACAATAATGAGGGGCACAATAATGGATGTGGGGAACCCCCAGGTTGATTCTGAAAAGGTGAATTTAGTGAGCTGGATAATGAAGGACACAATAATGAGGGGCACAATAATGGATATGGGGAACCCCCAGGTTGATTCTGGAAAGATTAATTTGGTGAGCTGGATAACGAGGGGCACAATAATGAAGGGCACAATAATGGATGTGGGGAACCCCCAGGTTGATTCTGAAAAGGTGAATTTAGTGAGCTGGATAACAAGGGGCACAATAATGGATGTGGGGAACCCCCAGGTTGATTCTGAAAAGATTAATTTAGTGAGCTGGATAACGAGGGGCACAATAACGAGGGGCACAATAATGGATGTGGGAAACCCCCAGGGTGATTCTGAAAAGATTAATTTGGTGAGATGGATAATGAGGGGCACAATAACGAGGGGCACAATAATGATTGTGGGGAACCCCCAGGTTGATTCTGAAAATGTGAATTTAGTGAGATGGATAACAAGGGGCACAATAATGGATGTGGGGAACCCCCAGGACCTTGGATCTCTGTTGTCACCAGCAATGTCACAAACACTGTTGAAGTGCCCAAATAAAGGATTCTGAGGGGTTTTGGTTGGCACACTGGCCACAAGTTTGTGGGAATCCCTGCTGTACCTGCCCACCCTGGGAATGTCCTTGGTTTCAGATTGATTCTGAAAAGGTGAAATTGGTGAGCTGGATAATGAGGGGCACAATAATGGATGTGGGGAATCCCCAGGGTGATTCTGAAAAGATTAATTTAGTGAGCTGGATAACGAGGGGCACAATAACGAGGGGCACAATAATGGATGTGGGGAACTCCCAGGTTGATTCTGAAAAGGTGAATTTAGTGAGCTGGATAATGAGGGGCACAATAATGGATGTGGGGAACCCCCAGGTTGATTCTGGAAAGATTAATTTGGTGAGATGGATAATGAGGGACACAATAACGAGGGGCACAATAATGATTGTGGGGAACCCCCAGGTTGATTCTGAAAAGGTGAATTTAGTGAGATGGATAATGAGGGGCACAATAATGGATGTGGGGAACCCCCAGGACCTTGCATCTCTGTTGTCACCAGTGGTGTCACAAACACTGTTGAAGTGACCAAATAAAGGATTCTGAGGGGTTTTGGTTGGCACACTGGCCACAAGTTTGTGGGAATCCCTGCTGTACCTGCCCACCCTGGGATTGATGTCCTTGGTTTCAGATTGATTTTGAAAATGTGAAATTGGTGAGCTGGATAATGAAGGGCACAATAACGAGGGGCACAATAATGGATGTGGGGAACCCCCAGGACCTTGCATCTCTGTTGTCACCAGTGGTGTCACAAACACTGTTGAAGTGACCAAATAAAGGATTCTGAGGGGTTTTGGTTGGCACACTGGCCACAAGTTCCTGGGAATCCCTGCTGTACCTGCCCACCCTGGGATTGGTGTCCTTGGTTCTGGTTTTGGTGCTCTCCACACAAAATGCTCTCCCTGTTCCCCCAGCTGGCAGCTCCAGTTCATCCTGTCGGAATTCCGGGGCCAGCTGCCCAAACCCTTTGCCAAGGGGCCCATGGCCACCAGGATCATTCCCACGGACATGAATGACCAGAACAAGGAGGAGCCATCTCGATATGTAAGGATTTACTCCTGCCTTCTTTCCCTCACCTCGCTGGATAATTTAAATTCATGCAATGCCTCTGAGTGGATCTCCCCATTTCTGTTTCCTGGGGAGCTCCAAACCAAAAATGCTCCCTCTGCAGCACTTGGAAATCTCCCCAGTCTTGCTTTTTGTCAGTTCCTGTTTGTCTTTCATCTGCAGTTTGAAGTCATAATAAAAGAAGCAGCAGAAGTAAGAACTCCCAATTATTGCAGTTTTGGGTTTAGTATGTTAATGTGATCCCAGGAATGAGTAATTTAAAGTCCCCCACAGAAAATATTTGTCACTGAGCAGGAGTTGAAATGTTCCTCTTTTGTTTCTTTTTAAATATAAAACTATTCATCATATTTTCAACTGAGGAGGAACTTCATTTAGAACTTAATTGCATTAGTGGCAGTCTGCTAAGAAAATGTATATTGGTATTATTGATTTATTTCCTGGTTGAACTAAACAAAAGCAGTGCAGGAATAGGAATGTTTTAAAATCATTGCTAGCTAGCATGTTTAAAATAACTAACAGGTTAAATCTTGGCAGTTTTCTGGGTTAAAACTCCTATTTTGAGGCTCATTATGCAGTTACTGGAAATGGGAAGGAGGCGTGTTCCCACCTGAGAGGAGCTGTCTGCTGCAGTGCATTTAATTTATGAAATCTTTAGCTGGGGCTTATTTTTAGCACAGACAGCTGGCTGCTACACAGCCTGTGACTAATAGAGCAAAACACACTTTTGTTTCATGCCTAATGTCACCCTACAACTTTGGTATTTCTCATGCAGGCTCAGGGGTCTAGGAATTAATCAGAAATTAAACAGGGGGTTAAAATTTTTACTTTTGACCTGCTAATTGCACCAAGAAATCAAGATATTTTTTTTCCTCAGATTTAGTGAGTACAAGCATATTCAGATTTTTTTAAAAAATAGAAGAATAATTAGCAAGAACTGGACAGGACTGTGAGAGGGGATAAATCTAAATAGCACAAAGCTGTTGGTCATTTAAAGGGAGAAAACAAATGGTTCAGGGGGATTATGTGAGCCATGGATAAAACCAATTAATGGCTGTAGCTCTCACTGTTTCAGGTGTGAGTATCTATTACTGCTCTGCTTGGAAATGGAAGAGGGAACCTCAGTGTTCCTGTTGCTATGAGACACTGGGGAAAGAGTGATTTGATCTTGTTTTGCAATCTCTCTTTCCTTAATCACATTGAGCAGCACTTACCTTGCACTTGCCCGGCTGGGGAGGTGAATTTGTCTCTGAAAGTGCCAAGGAAGAGATAAGGAATATTATTTCTTACCAAGATACATCCGAGCAGGACCAGCAGATTAGGCCTGAGAGCTGCTAACAACAGCTGCCCTCAGAGAAATTGGGTTTTAAGCACTTTTCTCTTCACTCCCAGCACCACCCAGACCCCGTGGCAGCACCAGATGTGCCCTGAGCTCCAGCTCTGTGCTGTTCCCCCTCCTGGCAGTCAGGATGGGATCCAGCTTAGCTCTCCTCCACTTGGCAGAGCAGCAGCATCAAATAAAGAAAGAGTGGGAGGAGGAAAAGGGGAACAGAGGAGGAGAGGATGTAATTTAGAAATCCCTCGCAGTTTTATTCACTCAGACTCATTCCCTCCTTTCATTTCAAGGTCTGTGCATTACCAAGTCCTGTGTAAATCCCCAAATCAATGCAGAGGCGCAGTGCTGGCCCTCAGAGCAGGGGGAATATTATCCTTGGCTTCACTGTAACCTGTGAAAATGCAAGGGAAACCTGGAATTTGAAGTCCCAGCCCTTTTAGGGCAGCATTTAGGATGAGAAAAGTGAGATCCTTGAGGCAGCAGCTTGTCTCTCTCTCAATGATTGTACATCACTTCCAGAAAAACTTGGTTAGTGGTTTGGGAGTCCTTGTGCTAATGAGCCAGAACCTCTCCCAGGGCCTGGAATGTTCCTCTCACACAGAGCAAGAAGTGGATTCAGCATCCTCAGCTGCGTTTCCTGTGGTGTAATTTCATTTGCCACTCAGTTGTGATGCCACGGAGCCATCTGCTATCCACCTAATTAAATTGTTCTCAGCCCAAATTGTTACATTAAACCCCAAAGGTGCTTCAGAGAAGGGATCTCGAGCGTGGCCAAGGAAGTTTGGCTGTAAAATTTTGTGGGAGAGGGAACTGAAATCCCTGCAGGAAGAGTTTGAGGGAGTGAGGCAGGATAGCACACAGGATTCCCAGCAGGAGGGAGGAGGTTTCACAACGTGCTCTGGCAGAGGTTTTGCATGAAAACATCCAAATTCTGTTACCTGTGTCCCCTGCTGGGAATGCAACCCTCTTTTCATTGCTGTGAACGAACACAGACAGCCAAAAGCACAGGAAATAAACCCAGCAATGTCTGTCCTCTGCAGATTGACATCTCCAAGTGTCACTACCTGGTGGACCTGGACACAGCAAGAGAGGCCCCGAGGGAGCCGAGGTTCTCCTCCCACAGAGAGGAGTGGGTCACCATTGCCTACAAGCCATTCCTCGATGCTTCCAGGTGAGATTTGCATTTGGAGAGGGAGGGATAAGGGCTGGCAGTCTGATTTCTGTTTGCAAAATCGGACAGGGAGGAGAGATCTGTGGGCAAATGCCAGCTTGAGATCCGATTTCCAGCAAAGTGGAGCCTTTGTCAAACTCCTGCTTGCAAAATTTATGACCTAAGTTGCTTTGGAGGGTGAAGCTCTCTGAGGAGGGTGGTGAGGAGGAGTTTTTAGAGAGAAACAAACAATTTCTTTATAAAGCTTCCTGTTTTTTGGGGGTGCTTTCCAAAGAAATGAGGTGGATGTCACCTCCTCCCAGGATCTGTTTTGTCCCAGCCGAATTCAGGACAGGGATAAATCATCAGCTCTGAAAAAGTTTGTGAAAGCTGCAGAGAGAGGAGGCAGTGAGCAGGGCCACACCTTTGTTGGGCACCAGAAAATCCATGGAAGAGATCCCTGCTGGAATCTGTTCTGCAGAGGTTGTGCTGCTCACCCAGCACCTCCTGGAGCGTCTGCCCAGGAATCTCTGTGGGAAGCAGAGATTGGGATTTGCTCTCCTCCAGGATGTGGGATCAGGGTTGTCAGACTGGGAATGTTCTTCCCACATTCCTGCAAACACAAGAACCCTCAGCTGTACAAGGATCTGCTTTAGTCCTTCAGAGCTCTGCTCATGGAGGTGTCAGCCTGAGACAGAGACTGGAAAAACCTCTGGAAAAACCAAACCCAGGGTTCAGCGCCCTCCTGTTTTCCGTGGGAGACCTGATTGCTTCTCCTGCAGGGAGTGGGGCTGGGAGGAGCAGGGGCAGGAGTGATAATGTTTGAGCAGCTCCCAGGGGAGCTCTGGTGTTCCCAGCTTGCTGACACAAACAACTTTCCTTGGCAAGTCTTCCATGAACTCTGTTTTCCAGGAGAAGCTGCTGCTGCATTTGGGCAGCCCTTTGGGAAGGGAGCAGGAGGTGGCCATGAGTTTTATTAACGAGGCAGCTGAGGCATCAAAGGCACTCCTTGTGCACAGGGTTTGCCCTTAAATGTGCATTTCAGCTTTAAAGCCACATTTTTGTGTTCTTAGAGCTGCTTTATCTTGCTTGCTGAATCCTTTTGGAGGTTTCAGCTTTGCATCTCAGTGGTTGAAAACCCAAACCCATCAAGCACCTCCCCAGCTCAGCCCAAGGTGCAGCTCTTGCACAAAAATAAATGAAATAAATGCAATCAGTGACCCCAGCAGCTCAGCTCAGTCCTGCTGCACTGGAGGCTTCTGGGGCTCGCTGCGAGTCTCCCATTGACGTCAGCAAGAGCAAATGTAAATCTCAGCTGGCTCTGATAAATGGTGCTGCTAATTGAATTAGAGAGCACTCCGAGCCACCAGCTAATTATGCTCCTCAGGAAGCTGCTTTGCCAAGGTCCATTTAATTCTATATTGGCTGAGCGCTCCGAATCTGGCACAGGAAAGGGGGAATATATCACAGCTCCCCTCTGAGGAGCACAGATTTCCCAGCTCTTTAGGGCTCAGCCGTCTGCTTGCTCCAAACACTTGGGGTTTCCATCGGAAAAAAAATAAAATTCTTGGTGCAAAATTAATGCTTGGGTCACCTTGTTGGAGCAGAGCATTAGTCTGGTTTGATAAGAGGCTGTCTTGTTCCCTGTAATGGTGTTTTCCTCGGG
This sequence comes from Acrocephalus arundinaceus, assembly GCA_021534815.1. Lineage (NCBI taxonomy): Eukaryota > Metazoa > Chordata > Aves > Passeriformes > Sylviidae > Acrocephalus > Acrocephalus arundinaceus. The sequence continues at coordinate 1,989,278 of JAJEOU010000680.1, forward strand.
TTGTTTTCCATATTTTGGTTTCTAGAATAGCTGAATTACATCTGACATCTGTGTGTTGGTACAGAGTTTAACCCCCAGAGGAAGTGTGAACCTTAAAGGGTTTGCAGAGAGCTTTGTGAGCTGCTGGTGGCTGGGAGGCACTGGGACCTGCCCAGGTGGCTCTGGGACCTGCCCAGGTGGCACTGGGACCTGCCCAGGTGGCACTGGGCCTCAATGAGGTGGCTGTGAGACTGCCCAGGTGGCTCTGGGACCTGTCCCTGTGACTGGGACCCGCCCAGGTGGCTCTGGGACCCGCCCAGGTGGCACTGGGACCTGTCCCTGTGACTGAGACCTGCCCCTGTGGCTCTGGGACCTGTCCCTGTGACTGGGACCCACCCAGGTGGCTCTGGGACCCACCCAGGTGGCTCTGGGACCCGCCCAGGTGGCACTGGGACCTGTCCCTGTGACTGAGACCTGCCCCTGTGCCTCTGGGACCTGCCCAGGTGGCTCTGAGACTGCCCCTGAGGCTCTGGGACCCACCTAGGTGGCACTGGGACCCACCCAGGTGGCACTGGAACCTGTCCCTGTGACTGGGACCTACCCAGGTGGCTCTGGGCCTTGACGAGGTGGCTGTGAGACTGCCCAGGTGGCTTTGGGGTCTGTCCCTCTGACTGGGACCTGTCCCTGTGACTGAGGCCTGTCCAGGTGGCACTGGGACCTGCCCAGGTGGCTCTGAGACTGCCCCTGTGGCTCTGGGACCTGTCCCTGTGGCTCTGGGACCTGTCCCTGTGGCTCTGGGACCTGCCCAGGTGGCTCTGGGACCTGTCCCTGTGGCTCTGGGACCTGCCCAGGTGGCTCTGAGACTGCCCCTGTGGCAGAGTTCAGTTCCCCCTGCCATTCCCTGCTCTTCTCCTGCCTCTCCCAGCTCTGCTGTCACCAACCTCAGGTCACAAAACGCCCTTCAGGAGGGATCTCAGCCCTGCAGGTGTCCGAGTGCTGCCATTCCATGTCAGCCTGGGAATTTGGCAATCCCATCTTCACTTGGGATTTCCTTCCATCCCACAGCAGCTTCCTCTGGCACTGCTGGAACAGTTTTTGAGTTTTTTTCTAAAATTCAGGCAGAAACAGCTTAGCTCCAAGGATCTCTGTGCTTCCAGCTCTGGGAGCTGCTCTGTCCTGCAGCAGTGCCTCATTCAGACCCCAAAAAAAACTGGAAAAACCCTGGAAAAACCTGGAAAAACAGAGCCCTGCTCACCCAGCCTGGAGCAGCCATGGCCTTGCTCCTGCTGCTGGGAGCTGAGTGCTGATGAGGGCTCCACACTCTCCATCTCCGGGGGACAAATTTAGCAGCGAATGCAAATAGCACATTAAATATATTCCCTGTCATCTGTCACCCAGCCCCTTCCCTGTGCCATCTGCTGTCTGAGGTGGCTGAGCTGACAGGGAGAGGTGACAGGAGGTGACAGGAGGTGAGCTGGGAGGGGACAGTGAGGGTGCAGGAGCCCCGGCAGCCCCAGGGGAGATGCAGCTCCCACTGGCAGTTCCTGCCCTTGTTCCCCAGCTGCGTTTTTTGTGAGATCTCCAGTGCAAGCAAACAAAACACAATTCCTCTTGCTGCTGGAAAAAAATTTGCTTGGATTGGATGTCCAGGGCAGCGGAGCTGGGAATGAAGTGACCACTCAGCAACCCAAACCTGAGTGCTGCTGCTGCATTTCCAGGCTGGCTGTGGCTGGGGTTACTCTTGTGGCTGGCAAGGGTTGATATTTTCCCGTCCAGTTGGTATTAAAAGACATAAAAAGAGAAGCTGAGGAAGCCAAACTCTGCCTCAGCCCCGATTTTAATGGGTTGCTCGGATTTTTGAAGCTTCACCAAGCTCCGAGCTGCTGCTGGAGGATGTTTTATTTGTCCACTTCACATTGAAACCTGGCCTGTGTCAGTGGGAGAATTCGTTCATTCACAGTGCCCTCAGCCAGGCTGCTCCAGCAATTAGCGACCCAATCAACGGTGCTAATTTCACCCAGACATCATTAAACCCTCCGTGCTCCACTGGTGCAGTTTTTGTAAAGCTGTGAAATGCCAGGCACCGGCAGGGCAGGGAGTGAGTGTGGGGTTTAGAGCTGTAATTCAATATTTCCACACAAGAGCCAAACACCAAAATGCCATCAAAGTTTTTTTTTGCTTCTCGGAGAGGTGTGGGGGAAAAGGCAGCCAGAAAAATGGGATAGAAAAGATTCCAGGAGGAATGAAGGACAGGGCTGTTATAAATGACAGTTCTCCAATATTCAGTTTTAGAGGTTTATTGGAAAATGACAAAATGAGATAGAAAAGAGACAATTCCCACAATCAAACAGCAGCTCTGAGCCCGGGGTTCGAGCTGCCGGGTGAACCAGACCCAGCCTCTATTGCACTGGGTCCCCCATAGTTCACACCAACCATCTCTCAAGGTCAGTTTTTATAAGGTTTTTAGGCCCCAGGCTGGTTTTGTGTCCAGTCTGAATATGCAGACAGGATTTCCGTCCACCTGGAGTGAGAGTAGAACAGAATTCCGGGAAATCTGGTCACACCTCTGGATCTGTCTATGAATTATTCCTGAAGTCTTCACTAAACACGTCCATGAATTATTCTTGAAGCTCCTGCCAGACGAACATGTCTTGGTTTGGTCTCAGCCAGTGTCAGGATTCCAGGAGGATGGAGTGATCCAATGTCAGGATTCCAGGAGTGATGGGATTTTCTGAGAGCTGAATCAGTTCTGATGGGTTTAGTGATATTTATCTGGCACCCCTTTAGCATGGTGCACCCCTCACTGATATGGAGAATTCAGTTCTATGGGCAGGCCAGTTACCTACCCCCCCTTGCTGGTTTCTGTACAAGGGGTACCTTTTAGCACACTTTATTTAAATCATATAAATATATAATTATAACAGTAAAAAACTCGAATTAAACTACATATTTATAACAGGGCTGTGAATTATTCCCGAAGTCTTCACTAAACACGTCCATGAATTATTCTTGAAGCTCCCACCAGACAAACATATCTTGGTTTGGTCTCAGCGAGTGTCAGGATTCCAGGAGGATGGAGTGACTGGATTTTGCTAAATGAGGAATAATCACAAAAATACTGCTGTATTTTATTTTATTTTATTTTATTTGGGTTTATTTATTTTATAATATTTTATTTATTTTTGAATAAAAGTGTGAGCTCTGATGGGTTCAGGAAATGTGTTATCCCTAAACTACAAAGAACATTTTCCTTTTAGGGTTTTAGCTCCCTTTTTAGGGGGTTGGTTTGATGTTTTTTATTACTTTTTTGTTATTTGGTTTGATGTTTTTTATTATTTTTTTGTTATTCTGGATGATTCTTGTCCCAGCTATGGATGCAGGGAGATGTTCAGGAGTCTGGATTCCCTCCCAGGATCTCCACACTGAAGAATCTGAAGAGCTGAATTGGTTCTTAGTGATCATTATCTGGCCCCCCTTTATCATGGTGCACCCCTCACTGATATGGAGAATTCAGTTCTATGGGCAGGCCAGTTACCTACCCCCCCTTGCTGGTTTCTGTACAAGGGGTACCTTTTAGCACACTTTATTTAATCAAACCATATAATTATAACAGTAAAAAACTGGAATTAAACTACACGTTTATAACAGGGCTGTGCGACCCCCAGCATCCCCTGGTTGCTGATATCTGAGATTTAAATTTCTTTTATTAATTACAGCACCTCCCTGCCCTCAGCCCTGCTGGGGACGGACGGTGGGCACGATGTTGATGGCACAGAGCAGCCCTGGCGGCGCTGAGGAGAGAATTGGGCTCTTAATTTGCTTTTCCTTTCTGTTTTTCCAGGTCCTCGAGGCTGCTGCGGGCATTTTACATCCCAGTGCTGTCCGAGCAGCACACGCACTACACCAACTACAGCATCCTGAAACCCCGCAGGAGGCAGGCCAGGAAAAAAATGGGAGGCTAGGAACACTCAAAAAAAGGTGAAAAAACAACAAAAAGTCCACCCAAAGCATCTGCTGGCACTCCTGAGCCACGGTCAGCTCCCTGTGTGAAGGATGGTGCTGGGAGCATTCCCTGAGCAGCCTCTGCTCCTCCTCAAGCCATTGGAAAATCCAGCAGCCACTGTGGATGTGTGATCCCTGCTGCTCCCTGCGTGGTGTCTTACACCAGAGAAGAGAAAAATGGAAAATAAATCAAAGGGGTGTAAATGTGCGAAGATCCAGCTCAAATTCTCAAATTCTCAAATTCTCAAATTCTCAAGATCTCAAATTCTCTCTGTCTCTTCCCCTCCCACCCCTCCTCTGTCCTCACCTGCTCCAGCAGCGCTGTCTTTTACCCAGGGAATTTTTTTTCAGGTAACAAAGCTTAGGAATTTTCTTTTTCCCCTTGGAAAAACACCTGACTGGCAGTGAACTGGAGTGCACTGAATCTCAAGGAGTGAAACATCGTGCACCACAGAGGGACCAGCCAAAGCTGCTCTGTCCAGGAGACATTTCCAGGGATAAACCTGTGCTTTTGGGAAGAAAAAAACCAAACTGAGACAATTATGTGTTCAATGGAATCAGAGTGTTTGTGCTATCTGTGAAGCCACGTGTTCGTTTGCTATTTATAATGATTTTTTTTCAAGATCCTTTGAATTCTAAACTTCAGCATCTTAAAAATTCTGGAATCATCCAGAGAAGAGAAGGATGAATCCTATTTTTTTTTTTTTTTTGCAGTTCTGTTTCCCAGAATAGCCAGGATGTGTTACGTGGGTCCAGCATGCCTCAGAGCAGTGCTGTGCTTGTTAAATCTCCATTTTTAAACGTGCAGCATCACCAGCTGGATGGAGGGAGCTGTTTTCACTCACATCCCTGCAATTCTGTGGGGGTGGAGCAGAGGGGAAGTTCTGTGCCTGCTCCGTGGTGTGGCTGTGCTTGGGTTGGTGTGAGCAGGGGGATCAGGGAACAGATTTGGGTGTTTGGGATCCAGAAAAGCCCTGGGGATCCGTGAGTTGGGTGCAGATCTCAGCAGGGTTGTGATCCAACCTGATCCCGCTGGGACAGAGCAGGAGGGGCTGGAAGAGCAGCAAGGCTGGGCTGGATCACAGGATGAACCTCAGGAGCACAGGAGGAGGTTCTGAATCCCAGCACTGCATTAAGGAGGTTTTTAGTGGTTGTGCTGGAGCCTGGATGGCCACACCATGAGAATCCAGTGCAGCCCAGAGCAGCAGCTGCAAGCTGAGGCTCCAAATTCAGATTTAGGGTGGTGCCATCCTTAGGGAAATGCAAATCTCACCTTCCCAGGTGTCAGGGCTGTGGAGCTCTGAGGTTTTCAGGGTGTGGTGGCTGGGGAGGGCCGAGCTGACATCAGAGCTCTCTGTGTTCATCATCTCCCCTCCCTCCCTGCAGCCAGCTCTGCCCTCAGTGAGGCTTACACAGGGCTCTGGTGCTGGGAAATCCAGATCCAAACCCCAAATCTCCTGCCTTGCTCGGTGCCTCTTGCAAACCCCTGAGCTGGAATCAGATAAAGCTCCAGGTGCAGCTGCAGCAGTTCCTGCAGCACCTCTGTGCTGCTGCTGTCCCTGTCCCCTGTCCCTGTCCCCTGTCCCCTGTCCCTGTCCCCTGTCCCTGTCCCCTGTCCCTGTCCCTGTCCCTGTCCCTGTCCCCTGTCCCTGTCCCCTGTCCCTGTCCCCTGTCCCCTGTCCCTGTCCCCTGTCCCTGTCCCTGTCCCCTGTCCCTGTCCCTGTCCCCTGTCCCTGTCCCTGTCCCAGCCCTGGCCTGTGTGTGGTGAGCACACAGTGCAGTGAACACCCACTGAAACCACCCTGCCTGCTCCACCTTCATTTCCACTCGGATTCCTGCTCTGCAGTGGTGGTTGGGAGCTGATAACTGATAATGGTCAGGAGTTATCAGTGTTTTCCACAGGAATGCAGCGAGTGTTACTGGAGTAAACACAGGCACAGTGCTGTCCCTCACTGTCCTGCAGCTCCCAGCCTGTCTCTCCTGGGATTTAAACCTCTGGAGGAGGAGAATTTAAAGATTTTAAAGATTTTAAATATTTCCTCATGTGCAGGAGGGCTCCCCATTGGTTTTGAAGGGTGATTTGCACCGATTTATCTTCGTTTAATTCTGCTTCAGAAAGGAGGAATCATTGGTAAAAAAGGTGTTTGTTTTACTTTTGGCACCAGCTGGATTCATCTCTCCTGTTGGGAATTATTTGGTCAATTCATCCATTTTAGTCTGGTCGGTTTCTGCTCTGCCCTTTGCACTCTCAGCTGTTTTGAGGGGTTTCTTCAAAACCTCAGCTCCATAATTTCCTTTTCCCCCTGGCTGGTGCAGTCGGTGCTCTGGGGAGGTGAATTCTCGGGTGAGTTTTCAGCATGACAGATGGAACAGGCTGCAAACACCTTTTGACAGAGCGGGTGGAGCTTCCCTGAGTCCCACCCAGCTGCTCTGGGCTCCCCTGGTGTCTCACAGCCCTTGTGGCATTGGTGTCACCCGTGTCCAGCCTGGAGCGAGCACAGAGCAATTCTGTGTTGAAATGAGCAGGTTGGAAAGGCCCCGAGGGTGGGGAGCTGATCCCTGAAATTACCCAGGCTCAGCACAGCCTGTCCAGGTGCTGCCCAGCCCTGTTCTCTCCCTTGCACAAAGACCGGCCTTGTTTTGACCTTTCCTGTTTTTCATCCTCCCCTCGGAGCTGCCTGGGGAAGCTCCAACCCTTTGAGTCAGCAAAAACAGCTCTGGGGGCTGTGGGTGTGGGGTTGGTGGTGGAGTCACACTGCCGGGTCTGCTTTGGGACCTTCCCAGTGCTCAGGTCGTGGTTTCACCTTGATTTTGGGGTTGGTGGTGGGGTTACACTGCCAGGTCTGATTTGGGACCTGCCCAGTGCTCAAGGCACAGCAGAGTCGTGGTTTCACCTTGATTTTGGGGTTGGTGGTGGGGTTACACTGCCGGGTCTGATTTGGGACCTGCCCAGTGCTCAGGTCGTGTTTTCACCTTGATTTTGGGGTTGGTGGTGGATTCACACTGCCAGGTCTGCTTTAGAACCTGCCTGGTGCTCAAGGCATGGCAGAGTTGTGGTTCCACCTTGATTTTGGGGTTGGTGGTGGATTCACACTGCCGGGTCTGCTTTGGGACCTGCCTGGTGCTCAAGGCACAGCAGAGTTGTGGTTCCACCTTGATTTTGAGGTTGGTGGTGGGGTTACACTGTCAGATCTGCTTTGGGACCTGCCCGGTGCTCGAGTTGTGGTTTCACCTTGATTTGGGGTTGGTGATGGATTTACACTGCCAGGTCTGCTTTAGGACCTGCCTGGTGCTGAGGTCATGGTTCCTCCTTGATTTTGGGGTTGGTGATGGATTCACACTGCCAGGTCTGCTTTAGGACCTGCCTGGTGCTCAAGGCACAACAGAGTCATGGTTCCACCTTGATTTTGGGGTTGGTGGTGGATCCACACTGCCAGGTCTGCTTTAGGACCTGCCTGGTGCTGAGGTCATGGTTCCACCTTGATTTTGGGGTTGGTGGTGGATCCACACTGTCAGATCTGCTTTGGGACCTGCCCAGTGCTCGAGTTTCACCTTGATTTTGGGGTCAGTGGCTTTCCCCATCCCTGACATCCTCTGAGCAGGTGCAGCCCTTCTCAGAGCCTGGTGGGGCTCCTGGTGCTCCAGCTGGGAGAATCCAAAGGGTCAGAAATCGAGGAGTGCAATTCCCACTGCTGGGCTCCTTCCCAGGGATCTGCTCTCGGGACAGGAGATTTCCATCCCTGAGCAGTTCTGCCTCAATCACACCCTAAGCAAGCCCAAACCCTATTATTAGACTGCAAACTGCTGCCTTAGAGACAGGTTTGCTCAGAAACACCCGTGATTTTCTCTCTGCCTCTCCAGAGCTGGCAAGGAAAAGGAAAAGGGAATTCTGCTCGGCCAGACCCTGCCTGTCCTGCTGTGGGAGCTCATCCTTCCAGCCCCCCCAAATTCGAGCTGTGGGGGTGAGATATCCACCCCAGCGTCAGCAGGGTGGTAAATCCCGGCAGGTTTTGGGATCATTTTTTGGGATCCTTCAGCTCCCCTGCCCGGCTTCCCCTGCAGGCTCGGTGGTGGCTGCGCTTTTTTAGCTCCTGTCCCTCCTGGTGGGGACCCTGCCGGGTTTAATAACCCCACTCCTGGCCGGGAAACGCTGCTCCAGCTCTTCCTCAGGCTCCCGGGAGAGGGCACCGCGCTCCAGAGAACCGGGAGGAGCCGGGGATCCGGGGTGGGAGTCCTGGGGATGGGAATTGCGGCTTTTGGGATTTCGGGATGGAAGCTGCCGCCTCCTGTGTGCCGCCCTTATGGAGGAGGTGCTGCCTTGTCGCTCCTGCAGCCACAGTGACCTGGGACACCCCGGGGGTTCCGTTTGAGGGTTCCAGGTGGTTTTGCAGCAGCTGCAGCAGGGGAAGCTCCCTCCCTGTCTGTCCCCTCGCTGTGCAGTGGACAATCCCTGCCTAATTGGGATTATTGATGGATCTCGTTCTCTCCGCAGAGCTGACACTTATTGACAGAAAATCCATTCTGTATGGAAAACTCACCATTAATTGCTTCCTCTCTGCTGGGCTCCCCGGGCTCTGCCTCAACAAACATTTTAAATCCCACAAAAGAAAAAGTTGTGGGAACTGCTGGGGAATCCAGGGCTGTGCTTGTCCTTCCCAGCAGTGACAGGCCTGGAGAGGGGAATCACGGAGAAGGATTAAGTGCAATTTTTCCTCACTTTTTTGGGCCCAAAGAGGTGAGAGGGAGCAGTGATTTATGAGAGAAATGGGTGGTCTGGCTTGTCTGTTTTGAAAATCAGGAGAACGAGGCAGAACAAACCTCGGGACTGTTTTATTTTCCTTTTTTTACATCGTAAAAACTCGCTGGGATTTTGGCTGCAGTGTGTTTATTCCACGGGGTTCAGGCAGGGAGGTGTTTTAAATGTTCCAACAAAAGGAGAAGATTTCAGGGAGCTCACCAACAGTGCCAGGGTTAACGGGGCTGCCTCTGAAATGTCACCTGGATGATTTACAGGAACAGCAGCTCCGAGCTGGGCCTGGCAGATGATCAGAGCTCTGTTCCAGCCCCCAAATCTGCTTTTCCCCTCAGCTCTCTGGCACTCCCCACGCAGAACCCTCCCAGGAAAAGGCTGTGAATTTGGGAATGGCAGGGGGGGTGAATTTGGGGATTTTTTTGCAGCTCTGTGTGACTGAGGAATGGCTGGAGCTGTGCCAGGGGAGGTTTGAGTTGGAGCTCAGCACAATATCCTTCCCCCAGAGGGTGTCGGTCACAGGGAATGGTCACAGAGCTCCAGGAGAATTCGGACAAAGCTCTCAGGGTGGGATTTTGGGGTGTCAGTGCAGGGCCAGGAGCTGCTCCCCACAATCCCCCTTCCATTCAGGACATCCTAAAGCTCCATTATTTTTTGCTGGTGAGTTCACAGCCGCGTTTGTGTGGACTCTGCACCTCCCAGAGGGGTGATGAAAACTGTTGATGTGTTTTTGTGCTCCGTTCTTCACGCCCTAAATAGCTCTGGCCAGTTCTGCCTCAGCTGACTGGAGTGCGGATGGTGCTTGGGCAGCAAATTCTGCCGAGGGAACTGGTGCAGGCAGCAGCTGATTCTGAGAGCTCTTGGGAGGGCAGGGAGGCTCCAGCATCTCCCCGGGAGGAGCTGGGCTTGGTTTCCTGCCCTGCTGGAGTTCCTGGTGCTCCCTTCTGCCTCCAGGGGTGTGGAGAACCCATTTCCCTGCCATGGGAATTCCCTGGATGCTCTGGGGACTCCAGGCAGCCTCTGGGGCTGTGCTGCCATGAGCAGAACCATTGTGCTCATCCATCAGCCAGCACCACCTTCCAGAAATATTTGCTGAGGGATTTCCCCGTGCTTTGTGTGTTCCTGCCTCCTGTGTGCCACCAAAAAGGAGATGAGCTGGCTTTTCCCCCCACCCTGAGCCAGTCAATATTTACTCTCCCAGGCAAGCTGTTAAAACGCTGCTGCTCTCTTGGTTTTTGGTGTTTGTTCCTCCTGCCTCGCTGGAATCCTGCCCCGGAGTCTCCCACACTGGCAGCTTTTGTTTGTGCAGCAGTGGCACGTGGGTGTTCCTAAAGACGGGGCTGGGGGAGCCCTCCCGGGAGTGCCAGGTCGTGTTTGCATCCTCACGGAGAGAGAGGAGCGTTCCAGCCCGTCTGCCTCCAGGAAGGATGGAGTTCGGGAAGGGGGAGCCTCTGGATCATTTGTTCAGTCCCAAGGTGAAATCATTTACTCAATCCCAAAGTGAAATCCTGAGAGGAAACCACAGGATCATTTATCCAGTCCCAAGGTGAAATCCTGAGAGGAATCCACAGGATCTTTCATTCAATCCCAAAGTGAAATAATTTATTCCGTCCCAAGGTGAAATCATTTATTCAATCCCAAAGTGAAATCCTGAGAGGAATCCAAAGGATCATTTTTTCAATCCCAAGGTGAAATCATTTATTCAATTCCAAGGTGAAATCTCCAGAGGAATCCACAGGATCATTTATTCAGTCCCAAGGTGAAATCCTGAGGGGAATCCACAGGATCTTTCATTCAATCCCAAAGTGAAATTATTTATTCTGTCCCAAGGTGAAATCATTTATTCAATCCCAAAGTGAAATCCTGAGAGGAATCCATAGGATCATTTATTCAGTCCCAAGGTGAAATCATTTTTTCAATCCCAAGGTGAAATCTCTAGAGGAATCCACAGGATCTTTTATCCAATCCCAAGGTGAAATTATTTATTCAATCCCAAGGTGGAATCTCCAGAGGAAGCCACAGGATTTTATTCAATCCCAAGGTGAAATCCTGAGAGGAATCCATAGGATCATTTGTTCAATCCCAAGGTGAAATCATTTATTCAATCCCAAAGTGAAATCCTGAGAGGAATCCACAGGATCATTTATTCAATCCCAAGGTGAAATCATTTATTCAATTCCAAGGTGAAATCTCTAGAGGAATCCACTGGATCTTTTATCCAATCCCAAGGTGAAATAATTTATTCAATCCCAAGGTGGAATCTCCAGAGGAATCCACAGGATCATTTATTCAGTCCCAAGGTGAAATCCTTTGTTCACTCCCAAGGTGAAATCTCGAGAGGAAGTCACAGGATCTCTTATTCAATCCGAAGGTGAAATAATTTATTCAGTCCCAAGCTGAAATCATTTATTCAGTCCCAAGGTGGAATCTCCAGAGGAATCCACAGGATCTTTTATCCAATCCCAAGGTGAAATATTTTGTTCAATCCCAAGGTGAAATAATTTATTCAATCCCAAAGTGAAATCCTGAGAGGAAACCACTGGATCTTTTATCCAATCCCAAGGTGAAATAATTTTTTCTATCCCAAGGTGAAATCTCCAGAGGAATCCACAGGGTCATTTGTTCAATCCCAAGGTGAAATCATTTATTCAGTCCCAAGGTGAAATTTTGAGAGGAATCCACAGGATCATTTGTTCAATCCCAAGGTGAAATCATTTATTCAATGCCAAGGTGAAATCTTGAGAAAAAGCCTCAGGATCATTTATTCAGTCCCAAGGTGAAATAATTTATTCAGTCCCAAGGTGAAATCATTTATTCAATCCCAAGGTGAAATGCTGCTTCCACAAAAATCCAGGAGGGAATCTCACATGGAAAGGTCTCCAGCAGTTTTTTAGGTGTCCTGATGAACAAAAACTTTGCCAGAGCCCCGTCCCAAAGGATTTTTGGTTTGTGCACCACTTGTGTGTAACATCACCTGCAGCTTTGTCACTGCAGTCCTTGGTCTCTTTATTTTTGGTTATTAAAACATTAAATTTCCCTATTACTGCAATTCCTACCATCCCCAGGAATTTATTTTCCAGAGAGGAATGACATTTGCTGCCTTTCAGTGCAGCTTTGCCTTTCTGCTCCTCTGACAAGAGGTTTGAAGATCCTCCCTGGCAAAGATCTTCCCTGGCAAACGTTGATTTGTTAAAGTTGGTTGGCTCCAGCAGGAAACTTTTCTCCTCTGCTGCTGGGGGAAGGCAGCCTGGTCCTTAATTGCTTTCTGCAGCTCGGCCAAGTGAAATCCATCTCTGTGCCCTGGGAGCTGAAGCCAAAAAAAAAAAAAAAATAAAATAAATATCCCCAACAGTCCCTTGTGCTGTGTAACCCCTCCCTGGGTGAGCCTGGCTCCAAGCCTGTCACTCCTGGGATTTAAATCTCTGGAGGAGGATTTAAAGATTTTAAAGATTTTAAATATTTCCTCATGTGCAGGAGGGCTCCACATTGATTTTGAAGGGTGATTTGCACCAGTTTTATCTTTTAATTCTGCCCCAGAAAGGAGAAATCATTGGTAAAAAAGGTGTTTGTTTTTCCTTTTGGCACTGGCTGGGTTCATCTCTCCTGTTGGGAATTATTTGGTCAATTCATCCATTTTAGTCTGGTGGGTTTCTGCTGTGCCCTTTGCACTGTCAGCTGTTTTGAGGGGTTTATTGTTATTATTATTATTATTATTATTATTATTATTATTATTATTATTATTATTATTATTATTATTAATCTATTCAACACCTCAGCGCCATAATTTCCTTTTACCCCTGGCTGGTGCAGTCAAAAATAAGAGGCACCCACAGGGTGGGGAGAATAAATCCTGGGAATCCTTGACAGGAATCCTGGGATCTCTGTGGAAAACCATGGAACTTTTCAGTCACTGGCAGGGGAGGGAGGGGAATAAAACCCCAAATCCAAACTGTTCTGATTTTGCCTTTTTAGTTTCCCTGAACCTCTCAGGTTAAATCCCAGACTGGGCTGAGCTGGAATAACACGATGAGAACTTTTCTAACTGAAAGAGGGGAAATTTAGGTTGGATATTGGGGGAAAAATCCTTCCCTCTGAGGGTGATCCAACATTTCTGAAGGCAAAATTTGTGCTGCTCCCATCCCTTTGACCCACAGGGACATTTCCAAAGCTTAAATGGAATTTTTCAGGTGCTGCCAGCTTGACTTGGTGCGTGTGATTAACGAGCAATTAAGAGCAGATAGAAATAAGAGTGGATTTAAGCATGTAGGGATGCTCTAATTAAAAGCTCTATTCCAATATTTATTAATATTTAATGACAGATGTCAAAGGTCACTTTGTAATTCTGTGGGACTTCACTGATCTTCCTGGGGAGGGAGCAGCTCCTGTTTAATTCCAGCTGTGTTTAAGGGGATAAAACCCTGAGGGGTTGATGTTTAGGGGATAAAACCCTGAGGGGTTGATGTTTAGGGGATAAAACCCTGTGGGGTTGATATTTAGGGGATAAAACTCTGTGGGTTTGATGTTTAGGGGATAAAACTCTGTGGAGTTGATGTTTAGGGGATAAAACCCTGTGGGTTTGATGTTTAGGGGATAAAACTCTGTGGAGTTGATGTTTAGGGGATAAAACCCTGTGGGTTTGATGTTTAGGGGATAAAACTCTGTGGGTTTAATGTGGAGCTGTTACCTTGCTGGAAGGGCCTGGATTTTGTGGTGCTTTCCTTCTGTAGGGACACTTGGTGTCTTCCCAAAAAGAAATGCCCCAAAACAGGGCAGGATGGAGCCTCATCCTCACACTCTGGTGAGAAAAATCTTTTTCCCAGTTGGATTTTAACCCCACTTGCATGAAAAGTTTGGATTTTTTAAAATTTTTATTTTTTGCTTATAAAACAAGGACTTTTACATCTTGTTTTAAGGGGAAAAAAACCCAAACAAACAAAAAACCAAAACAAAAAACCCCACAAAAAACAAAAAAAAAAAATCAAAAAAACCCCACAAAACAAAACAAAAACAAACAAACAAACAAAACCCCAAAAAACACTTCATGGAGGATTTTTTTTCTTCAGACTCGACTGGGCTGTGTCCAGAATCACCCCTGACCCAGCAAACCTCTGGCCTCGCCTGCCTGGTGACCAAACCCAGGGGACAGGGACACCCCGAGCTGGCACCGACCTCAGCAGCTGCTGCTGCCTCCAAACCCGGCTGCTGCAGCTGCCTCTGCTCTTAGGAAAGGGTTTGGCCATTTCTGTGGGTACAGCCCAAAATAAACCCTCACAAAACCCCCCAGTGTGTTCTGTGAAATCCACGGGGGATTTGGGGTGGCCTTTGCACAGGGCAGTGCCTGGCAGGGAAACATCTCGAGTTTTTATTTCCCTTTCTATTTTTTGGAGCCCTGATTAATCACAGATTTTGTGTGCTTATCACTCCCAGGGATTGTCCCCAAAACCTGGGCTGGGTGCTGATAAAAAATCGCTTTTTATGTGTCACCTTCTCTCCTCCCTGAGCTCCCCCTTGAGCTTGGGTGGTGCCAGCCCCATCCCGGCGTTTTCTGCCCCAAAACCACACCTGAGACATTTAATCTGGACCGTGCACGGGTGGGCAGGGGGACAGGGAAATTCCCGGGGCTCAAATTCCCCAAATTCTGTGCGCTGGGGGTTCTGAGGATGCTCCAGGGCTCAAATTCCCCAAATTCTGTGCCCTGGGGGCTCTGAGGATGCCCCAGAGCTCAAATTCCCCAAATTCTCTGTGCTGGGGGCTCTGAGGATGCCCCGGGACTGAAATTCCCCAAACTCTGAGCGCTGGAGGCTCTGAGGATGCTCCAGGGCTCAAATTCCCCAAATTCTGAGCACTGGGGGATCTGAGGATCCCCTGGGACTCAAATTCCCCAAATTCTGTGCGCTGGGGGATCTGAGGATGCCCCGAGACTCAAATTCCCCAAACTCTGAGCGCTGGGGGCTCTGAGGATGCTCCAGGGCTCAAATTCCCCAAATTCTGTGCCCTGGGGGCTCTGAGGATGCTCCAGGGCTCAAATCCCCCAAATTCTGTGTGCTGGGGGCTCTGAGGATGCCCCGGGACTGAAATTCCCCAAACTCTGAGCGCTGGGGGCTCTGAGGATGCCCCAGAGCTCAAACTCCCCAAATTCTGAGCGCTGGGGGCTCTGAGGATGCCCCAGAACTCAAATTCCCCAAATTCTGAGCGCTGGGGGCTCTGAGGATCCCCTGGGACTCAAATTCCCCAAACTCTGAGCGCTGGGGGATCTGAGGATCCCCTGGGACTCAAATTCCCCAAACTCTGAGCGCTGGGGGCTCTGAGGATCCTCCCAAGGCCCAAATTCCCCAAATTCTGTGCGCTGGGGGATCTGAGGATCCCCTGGGACTCAAATTCCCCAAATTCTGTGCGCTGGGGGCTCTGAGGATCCCCTGGGACTCAAATTCCCCAAACTCTGAGCGCTGGGGGCTCTGAGGATGCTCCCGAGGCCCAAATTCCCCAAATTCTGAGCGCTGGGGGCTCTGAGGATCCCCTGGGACTCAAATCCCCAAACTCTGAGCGCTGGGGGCTCTGAGGATCCCCTGGGACTCAAATCCCCAAACTCTGAGCGCTGGGGGCTCTGAGGATCCCCTGGGACTCAAATCCCCAAACTCTGAGCGCTGGGGGATCTGAGGATCCCCCAAGGCTCAAATTCCCCAAACTCTGAGCGCTGGGGGCTCTGAGGATGCCCCTGGGCTGATTTTGCTGCTCCCGCGGCGCTGGGGTTGAATTTTCATTGCCAGGTGAGTTCCTTTTGTGTTCATTTCTTTTTTAACCTCCATTTCATAGAGGACAGTTGCTCCTATGCACAGTTCCTTTTGGTT